>JAMPIV010008164.1:0-72205 GCA_024509875.1 Oreohelix idahoensis | reverse complement strand
GGGTTATGTAGGGTTTTTTTGGTTTTGGTGATATAGTTGTGATGGGGGGGGATGGAAAAATAATAGAAAAAAAAAAGGAGAGAAAAAAATAAAAAAATAAAAAAAAAAAAAAAAATTTGTAATTTATTTTTAATATTATGTTTGTTGTGGTATTGGTTGTGAGTGGGGGTTGGGGTATTGAAAGGGATTGTGAAGATATTGAAAATTGGGAAAGAGGGTAAGGTGGATTAAGGAAATTGATTTAAAAGTTTGTAGTAGGTTGGTTTTTATTTAGGGGTAAATCTTTTAAATGGTGTATGTTATGTAGGTATTTCATTGTGTTGTAATAATAGTGGATAATGGATATTGTGTATTTGGTGGTTGGTTTATAAGGGAGTGTATATTAAGATTGAATATATTTGATGAATAATTATTTAATGGTTGAATAAGGTGGTGTTTATTGTTGTTTAATGATTGGATATAGATGATTGAGAAGACACTCTAGAGCCCTTGACGTAATTCTTTGACTTGGTTGACTGCATGCAGAAGGATCGCACTATGGGCCCAGTGATAGGCAGGATGAGCTGAGAAGTGGCTCTGTGCAATACAGGACAATTCCTTGGGAGAGCCCAGAACCAGAGCACTGTATTTTAGCTCTGTAAATTTGGAGAGCCCCTAGGATGGCGAGGAATGCGCAGTAATGCCATGCGCTTCTTACTCCTAGCTTGGGACCTGATGTTACGAACCTTTTACGTGCAAGCCAGGCTGGGAGAAACTGGAGCTCATGACTTTCAACTCAGCACATTTCGGAATGGCAGAGAGTCACAGGAAACGCCTAGATCTACAGTGTAGATAATATCAAGGAGTCTTCAACTTCTTATTGGCTGCAAAAGATCGAAAAGCTCAACAGCCCTAGTTAAATAAGAACAACATCGTTATTTGTTTTTGTTATCAACTAAAATAAGAATGACTTGTTTCTTCTTCTTTTTCTTCTTCTTCTTCTTCTACGTACACTCTCCGGTGTCTGCTTCAATGTTTTCAAAGAAAGCAGTAGTCAGTTTGAGGCTATTTGAATCTCTGTAGAGCTTTCCCACGAATGGTACTGGTGTAGGCCATATGCCTTTTGACTGGTCCACATATGTTGGGCATCTTTGAAGCAGATGTTCAGCAGTCATTTTATCACTGCCACAGTTACACTGATTGGTAGTTCCGATCTTTAGCTTGTTGAATAGATAATATCGCAATCTTTTGTGGCCAGTGCGGAGTCTGAAGATCACCACTTGTTCTCCTCTGTTGAGCTGGTTTTATGCATCATTTTGTGTGTGACCAGGATGCTCTACATCCCATTTGTTTCTGTATCTGATTCTGCTAACACTTAATGCCTCCTCGATAGTTATGCTTGCATCAGGCTGAGGTAGATTTGTTTAAACTGGTATTAATAATGCCTCACCAGTTTCCATACTGTGTCCACATATCTAACAACTCTACTTATATTTTTTCAGCTGCATTTTATAGAGAAATATGTGTGTAATTTTGTTTTGTTTAGTTTGTTTAGACATGTACACTATGTCTTTAGTGTTGTTATCAACTAAAATATGAATAACGTGTTTAAACTGGTATTATATTTTCACTTCTCTAATACTTAATTCAATGTTTCCCTAAAATGAGACTCGTTAAATAAATACAAAAAAGTTGAGTAAAACTCAGCCGTGACACCATCTGAGCTGGTCCTATTTAAATGCAAAGATCTTCGACGATTTTCCGAGTTAATATGGTGGTGAAAATACAATTCAAGTTTTTTTTACATTATGTTCACATACCCCCTGTAATCCATTCATGAACCACAGGTTAAGAAACCAGGCAATAAATTATTACCGAAAAGATCATCACAAAAAAGGCTCATTGTGACACCCCAGGAGCACAGAAATCTGATGCTTACTCATTCTGTGTAATTGCCCATTGAAGTTCCCGTGGGTTTCTGCGAATGAACCGGGAATATGAAAGGTTATTAGGAATATTGCTACTTCAGGCTAGGCGGTCATGTGAGCTTGTGCATGGGTCAACAATCTTGTCATGTAAAACAAAATTCTATAGACACAACTTATGTAGGGTCAGCTGTAGTTGTGGCTCAATACTCCCTAGGAACCTAAAAAAAGATGGATGATGTGTGTAGTTCACCATCATCATCATGTCAACCCGTAACCCATCATGGGTCGTACGTAGGGGTGCCATGGTGGAAGCATCAGCAGACAGGGTCCTCCACTGCTCTCTATCCTCAGCAATGCGTACAAGTGTGGAAAAACCGCGCCCTGTCCATTCTTTGATGTTATCAACCCAGGATTTTCTTTGCCTTTATCTTCGACTGTTCCCTGGAGGATCGTTTTCGAAGGAGTCATGACGAGTAACATGCCCAAACCAGGCAAGCTTTCGACGTTTCACTACTGACAAAAGTGGTAATTGGTTGCCTGCATACGTGTTTATTTCCTCTCTAACATAGACAGTTGTGTTGTGCTCTTTATAGCAAATGCGCAAAATTCTTCTATACCATTTATACTCGAAAGCCTGATTCCTTCGCTCCGTATCTGCAGTGTGTGTCCAGCCCTCACACCCATACAAGAGAATAGACAATACAAGTCATTTGTATAATTTGATCTTCACAGGAAAACTGATGTTACTTTTCCAGATTAATGCTACTAACTAACCACAAATCAGTTTTTAAATTCAGTTCAAAGATCATTGCTGCATGAAACATTGTTCAAGAGATATGGAGAGTCAATGGTATAAGTTCCGCATTTTAAATTTACATTTACCCTCACTATACATGGGGTTCGCTAAGAAGGGTGAGACAAGGGTCGGGAGAATCGGTTCAACTGTTTAGTAACAGGTTGCAAAATTTGGCGGAGAAAGTTTTTTTGTTGAGCAGGACATACGTAGCCCAGATCTTGAAAGTCAACTAGTAGGAATATTTATTGATACCTTGCATAAGGATGGTATGAGATTACATCTTCTAAGAAAAAAAAAAACCCAAAAACCTTGAATGGCGCAGATAGCTGTATCAGAAGAAAATTTGATGAAGAGGTTCCAGTGAAGGAGGGAATTGGAAGGAAAGTCGGGTTCAGAGAACATGACAGGTAGATATCGATAGACAGGGAAAAAGAGATTTCTTTGGCCACCAGCACAGGTGGTACAGAGTTGGCGATGATGAGGAAACCAGGAGAGGAATAATACAAAATGCGGACGAAAAGAGATGTTATTTGTGCAATGCTAAGGGACATTTGGCATCCGTTTGTGAAACGGAAAGAATTAAGAGTTATACCAGACGACAAGATACGAGGAATGATATTACAGCAAATTGGGCGTCTTGTCGTGATGGGGAGAGAATTGAGCATGGACCTAAATTTGATGTAGACGTAAGACGAGATGGGTTAGTGGAAGACAGGGACCATAGGAGTGCCTTTAAGAGAAGTGGTTGTGACCCAACAACAACAAAGAGCCGGGAATCAACCACGGGACTTCCACATAGGAGAGACGGTTTTTGGGGAGCAAGAGAAGATGTGGGTCGAGACGGGAGGATAAGGAATGCCCACAAGCCAAGAGGTTCGAACTCAGGCAGAACTGTATGCATCACGAGTAATACTCGAGGAAGATGGATACAAGGCAGAGATACTGATTTAAGTCGACAACATGATAGAGGAAGGGGATACCGAGTAAATCGAACATGGAATCGCTTAAATACGAGATGAAGGAACAATGATATATTCTACGCGGATATTTATGGAAGAGATTGTGGAAATAGAGCCAGGTTTATAAACAGACAATGGGATAAAGAAAAAAATGTTAGAGGAAATGATATTTTGCAAACGTAGATTAACAACGGATGATAATGGACCTAGCATTATTTACAAAGGCAGAGTGTGCAACGTTTCGGAAGCACCTAGACGCTGGGAACCCTTAAATAAGTGACGCAATAGAATAGCGGTACGAAATTTTCTGCAAGAGATGAAGGGTGGAAGGTTTTTCGAAGTAAAAGATTTAAATGTTAGAACAGAAAATGGACACTGTGCCAAGATACAAGTGTGCAAAACGGAAGGAACAACGAACAGTAAGATTAATAATGGAGCGGAGATCAATTGTATGAGAGAGAGAGACCAAAGTCGAATTTGAAGAGAAAGCTTGATGCTAATAAGATTAAGGTAGAAAAGAAAACAAACACTGCTGCAACGCAGACAGAAGGGAAGAACTTAGTGTCTGAACTTATTAATAAACAGAATAGCAAAAGATGTAAACATAACGCAGAGAAAAGAACTAAACCAAGGAGAAGAACTATGTTGGTATCACCACTAGGAATCGGTGATAAGAAAACTGATGGAGAAGACGAGATAAGTATAATTGTTAAGTCCTTTTTCGCGTGGGAGTTAAGTGTGTGAGATTCTCACATGTCTGTCTAGTCTTGATAGACACACATGTGAGCACATCTTCAATAAATGTATATTTTAAATATTTGTGCGTATTTTTCTGCATTATCGTTGAATGCATATGACGCTTTTTGCTACGTCGATTTGTTGCGATACAAATCAGACTCTAGATGCATTCCGGAATATATTTTGTCCAAGAGAGACGTAATTTGTCATGTACCTATGTGTCAAGGGAGGACATGCAGGCGTTTATGCCTTTGTTATTTGAAAGATGAAGAGGCCGGTCTTGAAGCAGCATACCAAGAATCGTGCAAGTTTGTATATTTATCTCGCATTCCAATATATTTAACAATACTGCATTGTCACGGCAGAGCTTCGACTGGGATGTCCAGCTGCTAGTGTGACCCTGACATCAGGAGCGATGATGTTCCAGATTAATATATGTAATACGTAAAAAAAATAAACATGGTTCATTCGTAATGACCATGTATTTAGCCAAGCCGTTGACCTTCAGTTCATAATGACCGGTGATGTCAATCAAACGGCTGTATTTATACTTACTGCTTGATGTACGAGGCTTACCAGATGTAACTACATTTTGAACCATTCGTCTGCCTGTGATGTCGTTGTCCCTGTCTACGCAATAACAATGTATTGTCAATGTAAATTCAAATTGATCCAGTGTACATTGATTATCAGTTGGTCATCCTTATGACCTAGTCGTTGCCGTTGCGTTTACGCTGTTCTCATCATGTATAACGAATCCACGAAACTCGCTTCACAAGCCACATCAACACAACAATTATAGCGGTAACAGTTGGTGGGCCAGTCTACGGGAGAAGAAACCAGTATGTCAAGATACAATAATCTTTCAAGTCCAACGAACTTTGGTGATCCAGTCATCATTACCTCCAGTGAAAGTCAACTATGGACTGCAGCACGTTTGTTTTGGCTCTGCATGCAACACCCGAGACCCATCGACGGTAGTTTCGCAAAGGCCGGGATTTTCTAAAAGAGATAAGTGGTTGTTATTTTTTGTACTCTGCCACTGTTGAATGTTGTTGACAAGCCTTTCTTTATGATGTCCACATTTATGATTAGTGTTCTATGTTCCATGTTTTATGTGGGCGGTTGGGTGGTGTTCTGACGAAGAGATTCATCTCGGAGTTATCCGGGCTCACGTCAGACGTTCTATAGGGACGTTTTTGCAGATTTCCCACAGTGGAAATTCCAGCAAATGTTTGCTGATGGATTTTTAGTTCCCTGCGCTGGTTGTCTGTGACATTAATTGTTTAGACGTGATGTGCCGTTTTCAATGTTGTTATTGTAATGTTTTTTCTCTGTGCCTTAATTTTATGATTCACTTTGTTAGTGATTGTCATTCTCAATCTTGCTGTCGTTAATTTCTATACAAATTTGCTATTTATACCGTGTGCGGTTTCTTGTCTCGTTTCTTTTTCGCAGCTATCATTGCATTCTTTGCAATATTTTGTTTTCCTTATTTCAGCTTTATTACTTATTTGATACTGCGAACGTTATCATTTGTTCTTTATTATCTCATCTTTGTATCAGTTGTTCTCCGTCTCTTCATCATGTTCTTATTATCTTATATGCTCTGTTAACTTCTGTTATGTATGATTTTATGATTAATATAATTGGGTAAGAATATATTAGCAATTCCAGTAAATTTATAAATTATTATACAGGTTCTATGGACAAGATCCTGTCTCCCATTGATTAGGGGATAATTTTATTATTGGACCATTTGTAGTCACAATAATAGTGAATTATGTCTGCCATGGAGTATTTTCTCAGGTAGGGTAAGAAGGCTGGTGTAACCGCATATTTTAGCAGTAACCTCTTCTGTATTGGTTCCAACTTGACTGTAAACCACCAACTGATATAAACTAGATTTGCTGATGATTCTGTCTGAATGTTATATGCATAACGTTAGTGTTATTAATGTTATTAAGGCCTTTGAAACCACCGCTGATAACGGCGCTAAGTCTAAATGTTATATAATCTTCATATGGCCTAAACAGTACTTCATTACTCCATAAAGCCTGCAACACACGGCAGCTATCTTAATCTTCATAAGGCCTAAACAGTACTGCATTACTCAATAAAGCCTGCAACACACGGCAGCTATAATAATCTTCATATGGCCTAAACAGTACTTCATTACTCCATAAAGCCTGCAACACACGGCAGCTATAATAATCTTCATATGGCCTAAACAGTACTCCATTACTCCATAAAGCCTGCAACACACGGCAGCTATAATAATCTTCATATGGCCTAAACAGCCTTCACTGCAGTTTATCAAATAGGCTGTACACACAGCGAAATATATAAGTCGACATTTTCTCAAATCCTACGTAGGCATACATTATCCAAAAAACACTGGGACTCGACCTACACGGTCCACGCCCAAAACACAACTCCCTAAATCACACACTAGTCCCGCCAAAAAAACCCGTCACGAGATTCGGTTGTCTTGAACACCGCTCTCGATAACACATGCAGACTAGCTGCGAGTTATTCACATGACTCAAAACAGTACAGACTAAATACATTAAACAGCGTTCACACGCTTATCTGTACTCTGTCACCCGAAAAATAGGAAAAGATAATTCTATCCTAAAGTCAAACAAGTATCCGCTTAATCAAGCGTTGCAACTCGAAATTTAATTTGTTCAAAACATTCTAAAGATTACTTCCCCTTCCATAAGTTCCACTTGCAACAGTTACCACCCGCTCCGGAAAAAAAAATGATTCTATCATTTTTTTTTGAAAAAATTAACTCCCAAAAACGAAAAATTTAGAAGACAATTAAGCTCTAACGTATGCCTACAAAAATATCTTATTTTAAATCAAAATTATATCTACAAGAAATATCAGCATTAAAGTGTAAAGTAGCAATTAAAGCATACAGCATAATCAGCTAAGTATAAAAAGTAATTAGTTAAATATACAAATATGATCAGTTCCAAAATTAAGTTACGTATATTTAGTACAAACCAAACCGACAACAACCGATCGAAAGAGAAAACACAAGATCAATCAACAGAAGAATGATCTGTAAAAAAGGAAAGTAAGAACTCAACAATACCATATACTCATAATTAAGTTGGAAAATTACATGTAAAATAAATACAACTATCATAAGTAGATATATCATATCAAGTCATATAACCACTCCAACAATACAAAGAATAGAAGTATAAATGTTGAAAGAAGACAAAGTAACAAGTAGAATCAAGTAAAACGAAGATGAGGTACGAAAGTATAAACAAGATATGAAATCCATACCGAAAAGACATCAGAAAAGAAGGAATGAAATGAAGAATAGTTACCAAAGACAGATAGAAAGCAAAGGCACAAACACAGAGAAAGTCAATAACAATACATACTAATAACTGTATTGATCAGATAACCTGTTCAAAAATAAATATATAAACATGAACGAAAGGCACAACACAAAATATCAAAGTATATATATACTAACACATCACCAAAAAATTATTTATAACTAAACAAAACCTAATAAGTAATCCAACCAAGTTACAAGAGTTATACATAACTAAAAATAAATAAATTATAGGCATCGAACCAATAAGTAATAGCATTGCTATAACTAATACTACCAACGCACAATGAAGCGCTAAAATAAAAAATACATCATCATAAAAAACAACTTTTTACAAGAACTAATCAATCTACATATCAATGATATCACGCAGTCAAATGCTGGGCACACACAAAAAAAATTACAATGCCAAAAAAAAAAAAATCATTTTTTTTCAACAGTACCGTACAAACATATTTTTTTTTCGATAAATTACATAAAAACATTATTTAATCTTTAAGTAATTCAGTAAATCTTTAAGTAAAACCTAATAATGAAATCAATATTTTAACAAAATGAGTGAAATATAAAACAAAAATCCTATCTCGAAGAAACCCTTAAATCAACACATGTAAATTTAATTTATCCTTTAAGTTCTTTCTGCTGACAATTACGTTCAGCTCAGTACAATGCTATTTAGCTCTCTATCTCTTACTCAATTCGATAACTTTATCAATAAATCTACACTTTGTTGCTAATATGAAATATAAAAAAGGTTCTATAAAAATATCTACAAAAAATAAGTTTTTTTTTTTTTTTAAATAATCTGCTAAGAAAATAATCTACATGTCTGACTGGCAAGAAAATCAAGATCTGGAAAAATCGAAGTTTCACAAAAAGTTAACAAATCCAAATACAAGATCATGTATGATACATGCAAGCTATTTTCAAAATTACATTTCACAACATACCAGATAATACACATCTTCTCTGTATGTTCTATATATTAATTAATCATGACATCAAACTACCGACATAAAAATAACAACAATTTAAAAAATTATAGCAAACAAATGATGCATAGAAATAATCATTACAACAAAATTATATGTTATTTCAAAACAACAACATGTCATATACTAATATAGAATACAAAAATATTTACTGTCTTCACATAAAAAAAAAATTAAGGTAGAAGGATACCTTGATAGGGTAAAAAAATGGAATGTTTGATATTTGTGCCTCATTATATATGCATGATGGTCATAAAACTAAAACTTTTAATTCAATTGTATCCATTTTAGGTCAGAATCTGTAAGATTATATAACAACCAACTGTGTTAATTTTCATGTCAATTGAATGTACAGATCCAGATATATCTTGTTTCAAAGATCACCAATTATGCTAAAAAGACAATTCCGAGAAAACAAAGAAAAACAGAAAAAGAACTCACAAAATGAAGTTTAATGAGCTCCTGTTGAATAAAGGTCTCGTTCTACTGCAGCTGCAGCGTCTATGAATCCCCTTTTCAGTGCTCTCAGGGTCTTTCCATTGCAATGTCCTTACTTGCTGAATAGATCCTGTGCAGCGTTCTCCTGTATGCTTTCTTTGCCATGGGTTGACTTGTGTTCATGTATATCGAAACATTCTGCAATGCACTGTGGCCTTTCCCAATAGAACGCACAAATGCCACCATTCGCACATTTACTTCTTTGTTTGTGAGTAGCTGAAGATGAAACATCAGAAGTATTGAAATTGGCATTCCATTCGCCACAGTTTGTGCACTTGATACTGATTTCATGACAAAAGCCATCCCGAGTCTCTTCGACGATCTCACAGGTCAGTGAGTACTGATAACATTTGTCACATCTAAAGTTAGCGCATAAAAACCCAAACAGTAGTTTTACATCCATAAGGATAAACCCATTTCCTCTGTTGTCATTTTTAGCTTGTCCTTCACTTTCTTGGACCTTTATGACCTTTATTTTCTTTGCTGAGGAGCACAGAGGCTTTATAGCGTCACTATCGACAATAGGTGTCTCATTTTCAGGCAACGGTTTGTTGTCTTTGTCTTATTTCCCATTGTGAACAAAAGAAGCTCTGCTAACTACTATTATACAGAATCAGTATAAAACTAGCAATAAATAGAGTTGATGTTGGTGAAAATGCACAATATATGTAACAAATGTTGAAATTTACGATCAAAGCTTTCTAGACACACAGTTTTGAAAAATTCATAAGAAATTATTGAGTGATTCCCCGTGGAGAAATTATAAATATCTTTTTCCTGTTGCCTCAGTATAATTACGCACCTTCATTTTGGGTCATTATTCACATAGTAACCAACTATAAACATTGGTTGCTATGTAAATCACTCAATGGGGTGTGTGTAGAAAAACACTGATTCCTATCAAACCAGAGTATCTCTAAGCTTCTATGAATTATTTTTAGTACAAGAACATGTTGACGATGATTTAAAGCATGAAAATGAAAATTGTTGGATTTTTATTTTTTTAAACCTTTTTTGGGTATACTACTACCTTAAGCCGCAAAATTTCCCACTCTCGTGAACACATGTCCTGACCCTCCAAAGTAAACATCAGTTGCTATTTAGACGCTGACAGGTTTCGGTTGACTACTCGAGCGGAAAGTTGACTCACATTTCTGACCGTCAATATGTCACAGAAGCCTTGACCCTTATCGCAACGTAGCTTCTGTCAACAAATACAAATGAAAATTTCCATTTTACTCAATAGTGAAATTTAATGAGAAAAAACGTAGAAATCACATTTACAATTACCCAACACCGGCTTGTGTAAAAACCCGGTCTCTTCACGATGTCACTAGCTCTCTCTATCACATGTAGATATCATAGAATTCTTGGGGACAGCATGACCGACCTTGAATGTCGCCGCTGCCTTACGCTGAAACAAAGTGTTATATTCACAACAACAACCAGAGCAGGCAATAGTATTCAAGCATCCACTGTTATTTTTACTCTGTTTACTTTGATTATAAATGACTCTGGGCTCATGTTGAACAAAATTAGCACAATTGCGCTTATTATTTGATCTATGATCAAAATACTTATTATTACCGTTGCCTTGTTTACAAATAATGACTTTAGTCGTTTGTTGAGGAACATTATTCTGGTGATGTAAAGCAACATTTGAAAAGCCATTATCTCTATTATACTTTCCAACATTCTTACAATCAAAACTTTGAGATTTGTTAAATTGGGTTTTACCGCAGATATATCGATGATGGCATAGGTCTCACAGATATGTCTGAGACTGATTTACACCGCTTCATCGACTTTGTGAACCACTTTCACCCCACCATCAAGTTCACCTCCCTCGTCTCCACAGTATCTGTCAACTTCCTTGACATTACTATTTCTATCACGCCCTCCGGCCTTAATACCTCAGTATACTACAAGCCGACAGATGCCCACAGCTACCTCCTGTATACCTCTTCTCATCCTCGGGCCTGTCGTGACTCCCTTCCTTTTTCACAACTTCTCCGCCTCCGCCGTTTATGCCAAGACGACGATGACTTCCACTTACGAGCAAATGAGATGTTGGATTTCTTCCGTAACAGACTTTATCCAGAACATGTTCTCACCTCTGCTCTCCAACGTGTGCTCCCATCTCTCGTCTGGAGGCCCTCAAACCTCACCATAAATCCACTTCGGATAGAGTCAAATTAATCTTGACCCATCACCCTCACAGTACTACTGTCAAACAGATCCTTTTCCGCCACCTCCCTATCCTCCAAGCTGAGCCTCTGACCCAAAAAGTATTCAGTGAAGCACCTTTGGTGGCATATAGACGTGACAAGAACTTGAAGGATCTTCTTGTTCACAGCCGTCTCCCAAAGGAGAATGCCACTCACTTTGGCACACTACCCTGTGGTCGGACACGATGCAACACGTGCAAGTATGTCATCTCAACCCAGAAGGTGTCCTTTCCTAAGGCTACGTACACCATCACTAGTAGCTTCACGTGTGAATCGCGCAATGTCATTTATACGATCATATGTAAACGTTGCTGCAAAACTTATATTGGCCAAACAGGCAAACGACTTGGGGACAGATTCAGCCAGCACTTAAATGACATCGCTCAGCAAAAGTCCACACCTGTTGCTATACACTTCAATGGTCCTGACCACCATGGTCCCATCGACATCCAAGTCACAGCGATCCGATCCTGCTCCTCTGACACTGCCAGCCGAGAACAGCTTGAGAACCGTCTTATCCACCGCATGGGGTGTCTAAAACCAGCCGGTCTCAACACTTTTCACACCTTTGTCTGAGGTCACCCTCTCCTCTCTTGCTCTATTTTACTCTTTCCACTCTTATCCTATTCTTCTATTTGTATGCCATATACATTTTTTTATTTCATATTTATTTATCTCCCACTCATTCTGTCCCCTTCTATTTCCAGTCCCCACTTTTATCACGTTGGGTAGTTTATTTTCCGGTTTCGTTTTTTAGTTTCTTAGTATGCATTGTGTACATCCGGCGGCGGAAGTCACTTTTCTGTTCAGCCACGCGCTTATAAACAGACAGCGATTTTGATAGAATTTCGGTTCTTGCCTTCAGGGAAGTACCCAGTTTTTATTTTATTTAGTTTGTATGTGTCCTATCTAGCCTTCACTTTCTTTCCTTTCCTGACGAAGGCCTTGTGGCCGTAACGTAGACTATTTTCTTTGTCTTTTGTCCTCGTAAGACGAATCACCTTTTTTCGATTTTTTTTCAAACCCATCCATTAAATTGTCTACAGTATCTAGGAGAAGGAAAATTATTAGTTACTGATCTCCCTTGGTAATGTTTAATCTTGGGGTTATCTCTCTTACTAGAACTGTTTTCCTTTTCCCCTATGGGAATATATTTACCAATAGTTTCAAACTGACTGTGCTGAGTTTGATAACTGCCAGAAACAATAGTATCTCTATTGTTCCGCATATGGGTTTCATCTTTGGAACAAGTAGTAATAGTCTCAACACCCGCTATTAATTTCTGAGTATTTCCAGTAGTGAGCCTGATTACCAACAGAACTACTTTGTTGTTATGACGCCAAGAATTATTACTGGAACTATCAGCTAGGAAGTTGTATTTCCCACGATAAGATCATATATTTACTATGTATGAATCTCTGAGCGCAACTTTCTGTCTATCATTGTCAACATTGACGGAAGACTTCATATTGTTTTTCAAAAACCATATCTAGTAAGCCATATATTCTGTCCCTGCTTCTGTAATTTCATTATTTTGACGTGAAAACTCTTCACTTAACCTTATATTTAGCTACTTAACGGCCATAACGTTGTCGCTTTCTTCTGCTAGCAAATTTTCAGTTTTAGCGACCTACTCTTTCTCCATAGTTAACTCTTCTAATTTCACCTTTTCATCCTTTTCTTTGCTTGCTCTCCTCTGTCGCGCTAGTTTCCTCAATCTCATCTTTTGAACCTCTTCTATCTGTGGCTGAAGTCGAGCCACTTGAGCCTGAAGTCCTTGGATTTGAGCAGCTTGTGCCTTTAACTCATTCATATTCTCCGAGGATACATTACTCTTTTCTTTCAGTTGGCGACTGAGAATATCATTGTCATCCAACACATCCTGAAGCATATCTTTATAAGTCTTCTCACAGACATTTCTCTCAACCTTCAATTTCTCATACATCTCTTTCTGTTCTTGAAGTTCCCGCGTGAGATTACTTTTGAGCCTATACACAGTTGCCGGTAGTTCGTTCTCTTTAGCAACCCTTCTAGGAAATTCTCTCTTTGCTGTAGAGCACTTTATTTGTTTACTTTTGCTTGTTTCTCAATTCTCAATTCCCTTTCCTGCTCATCAGATGTATGGTTGTGGATTATTTTGAACATGCTTTGCATTATATGTCCGTGTTCAAGTTCAATATACTGTTGTAAAAACACACGAAGGTGCCGTAGCAAATTCACCAAATCCTTGACCATTACCAAATTGCAAACAAACTTAAAGTTATGTTCAGCAAATAACTCCAGGGATGTTGACACATTAATCAAAAAATCATCCATTATCCATTCTCCAAGTCGTGCACCTCTCAATCCCTTACCATCTCTACCTACCACCAATGCAGACTCCAACATAGGCCTTATATCTGTAGGGTACCTATCACGATCCATGGTGATTCACTTACTTAATCCAATATATCTAGGAATCACTTATAGTTATGACAAATTACTGTCGCAAAAGGTTTAACAATTACCCTTCCAGCTCACAAAGTTAACTATTTGTCAAGAAATGAGCTTATTCCTCAATTCTGTATCACCAATTCCTTTTTATAGCACCTTTATCAAGTCACATTATTATCAGGAAAATCGACATATGTCAACAGCCATTAACACCTATGCACAAAATCTTAATCATATGTCAAATTAGACATAAACAACAACAACAAAATGAGCAATTAGGGAGGCCCAGTGACATATATGAAGTGACACAATTTACACAAGAAAAAATCACTTATCTGTCAATGATCCCGCTTCTTTCCGCCACGACACTGTATATCACATAGACTGCTAAAACTTCCACTGCGGGAAAGCACTGCAACTTGATTCGTTTCTCTTCAGGTAATTTCGTCAATATGATATGTGCTTAACAATGCAAAAGTTGACAGGAACCATAATACAGCACACACTGCAACTCTTGACTCTTCTATAGTCTGAAATGTACACGGCAACTCCGTGTATCATAACATCTTGAACTTGTGATAGTGACAACTGGCACAGGTAACTCGAATATTGCAGAAATCTGTCACAACCCGTACAAATGCTGGTACAAATACTGTCCAAGTCCAATTGAACGCTCTTGACCACTGCAGACGCTGTTGTAGTCTATAGGCACGAAATAGGACGTCAATTGCTACTGGTGTAAAGTTGCCATCTACCAAATAAAGCGTGTGTTGTTTCTCAAATGCGCCACCCACGCAGATAATAACTAGGTCACAGTTCTGAAGTACAGGAGATTCAAGCCACGCCTACATAAGGCTAATTATAACACAGTCAAGTGTTCTACACTCTTGTCACGTGAAAGTCATTTATTATTTCCAACTTGTAGTGACTGATCCTCTAGATATGTTATGGTCTGGTGGACAAAATTTGCTTCATTTTATCCTCTTGTTTCAAGTACCTATCACTGTAGAGGTAACCATTTCTTAATCGTACACGCCACCCAGGCACATCTTAAATCATATCCAATGATACGAAAACTACGCCACTTAGGCTATCGACGCGAATAGTCGTAGATGTCAGATCCTGTTAACTGAAAACCACCACTGATACACCCCCCTATTCTCTGTGTATCATATAAATGTTAATTAAACGTTAATGTTATTAGTCTGTTTACACCCACTGTTGCGAGTGTAGTGGTTTGGTCTATATCATCCCCACACTGGCCACCATAAATGTAACCGCATATTTTAGCAGTAACCTCTTCTGTATTGGTTCCAACTTGACTGTAAACCACCAACTGATACAAACTAGATTTGCTGATGGTTCTGCCTGAATGTTATATGCATAACGTTAGTGTTATTAATGTTATTAAGGCCTTTGAAACCACCGCTGATAACGGCGCTAAGTCTAAATGTTATATAATCTTCATATGGCCTAAACAGTACTTCATTACTCCATAAAGCCTGCAACACACGGCAGCTATAATAATCTTCATATGGCCTAAACAGTACTCCATTACTCCATAAAGCCTGCAACACACGGCAGCTATAATAATCTTCATATGGCCTAAACAGCCTTCACTGCAGTTTATCAAATAGGCTGTACACACAGCGAAATATATAAGTCGACATTTTCTCAAATCCTACGTAGGCATACATTATCCAAAAAACACTGGGACTCGACCTACACGGTCCACGCCCAAAACACAACTCCCTAAATCACACACTAGTCCCGCCAAAAAACCCGTCACGAGATTCGGTTGTCTTGAACACCGCTCTCGATAACACATGCAGACTAGCTGCGAGTTATTCACATGACTCAAAACAGTACAGAATAAATACATTAAACAGCGTTCACACGCTTATCTGTACTCTGTCACCCGAAAAATAGGAAAAGATAATTCTATCCTAAAGTCAAACAAGTATCCGCTTAATCAAGCGTTGCAACTCGAAATTTAATTTGTTCAAAACATTCTAAAGATTACTTCCCCTTCCATAAGTTCCACTTGCAACAGCTGGGTTCCAGGGACCAGCTCTTCAGAGTTATATCTTAGAAAATTTTAATCAGGTGGAGAATGAGGGAGGTGGCGTTTTTTCTAAGGAAGAGGAATGGTATTGTAGACAAAATGAGTTTTTGGATGTCATTGAATACAAGGAGTGATTAATTGATCATTTAAACGAAAAAGTGAGGGCACTAAATGTACAGGCCGAGGTTGATAGATCAAACTTCGGATCATTAAAAGTGGAACTGACGAATTCTAAGGAGTCATTAGAGACTGCCTTGATAAAGAATATAAATTTGGACTCTGAGGATCAGGCACTGCAAGATAACGCTGCAGCATGTAAGAATAAACTTACTAGAAACAGTGATGATTTATTTGATAAGATTGCTTGTATTAAAGCAAATTTTTTCAAAGCAAAGGAAGCTTTGACGTCACGGATTCAGGCACAAGCTGCCCAAATTCAGGGTCTTATGGTTCCATTTGCCCGACTACAGCCACGTATAGTGGAAGCACATAAAAAGAGATTGATGAAAATGGCCAGGAAAATAAGAGCCATGAGGGAGGTAGAATTGGAGAAAAGGATTCCACAGGAAACTCAATCTCATGTCCCTCAACTTCAGGAGGTAGAGTTGGATAGTAAAGTGGTAGCACTTGCGCTTGAATGTCAAGAACTAACATGCCTTCAGCCCAGAGATTTGGAAATTGTTAAATAAAGAACTAGCGTTGATGGTTTGCTGGATGCTGTGTTACACGAAAATAGATTGTCGAACATTAATTGTGGAAATCTCTTCTACAACATGCCAGTGTTACTAAGTGTGATACGAACAGGTCAGTACGACCTGACGAAGTAAATATATCATATCGAGGTAGATACAACTTTCCGCGACATCACCCTGATGCCAGTGTTTCTGTTCAAAACTATATTGCCTCTTCTGGGAGTAAATCATGGCGACAAACCAGTAACAGTAGAAACAGTGTGACAAACTGTTTATCAGATCATCCTATGCTCCCAGGGAAAAATTTTCCCCATAATCGACAGAATCATGTTACGTCTAGGCCTGATAAGCCTAACATGATTGCTAGTCACATTGCAACCTTGCAGAATCTGAGTCGTCAAAATACAGACCAGTTGGTTCAAGGTGATCTTAGCGTAACCGATGTCGTTCAGATTGGTTCCATTTATTTTGATAGTAATCGCTGTACACATCTTGGTCTTCAAAAGACAGTCAATGCTGTTGTTCGGGAAGCATCGACTGGACTTTCCGGGCGGTCCGTCATGACATGCTCAGTGTGGTGGGTTTAGATGTTATGAATGTTGGTGTTGTATTTATTTTGTAACTGAGTGAGGTCAAGCTGTGAAGGCCCCTGAATCTAACAAGTGATGGGGTGTGTTTTCAGGGAACCTTTCTGCTACCACCCTAAGATCTCACTCAGAATTATATTTTACACTTATAATAAATGATGACTACGTCAAAATGTCTAGGGTAATGTAAGTGTGGTGTGATGGTAACCCAATACACAAACACACACACAAATATTAAATTCTATGATCAACTCAACTAACTCAGTGTTTTAAATTTGGTATTTAACAAATCTTTTTACAATTTATTTAGTCCTGAACCTAATATTATTTTGGTCAGGACTATCAAAATCAAATGAAATCAATTTATATATATATACAAGTTCAATTAAACCAAAGGGACAACCTGTCCAAGCACATAATTTAAATTCTAATAATGGATTTAATATATCTATACTACTGGTTAACTGGTACTAGATGGCGGGTTGGGGTTTTTACATCATCCCCTGTCTTTATTCACAAATATTCTATTCACTTTAGTGGGTGGAAATAGATTTTATTTTAGATAATTATGTTATTGTATGGTGGATAGTTGATGAATAGTCCCGTGCCAGGGCTTATGCACTTATCTGGCACGTGAATCTAGATGATGGTTGTCTTTCCGGCCAACGGCCACTGTCTCAATCTTCCTGGGGCAATCTTGGTAGAGAGCTTGTACCAAGACTACAGTTCCAGTGGTAGAGAGCTTGTACCACTACAGCAACTCTATTTTCTCACTGATTATTATAGTCAGGAAGCTGGCACTAGCGTAGTGCCAGTAAAAAACCCTGCAACATGAATATTATGATTTGTCTTAACATAATATCTAATCCACCAACTTCACAATTAATAATACATTCAAAATAAAAGAACAGGGTCAGATCTCTCTGACCAACCCAGCTCATCCAATCTGGATTGATGGAACACTTTGTACCAGTTTTCTTTTTCCTCTCCCCTAATGGCTGCAACACCTCTGCCATTATCCTTGATCTTTTTCCATAAAATATGATGGGTGATATGATCCTTGCTGACAACCTATATAATCTTTTGGGTCTACCTCTCTGGTAGTTTGTTATATGATGGATCAACCTCTAGGCCCTGCATAAGTCTGCTAGGGACCTATGTACTTACAGTCGTAAAATATTTTTCATATGGCAGTATCTCACACTCAAATGTTTAACTAAAATATTAATAATTTCTTACCAAAAATAAGTTTTTACCACAAATTCAATGAAATACACACAGATACGATGATTTTGGCACAAATTTAGCTGTGCCGCTGCTAGACTATGACTGCTTTTCTTTAGTTATGTCTTTATTATATGATGAAGCAAGTCAAACTTCTGGTCTATCAATCGACCTGTTTAAGGGAACGTTTTTATTCAAATGGCGTCCAACCTTCGAATTTTTTTCTCAATATCCCCTACGCTGGCCAATAGAAATCGGTGTCTACGAAATTTTGAATTCAAAGTAAAAAAACAAAATTCTAAACAAATAGGTGTTCCGCTGTCAGTCGGTCCGTCCGATCTTGGCATTACAGCTAAAAATAAGCTTGATTTTTGGGCTAACAAATATTCATTTCCACCTCTCACTTACTCCTAGATTTCCCCACTTGGTTTTGTCTTACCCTCTTCTGCCTCTTTTCAAACACGTGTTCAAAAAATATGTTATGGATAAGATAAGCAGGCATGAGTTCGTTCGTCAGTCTGAACATATTTAGTATTATTGCAATATCTTGGTCATTAATTGGACGATTTTGTAAATTAAAAGATATTATTGATCAGGAGATCATATTCCACAAAACTATCTAGGTTCTATGGTCCTAAGTATTATATTTTGTATTTCCATATTTTTTCCATGTTGGTCATCAATATTATTTGAATCTAGAAATCCACCATCTTTTTCCCCTCTCTCCAACGCTTTTTTTTTTCAAACTAAAATGACAATGTCTGTGTTTCGTCAGAATTTACGCTACAATACAGGAAATGAGAGCGGTGTGTGTGTTTATACATTTCCACTGCGTGACTATAGGGCGATGCAAGTAGTGGTCTTGCGTCTTATTTTCAAATCTGCCAAAAACCATCTCGCGCGTTCGTTACAATTTGTGATTCCAAACAACGCGTGCTGCTAGTAGCATTCTTCCGGGTGAAGAAGCTGATCGCAACTCCACTATTTTATTTCTACCTTATTTTGACCTTATACTCTATAATGTTTTATCTAATTTATCGATTGTATTGAGGATATCACTACACTCAGATGTGCCTAATGGTACTGTTCAGCATCCTATTTGTAAACAGCATGCTCATGGTGCTTCTACTCTTAAGAGTGTTGATGATGTTGTCAAAGGTGACACAAAATTTAATAATAAGAGTCATGACATTATACAGGGAGTGGTTGATACTCATATTCGTCCGGATAATCACAAGTATAACCATGATTGTCCAGCCCTTACGACATGCAATAAGATTCATGTGCGTAAAAATTCCTCTCCGCGCTTAGCACGCGTGACACATAATAATTTAAATGATATTCGGGCTCAGTTGCGTTCTGTCCGAGATCATATTTCACTGAATCGCACTGTTCTGGCGCGCAACATCCCATCTCATTCCCCATGGTATGCACTTCGAACATTTTTTCAGCAAGTTGTGGTAATGTTAAATTTGTTCGCGTGTTCGAACTTCAAAACTATTTTAACCAGCTTGCTTTTGTTCGATGTGCTGACCATTGTGACGCTCACAGAGCTGTTAAATTCATCCATGGTTCACTTTTTGCGCACCATCCTCTAGACGTGCGACTCGTTCAAAACTCTGCACCACGCACTTTATAGCTGCGTTTGCGGGTGTGTTTTTCTTCATTCTTTTCCAGAAGTTTTGTACTTGTCTCTTCTGCTATTGCCGATACTTCTTTGAATTTATGTCATACATTTTAACATTTCTTCATTTTCAGATACAATGTTTCGACTTGTTATATCTATCTTTATTTTTTTTTAATTGGGCCGATTAGCTCAGTATTTTCTTAGTCCACGAATTTTTGTCGCATTCACTGCGTTACTTTTACACAGGCTATAACTTCAGTTCAGCCTTTGAGAGATAGGCCTTTGTCAACTGCATTTCCTCTCTCTTACACGACGACTGATATTGTCATTCGTCTTCACATTCTTATCGATTTTCCTTGTGACTTCGGTGTCTTTTTTATATTCATGACCACTATGTACGTCATTGCGCACACTTCGATTATTTCATACTTTTTCTTGTGATTGTATTTTATGTGAATATAATCAAAGCGCTATATGACAATGCAAGATGTTGTGTTAGAACAAATAAAGGGAATACAGAATGGTTTACAGTAGAAACAGGGGTGAAACAAGGCTGTATTATGTCACCACTACTTTTTGGAATAGCTATTGATTGGGTTATGAGAAACTATACCCACAATGAACAATTGGGTATAAAATGGACAAATGGAAAATTCCTGGGGGACCTGGATTTCGCACATGATGTAGCATTCTTAAGTTCAACACCAAGACAATCCCAAGAAGCAATAAATAATTTGTGTCATCTCTCGGTTAAAATTGGTCTCCAAATAAATGCCTCTAAAACTAAAGCTATGAACTTTTCTAACGAGACCTTTGATATCATCTTGAACGGGGAAAAACTACAGAAAGTTGAAAGTTTCAATTATTTAGGCAGTAAAATGACTCAGGATGGTGACACAACAAGAGAAATCCATACTAGAATTGCTTTGGCAGCTAGCGCCTTCAATAGATTATCTAACATTTGGAAATTACGATCATTGAATATACATACCAAGCTTCGTCTGTTTAATTCAAATGTTATCTCAGTGTTAACATACGGCTGTGAGAGTTGGAAGATAACAAAATCATTGGAGAACAAGCTGAATACATTCGAGAACAAATGTCTTAGAAAACTCATGAACATCAGTTGGAAAGAATTCAAGACTAATCGACAAATAAGAGAAAACTCTAGACAGAAATATGTCTCCGACTATATAAGGAAAAGACGATGGTCATATATCGGTCATGTCCTACGAATGCAAAACAACAGAATACCACTACAGGCGCTCACTTGGGTTCCTGAGGGTAAGCGGAAAAAAGGAAGACCAAAAGAAACACTCAGAAGAACAATAATAAGAGAAGGAAGAACGTTGGGCCTAAATAATGTGCAAGAGCTAAGAGGAGTGGCGTCACAACGAACAACCTGGAGAGCACTGGTTTCTGCCTTATGCGCCGTGTTTGGCGCTTAAAGAATTTATTATTATTATTATTATTATTGTCCTTAGCACTGAATACTTCTCCCGCTATTATTTTTCACGGACAATTTTTTTCTTCATATATTGTTGATAATTTCAACTCAGCCTTGGCTTCTTCTTCTGCTTCCCTATCTCGTTTGTTCCATATAGGTTCGCTTAACATGACACAGTGGTCAAAAGAGTGCCAAGCCACATTCGGTAGGATAAAAATTCTATTTTCATCAACTAATATCCTACGGTTGCCATACAGATCTTTTCATTTAATTATTCGCAGGATCGCCTTTTTGGTGGGATTAGGAGCTGTCCTGCTGCACGTTTATGCGGGTACTTTCCTTCCAGTAATCCACATTTTTCGACTATTGACTGAGGCTGTACTGCATTGCTCTACTATAGATCTCGAGATGTTGACTATTGGCTGGTCAATAATGCAGTTGAATCGTTTCCTGCTTGACACCCGTATTATCATCGTGTCGGACCAGCTTGCTCTTATTGATATTCATATTACAGACTTCATGAATTAGAGATCTGCAATATATGATCTCGCCTTACGGCCATTTGACTCCACATTACAGCATTTCAATTTTACCTTACAAGAA
This sequence comes from Oreohelix idahoensis, assembly GCA_024509875.1. Lineage (NCBI taxonomy): Eukaryota > Metazoa > Mollusca > Gastropoda > Stylommatophora > Oreohelicidae > Oreohelix > Oreohelix idahoensis. The sequence goes on along the minus strand of JAMPIV010008164.1, from coordinate 50,045 downwards.
ATCCTATGCCGCAGTATATGACGTATTATTCAGATGCCCTCAAGATTCTATCGGGCCGCTGCACCTCACTGATTGCGACACCACTGCGCTACCCCGTCATCACTGATATGTTGCTACTTACAGAAGATGACGCCACGCGAAGCTTTACATTTTCCAGTAATGTGCTCGCTACTGAATTGGTCGTTTCAAGGAACGCAACCTTTGGACTATTTAGTGAACTTTATTAACTACCTCATATTTTCTGGTGATTTTCATAATATTAATATGAGTGACTTCATTTGTCCGCCAGTAACTTCTGTACCACCCGTGTGTTACCGGGGCCCGAAAGGGGAGCAAAGAATAGTAACACTGTCCCCTGCCAAGCATGTCGTAGAAGGCGACTAAGGAGGGTTGGGCATGGGGCCGGTTACCCCATCCTGTAAAAAAAAAATTTAAACCACAAAAAACTTCAACAAATATGGACAAGTCAAATAAAGAAAATAAAACACAGCCATCCAAGACAGGGGAAGGTCCTCTCGCGGGGGAGGCGTATGATGCAACACAGAGAAAGCCGAAAGGAGTCTGTGTTGCTGACTAACCTTCTTTCTTCTAGGAGAACTTCCAGATTTGGCACCTGGAATGTTCGGACATTGAACGAACAAGGGAAAGTGGCACAAGTAGCAGCAGAAATGAGGGAATACAAAATCGAGGTTCTGGGAATGTGTGAAACAAAGTGGAAGGGGGTAGACAGGAAGAAACTCATCACAGGTGAATTGGTGCTGTCCTCAGGACACGAAGACGAAAGTTCACACCACAGTGAAGGGGTAGCTCTTATGTTATCTAAAGAAGCACAGAAAGCACTCATTGAATGGGAAGCTGTGGGACCCAGAATAATAACAGCTATTTTCAAAACAGCTAAAAAGAAAATTCATGTCAATGTCATCCAATGTTATGCACCAACTAATGACAAAGAAGAGTCTGTGAAAGAAGCATTTTATACTAAACTACAGGAAATTATGGATAAAGTAAAAAGAAGAGACATCACAATTTTGATGGGTGACATGAATGCAAAGATAGGTACAGTCAATACCGGATTTGAAGAAGTCATGGGAAAACATGGGCTAGGAGTAATGAATGAAAATGGAGAACTATTCGCAAACTTCTGTGCTTCAAATCAACTGGCTATAGGAGGAAGCATGTTTCCACATAAGAGAATACACAAGGCAACATGGATATCACCAGACCATAGAACAGAAAATCAGATCGATCATATATGCATAAAGAAGAAGTTTAGATCATCATTGCAGGATGTAAAGGTATATAGAGGAGCAGATGTGGCATCAGATCACCATCTTCTGATAGCCAAAGAAAAAATGAAACTCAAGAGATATGCAACAATGCAAAATTATAGACAACAGTTTAATGTAGGACAGCTAAGAAATCAAGAAACAAGAGACAAATTTGCGGTCACAGTATCCAACAAATTCCAAGTGCTCCAACAGTTGGAAGATGTAGAGAATACAGAAGACTATTGGCAGCAGGTCAAAACGGTATGGAAGGAGACATGTGAAGAAATACTGGGGAAAAGGGAAAGACAACAAAAAGCATGGATAACAACAGAAACCATCAATAAGATAAAAGATAGAAAAAACAAGAAAGCAGAGTTAAACACAAGCAAAACCAGAAGTTCCAAAGCCAAGGCTCAAGAAGTGTACACAGAAGCAAACAGAGAAGTAAAAAGAAGTATCAAAAGAGACAAGAGGAAGTATATTGAGGAGTTGGCAAGAGAGGCAGAAGATGCTGCAGCCAAAGGAAATATGAGAGAACTGTATAGCAGCACAAAGAAGCTAACAGGGAAATACAAGCAAACAAGTTGCCTCATAAAAGATAAGAATGGGAAACTGCTCAGCAATATACAAGAGCAAATGAAGAGGTGGACAGAATATTTTGGGGACCTTCTCAATAGACCAGCTCCACAAAACCCGCCGGACATCCAGCCAGCAGAAGAAGAGCTACAAATTAACGGTGAAAGACCAACGAAGGAAGAAATAAAGAAAGCCATAAAGCTTCTAAGAGATGGAAAAGCGTCTGGACCTGATGGCATTCCAGCAGAGGCCATCAAAGCAGATATCGACACGGCTACAGAGATGTTATATAAATTACTTGGTAAAGTCTGGGAAAAAGAAGAGATACCAGCAGAATGGAAGGAAGGATATCTGGTTAAGTTGCCTAAGAAGGGAAATCTACAAGAGTGCACAAATTATAGAGGAATAATGTTACTATCAGTGCCAGGAAAGGTATTGAACAGGATTATCCTTGAGAGATTAAAGGAGTCCATAGACAAGAAATTGAGAGATGAACAAGCAGGTTTTCGACAAAACAGATCATGTACAGACCAGATAGCCACTTTGAGAATAATAGTTGAACAAAGTCTGGAATGGAATTCACCACTATACATCGGATTTGTGGACTACGAAAAAGCATTTGACAGTGTGGACAGAGAATCACTTTGGAAATTGATGAGGCATTATGGAGTTCCCCTGAAGATCATTAATTTAATAAAGAAAACCTATGAAGACATGACGTGCAGAGTTCTTCATGAAGGACAGCTTACAGAACCATTTGGGATAAGAACAGGAGTGCGACAGGGATGCCTCTTGTCTCCATTTCTTTTCTTGCTGGCAATAGATTGGGTTATGAGATCATCGACAACACACAACAGAAATGGAATCCAGTGGACTCTGACTAAGCAGTTGGATGATCTGGATTTTGCTGATGATTTGGCTCTCCTGTCCCATAACCGTAATCAGATGCAGGACAAATTGAAAACACTCGATGAGAGGTCACAGCAATTGGGTCTGAAAATACACAGGGAAAAGACAAAAATAATGCGAATAAATGCAGGTAATGAAAACAGGGTTGAACTTGAAGAAACGCCAATACAAGATGTAGAATCATACACATATCTTGGCAGTAATATAGATAAAGTTGGAGGGACAGACAGCGATATCAAAATAAGAATACAAAAAGCAAGAGGAGCTTTCATTGCATTGGGAAATATATGGAGATCAAGAGAAATAGGATCCAACACGAAAATAAGAATCTTCAACTCAAATGTGAAGTCAGTCCTATTGTATGGCTCGGAGACATGGAGAACAACAAAGACAACAACCAAAAAGCTACAGACTTTCATAAATGGGTGCTTGCGTAGAATAGAGGGATTAAAATGGTATGACAAGGTTACCAATGTGGAACTGATGACAAGAACTGGACAAGTGCCGGTGGAACAAGAGATGAGAAGAAGACGATGGCGATGGATAGGACACACACTGAGGAAACCTGTTGATAGCATTACAAGGCAGTCCTTGTTCTGGAACCCCCAGGGCAAGAGAGGCAGAGGAAGACCAAGAAGTACATGGAGAAGAGAGTTGGAAACAGAGGTGAAAATGATGAGGAGAACATGGAAAGAACTTGAGATGATGGCACGTGACAGGAGGACTTGGCATGTGTTTGTTGAAGGCCTATGCTCCTTTGGGAGTGGAGGGTTATGAATGAACTTCTGTACGTTTCTACCGATATATATGCAACCACAATGAACTACTTGTTAGCGCGTAAACGCATTAATGACATTTTATTTTCACCGAACGTTACAAGTACATCCCCTACACTGTTTGTGTGGATCAATAACAATTTTACTTGCCAACTTATTAACATTGTTGAGAAATTTTCATGACACTTTTACATCATTTCATAGTAAAGTGATTACTAATATCGTATGCTCGAGGATCGTGTTCTACATTTATGACATTAATTATTATTTTCTTTCACTGAACTTTTGCGTCTAACCTCAATTATTATATGGTAGAGCACCATTTGCCACTGATATATTTGGCATACGTAGATTAGTGATAAAGCTATACTTACATTTTATTAATTAGTTTACGCTTTGTAGTTGAATCTCCATACACTCGGTTTGGACTGTGTTGTTTTCATCTGGTGTTTTAATTTGCACATTGATTTTTGTTGCATTCTGTTTCCATACTATTACACTTATGCACATACATACATACATTACCACATTTTAATTTTGTTCACTGGTTGACATATTTCTTTTTCATTCATCATTATCAATTAATATCACTTGATTCACTATTTCTTATCATTCTTCACCCACTTTTATTTCATTTTCTCATTTCATCTGCCACTTCTTGGTTTGTATTGTGTACGTTTGTGTACATGATGAATCATTTCTTTTGTTCGAATTTAGTATTTAATTCCTTTTACACACTTCCATCCCACTTATTATATTCTTCTAATGATTTAACATTAATTATATTTGTTTATTATCAAATAGACTTTGATTGACCTCTACGGTATACTATCAATTAAAAAAAAAAGCTCTGCTTTTTTTCTCCGGGGAGCGGTGAAAACTGTTAAGTCCTTTTTCGCGTAGGAGTTAAATGTGCGAGATTCTCACATGCCTGTCTAGTCTTGATAGACACACATGTGAGCGCATCTTAAATAAATTTATATGTGTAATATTTGTGCGTACTTTTCTGCATTATCGTTGAATGCTGATGACGCGTTTTGCTACGTCAATTTGTTGCGATACAAATCAGACTCTAGAAGCATTCCGGAATATATTTTGTCCAAGAGAGACGTAATTTGTCATGAACCTGCCCATGTGTCAAGGGAGGACATGCAGGCGTTTATACCTTTGTTATTTGAAAGATGAAGAGGCCGGTCTTGAAGCAGCATACCAAGAATAGTGCCAGTTTGTAAATTTATCTCGCCTGCAATATATTTAACAGTAATACATTGTCACGGCAGAGCTTCGACTGGGATGTCCAGCTGCTAGTGTGACCCTGACATCAGGAGCGATGATGTTCCAGATTAATATATGCCATACGTAAAAAAATAAACGTGGTTCATTCGTAATGACCATGAATTTCGCCAAGCCGTTGACCTTCAGTTCATAATGACCGGTGATGTCAATCAAACGGCTGTATTTATACTTACTGCTTGATGTACGAGGCTTACCAGATGTAACTACATTTTGAACCATTCGTCTACCTGTGATGTCGTTGTCCCTGTCTACGCATAATAAAAATGTATTGTCAATGTACCTTCAATGGATCCAGTGTACATTGATTATCAGTTGGTCATCCTTATGACATAGTCGTTGCCGTTACGTTTACGCTGCTCTCATCATGTATAACGAATCCATGAAACTCGCTTCACAAGCCACATTAACACAATAATTGTTTCGGTAACAATAATGAACTATTCGGACACAGATGTCGATAGAGTAAGAACTGAGACTGGTAGAACAAATGTGAAATCGGAATTAAAAACTATAAAGGAAAATATGGGGAACAAAAGTAGTGATAGGATGAAAGATGGGAGAAGATGTAAATCAATTACGATTGGGGATAAGAATGTTGAAAAGGGAGAGGAGAACAGAGGCAGAGTACTAGATGCACTTGATAAAACGCAGGATAGGGAGAATTCAGATGAGACTAGCAGATGAGAAAGATTATTGGGAGAGTGAAGATGATATTCCGTTGATGGAATATAAGAAGAGATATTTGACGGATAATTGGGAGTGCAAAGACGAGATGCCGTTGAACGAGTATAAGAGGAGATTTTTGACGTATAGGGAAGAGAAGAATGAGGACACGGAACTGGAGAGGATTACAGTTCAACAAAAACTACAGGGAGATCCTCAGGGCTTAGAGAATCTGACAGAAAATACTGCGGAGACACAGAAAGTGTTGGGCATTAAAGGTATAGGAGGAGATAATAAAAAGTCGGATGTATCGTCGGACGACTCATTCGATTATGAAAGACGTCTCACAAGATTGAGAGATGAAACACAGCCGGAGATGAGACAAAGAAAGGAGAATAAGACTAGAAGTTGTGATGTAACGGAAATTGAAGAGATAACTGCATCGTGTGGAGATCTCGAGAAGGAGTTTGAAGAATTAGAAGCGAGGAAAAAACAAGATGGAGGTAGTTAAAGATATCAGGAAAACAAGTAGAAGTAGATGTAACGACGAATTTAAGAATGAAGAAGTTGGGAGGAACTCAAGAAATAGTTGTAGAAGAGAGGACGAGGAAGAGATAGCAGCACATTGTGCATATAACGATAAAAAAACAGAGAGCGGGAAGGAGAGAAGAGAGTACACAGAGTTAACAGTGGAGTGGATGAGAAGAAGAAAGTCATCAAAGTGGCTAAGACAAGCGTAGAGGAGATGAAGAAAGCAATAAAAGACAAACTGAGAGGAGCTAAACCCCACACCGTAGTACTAAAGTATGTGCAAAAATTTCTAGAGAGAAAGTTTGATACAGACTTATTGGAAAGAAAAGAAGAAATTCGCAGGCTTCTGGTGAAAGTGATGGAGGAACTTAATTACTGGGAAATCAAAATAGTGGATACATACGTGTTTTCAGATTCGACGTCAAGTTACTCAGACAGTGTATCGTCAGATGAAAAAGATAAGTTGGAATTCAAAGAGGACGAGGACGCGGGGAAAAAAATGCAAGATGGAGAAATAAAGAGAGTCATGTGAGGAAAGTATGGCACGAGCGAGGTGCGAAATGGTGGAAAAATTGAGAAAAGGAGTAGGAGAAGAGGTGAATTGCAAGAGGAAGAAAATGACTAAAGTGGATGAACCAAGCATAGAGGAGTTGAAGAAGGTGATAGAAGCCATCATAAGACGACCTGATTTTGACTTCTCAAGAACCATGGTATGGAGATTGCTGGAGGGAAGGTATTATACACACTTTCCAGAAACAAGAGATGAAATAGACATAGTTCTGACGAAAATGATAGATGACGAAAACATGAAGAGACGACAGAGAAGGATAGAGCAAGCACAGCGTGAACGAAGTCAGAAGAGAAATACAAGAGAAAACAAATATAGATATTGTTAAACAGATTGCGTTGGAAAGGCATAGGGACAAGGAGGCCACAATAGTGAAAATATTGGAGTTTATGAGTAAGTGAAGTAGAGGGGGAGATGTTGCGGCGATTGCTAAAGTCTTGCGGAGACTTTTGAGGAGTTAGGCTTCTTCGAAACCTAGAGGGTAAGGTAAAATTGTGTAAGGAGTATAGAGAACGAAGTGAGTTAGCAAGCAGGAGTAAGAAAGGAAAGAAAAAGAGAATCTTTGAGGGCGGCTCATCGCGGTTTTAAGTACAAGATAAACTCGATAGCTAGATCTTGTAGAGGGGCATAATAGGGGCCAAACGGACCTATGCGCGAGCTGAGTTGGGAAATACGATAATGTATATATAGTAGAGCGAGGGGTGAAAACATAGATATGCAGTGGCGGAATGACAAGAAGGTAACTATAGAAAGTAAGGAGTAAGACGAGAGGAAAGACTGAGAGAGTTGTGTTCATTAGTAGTAATAGAATACATTGGAGGAGACGAGTGTAAACCGAGGGACTGAGCCGTGGTTGAGGGTTAGATGTTGTAAAATTGTAAATTAAGAAGGTTAATAATGTTGTTAATCATAAGTATTAGAAATTTGTAAGGAATTAGTTCAGTATTTTAGTTAGTTCCGGGTTAAGTAGAAAAGAAGGCGTTACAGAGTCTGTGAGAGGTATGGCCGGAGTAAAAATGCTGTCTTGGACATTATTTTTCCCTGGAGAACCTTGGGGTGTATATGTCACAGCAATAGTGACATACGGTCCGGAATGACCTAAAATAGAGAAAAATATGTTGGCTATAAGAAGGAAAGCAATACTCTCAGAGTTGGTTACGTGAGAGAGAGAGATGAAAAGTGGGTACGACGTCACAGAACAACGATGACGAGAAAAAGAGAGACGCAATTAAGCCAAGATGGAGACAGGACCCCTTTCACCAACGAGTCCAGGAGACAGGACCCCTTTCACCAACGAGTCCAGGAGACAGGACCCCTTTCACCAAAGAGTCCAGGAGACAGGACCCCTTTCACCAACGAGTCCAGGAGACAGATGCAGAGAACAATCCAAAGTAATTAGACCTGAAGACAAACTGCCATTGAGAAGAAATAGCTAAAACGAATTCAACCAGAAAGCAAGGGTTAAGAAAAGCGGAAAGCGTACTCCGACTCAAGTAGAAATACCAGAAGAATATCACGACCAGAAAAATGTTTATCAAGGTCGACATTATAACAACTAACCTACAAGGCCTGAAGGTCTACGAAGGTAGTCGTATTTCCTTTAATTCAGGTTGGTAGATGACCTTGGGTTGGCTGCAGTTTTGTTGAATATCAGTGTGTTATAAAAGAAATAGATAATAAAGAATCGTGTATTGAGATATTTCGTAATAATAATGAAGGAACGTTTCAAGGGTGATCCGTTAGCTTAGGAAACGGAAGTTAGAGATGAGCAAAAGATGGTTCATCCGTCGTAACTGTCTTCTTGGTATTTAACATAACTGAACCACTAGAGAAATTAGTTGACGCTAGAACTCAACAGTGAGATTCTATTTGTACCACGTACTTTTATAAAGTAACATACCCTTTAGACATAACTGAACCACTAGAGAAATTAGTTGACGCCAGAACTCAAGAGTGAGATTCTATTTGTACTACGTACTTTTATAAAGTAACATACCCCTTAGACATAACTGAACCACTAGAGAAATTAGTTGACGCTAGAACTCAAGAATGAGATTCTATTTGTACCACGTACTTTTATAAAGTAACATACCCCTTAGAGATATTCCCTACGCTGTTATTAAATATTGCTACGAATATGATCGCTAACCTGTATGCCAGTAGAGTCAAATTAAATCAATGCCCAGACTAACTCAGACCTTTGAGTTATATTATACAAAAATTAGGGAGTTCCTGAATTCTTTGTTGACAGTGGAGTAAGATAGACAATTGTTATTCACGTTCTGTCCATCCTGATTTACCACTGATACTTTAGTTGGTTCACCCAACCTGTAGAAATACATGCCGGCTACAGGGTTAACTGTCCCTAAATTGGTCCTGACCACACCGTGTTGTCACTGGGATTACTCACCACTATACACACCGACACGTAGAAGTTGATAAGTCATCAGCTTCTCTACGGCCAATGAAGTAAAATCAACGCCAAGTACTAAAGAGATCACCACCAAATCCCACTGTGACACTTGGACGCCCTATTCTGCCCGATTCAGAATGTTCTTCAAAATTTCGTTCGACAAAACAACACTTAAAAAATTTAGCAGACAAATAATTCTCTGAGTGAAGTCTTGCTTGAGGAATATAGAGTAATATTCTGGGTGTATCCTTTAAACTGTTAAACATGATACCAACTGAATTTTTCTGTCTGCGAAAAAAAATAAATAAATAAATTACATCGCTTCTTGAGTTAGTTCCGCGTTCCTTCTGCAATATATTCGGAATTAAGAAAACATTACCGTAACAACGGGCAGAATTACACAGAGACGTTACTGACAATTTTAAATGAAAAAAAGTAATTAACAGGATTGAAAAACAAGGGCTTATTGTAACAGCAGTGAGACACCTAGAAGAACGATCAGATAACAAAGAAACTCTCTGGGTTAAATTTAAGGACATCATAAAAACAGCTTCAGCGGAAGTATGTGGTGGTTAACCTTGGGAAGGAGGAAAAGAGGACACCTTGGTGGACAGAGGAAGTTAAAGAGAAAATAAGCGTAAAGAAAAAGCCATGGATACAATACTTAAAAGCTGAAACACAGAAGGAAAAACAAAATGTAGAGAATATGTGATACTCAGAACAGAAGCAAAGAACAAGGTGCTTGCAGCAAAATAGACATCCTGGGAAGAATTTCCAGAAAAGATGAACAAGAAAACCATAAATTGTTCTATAAAACCCTAATGAATACGAGGAAGGAAAAACAGTGCCATTTTAAATTTATAAAGGACAAGCATGTCAAACTGGTTACTGGAAGTGATGGAATGATGGAAATAATATTTCTCAGAGCTCTTTGACTGTGAGCAAGGTCAAGCCTTAGAAATGATAACCACTAGCACAGAAGAGGAAACCAATAGCGATAAAGATGGCATCAAGATGGAAGAACTGAAGGCCGCACTGGAGAAAAATAAGGTAGGTAAAGCAGCAGGACATGATGGTATAACAACATAAATGGTCAAGTACATGGTAACAGCAAGTGAACTGTTAATCCTGAGGGTCCTACCGACAGCCTGGCGCCACAAGACTATTTCAAAATATTTGGAGACTGCCATCATAACACCCATATTCAAAAAGAGTGACAACCGCCAGTGTGGAAATCTTAGAGGCATATCCCTTCTTGCTGTCCCTGGTAAAATCTACTCTAGAATAATGGAGCAGAGACTCAGACGCCTGGGTGAACCACAAATGGATACGATCCAGTGTGGTTTCTGAGCAAACCGAAGTTCTCAGCACTTTATCTTCACATTCAGGCATCTGGGTAAAAAATGCCATATAATCGAACGGTTATAAAGATGGCATCAAGATGGAAGAACTGAAGGCAGCACTTCAGAAAATTAAGGTAGGCAAAGCAGCAGGATATGCCAGAAATGGTCACGTACATGGTAACAGCAAGCGACCTGTTAATCATGCGGGTCTTACATCCAGCCTGGCGCCACAAGACTGAATCAACTATGTTTGTTTAGTTTTAAAATAATATGTAACAAATTTAATAATCAATTAGTATTCACAGTTTAAAATTAATAAACTGCTGGTGAATTTTATAATGAAAACAACTATGTTTGTTTAGTTTTAAAATAACAAGTAACAAATTTAATAATCAATTAGTATTAACGGTTTAAAATAACATGTAACACATTTAATAATCAATTAGTATTAACGGTTTAAAATAAATAAAATGCTGGTGAATTTTATATTGGAATCAAATTTTCTCTTCACGGAGATTTAAGATGATCTTATAGTCAGAATGTTATGTCCCTTTCACGGTTCTGAGAAAATCAAGATTTAGGAAAAGCACCATTTCTAAAGAAAATACTGTTTACAAAATTAAAATATACCTACTTAGAATGTGTTCTGACAAATAATTTTCACTGATTTAGATTCAGGGAAATATAAATTATACTAGTTTAGATTAATCCCAATACTCATTTTTCTGCTATTTTGACTTAAAATGCCCACATCCCCCCTTAATCGAACTCAACACAACATCTATCACAGTTTGGCCTGTCATGTCAAGTCCCCTACCAATATTCAGATAAAAGAAGTGGTGGTTTTGTGATTCGGCCATGCTGTGCAAGGAGATTGTTTACAGGCGACACGAAAAATGCAGTTGCTACTAACTAAAATAAAATTATCCGTTCTAATGTCAGAATACTATTTGACTAAAAGTATCTAATACACAACACCAACAACAGAAATGAGGCTTCAGCACTGGACAGTGTTTTCCTCTTCCGTATATTTTTAGAGATGTTTTGATTTTATGAATTATTATTTTACTCTTAAAATATATCACCTTATTTATTTATTTATTGCAAGACGTATGAGCAGATCTATCTAAACTAATTACTAACAATACACTTTCAGTAATCTAAAATTTCTGTCAGTATTTGTGACGTGTAATGGAAAAGAGTCTACAGTAATCGAACAGCCTATTGTAATCTAATAGCTACTCTCTGATTTGCTAGCTCAAACTTGCATTTAAAACTTCCTGTCCTGTCGTTCTGCTGCTCACCCTTTTGTCATCGCCCTCATTTCTTGAAACAGTGTCAAATGCGGTGTCTACAATCTTCTTTGACCTTTCAGTCATAGCAAGAAATAAATCCCGCTATGGCTATACTTCCTTCCACTCACGCGAGCTCAGCTGTCAATCATATAATACTTGACCACTGGACAGCTAGACAGCACGTGAGAGAAACGGAACAGAACCTTTAAAGTTCACCCAGGGAAATAACGCCATTAGAAATCAACCCAAGTGTATGATTATATATATATATATATATATATATATATATATATATATATATATATATATATATATATATATATATATATATATATATATATATATATATCACAACGGGCTGATCACCTGTTTGCTAGTCAATTTGATTACGGAAACAATGGCAAATTGATTGATTTGTCATTGCCCTAAAGATGCCATTAGGCATGATGGGTTACAGCGGCAAAGAAATCAATTTGTTGTTGCCCTAAGACGCCACTAGGCGTACTGGCCACCGACTGCTTTGTCGGTTGGTGGCTAAGGATGGAAGAAGAAGATATATATATATATATATATATATATATATATATATATATATATATATATATATATATATATATATATATATCTTTTTAAAAAAAACTAGCCATCAGTCGTCAGTCAGAATTTGAAGAGTCTAGCGCGTAGGCCTAAAACCAATTTCTTTATGGAATACTGTGTTTACGTGATTTCGTGAATATTTCATTCTGGATTCTGACCTGATCCCCAAGTGGACGACCAGCGGTCTTTATTTTTTAATGTGTACTTGTACATCAGTACATATAAATTATCTATCAACAATCGTGTAGGATCTATAAGGCTACTAGCCTGATGATATTTTCTGACTGTAAATTATAACGACTGGACTTACCATATCCAGGATATTATTTTTAACAGCCCACAGCGTCATAGACCTGATATCATTATTTTGTCCCAGACACCTGACAGTTGTATTCAAGTGGAGTACCTAGTCGATACACTGTGCAGGACCGGTACTCTGGCAAAGAGTCGGTCGTTAAAATCTATCATCATTGTGGCAGAGAGATTTATGATTAATAAATTTCTATATCTTTTCTTTATTCACCACTATCTTTTACCTTTCTTTCGCTTTTTCTGACTTCTTTTTCGCCTGCGCCTGTTGGAACTTGGCCCTCCAATATTCAAACCTTTGTCATTTCTTCTAGTTAGCATGCACAGTTTATGGCTGTTTGCTATCTCTTTGATGTTGAGAGTTGCCAGCAGACCGTATTAGCATAAGTGAGCCGGCATCATTTAATTTTGAAGCCAGAGATCTTGAATAGTTGTAAAATGACGCAACTATGGAAGGTGGTGTTAAGTTAATGTATGGTTTGATGGACAACAGAGTGAGTCTGGGTTCGGCATGGGTGTGAAGAAATTCCTTTCATTCGTAGAATGAGATAGGAAATATGTAAATCTGGGCGTAGGTGCTAATGTATTAAGCCTGGGCTATTTCTTCATTCGAGATCTTTGATTTCACGTGTTTCACATAATTTGAACGTAGAATTAAACTTAGGTGTAAACATCTGGAATATGAGTCTGTTTCGGGTTAGATACGTAATATCCTCTTTGATTTCAGAGAGATATATACTCTGGAAAACTAACTCAAATTCATTCAGTACTCCTAAGTTTCAGTAGACAGCTCGCTTTGTTCTAGAATACCAGTATAGTGATAGTTCTGAGTTCCTCGACATTTAGCCGAGTTCTAGAATACCTATATAAAGTGAAATTCTCAGTTTCGGGGTAATAGCCTGTAGTTCTGTTTCGGAGGTAATTATATTGTCTAGCATTGTCGAGTGATATAATTGCTAGTTCGATTTATTATATTTATCTAGATTTTGTGCTGAATATTTACTAGACTGGTCCATCAGTGATATTTCTCTAAGTGTATTGTGTTACAGTGGGTAGCAGAATAAATAAATATAGTCTATGAAGCTCTTCTAGCTATAATGTAAATTTTATTAACTGCTAGTAACCAGTCAGAGAATAGTTAACCACCTAGTAATGCGCTGAACATTGTGAGTACTGACGATATATATTTATATATTTTTCTAATTCATGATGAATATATTATTTATTTTATATGACTATAATTTATTTCACGGAAGTTTTAAACGATGAGACAAGCTCAAAGCGTGCAGTTTATAATTTAAGTTATAACAGAAGTGGATAACCATGTTATCTTTTCGCGCGGTAGAATAGGATTGTGAATACTGTTATGGCTAAGTATTTTGTACTTTTCTCTTCCTTATTCAGTAAGTGATCACCCAAAATCTACCAGCGGTTTCTGTTTATGTCTAGCAGAGAATAACTAGACGAAAGAACAATTTTCTGAAATATATATTGTAACTGGCATATAGTTCCAGAGTTCTTTTCAAATATCAAAGTTTTCAGTCTGCCCGTGGTGGCGACTAAATCAAAACATTAACATAATCAAACCTGTGACATTACGTGTATAACAACCCCTGTGTTGTGAAGAAGATACTATCAGAACAGAGTTATTTACCTGACACGTGATGTAACTATCGATTATGTCAAGCTACTGAACCCTTGTGAACATTAGACCTCTCAATGATTTTAATACCTGGACAAAAATTGAAGTGACAGTAACAGCCAACTTCGTATCATTGTGAAGCAAGCGTTTTCCAAAATTTGCATTCATTAGCGTTGGAGAGACTGGGGCTTGTTTCGCCAAAACACAACTGTGGATGGACTGGGTGTCCATTAATAATTGTTTCCAGAATGTGGTGAAAGTACCGTGTAGGTAAGAAAGAGTGTTTGCTTGTTGTGATCACAAGTGTGTCAGCGCGAGAAAAAGCAGGGATGATATAATTCTTTGATTGTATAACCAAGAGCTGGAGAAGAGAGGGATGGTCATAAGTAGCTCTAAAACAAAAGCCATGGTGATATCACGAGAAGAAAGAAGACATCAGATTAAGCTGGGAGAACAGGTCCTGGAGCAGGTCGACCACTTTAAATATCTCGGAGCTATTATAGACCGAAAGGGAGGCATCAAAGAAGAGTTGACCACTCGAAAAGCAGCAGCTGGGAGACTTTTTCAGGCCATAAATCGAGGATTCCTCAGCAAGAGAGAGGTTGTTAAGAAAACGAAGATGGCTGTATACCGCTCCACCTATGTTCCAGTCTTGACATATGGATGCGAGTCATGGGCAATGACTACAACCCACAAAAGCCAGATCCAAACCTCAGAAATGAGGTATCTGATGAAGGTGGTTGAAGTAACAAGAAGAGACATGGTCCGCAACCAGACGATACGTCAAGGCCTAAAATCCCACCCCCTGCAGACCCAAGTAGAACAGTCCCAATTAAGATGGTTTGGCCATGTCTGCAGAATGGGATAAGATCGGCTACCACGACAAGCATGGAAACAAAGAGCCAGGGATCCAGACCCCCAGGACGACGCAGAGTCCGCTGGGAGGACAACATTAGACAATCTTTGAAGGACCGAGGACTAGAATGGAACCAGGCCAGGAGGAAGACAGCCGATAGGATTGTCTAGCGCTCTCTCTCTTCCAAACCTCTACACATCACGGTAGAAGGGGAACGACTAAGGTATAGGTAAGATTGTATAACCAATGTATCCATTTGATTGTTTTCTTCTTAAAGATTACATTTGTTATCTATTTCAGGGTAGATTCTGGATAACCTTTGTTAATTACTGTAGAGGGAAATCCTAGACCATAGCGTATACATCTGTGACTCTTTGGGGCTAACAACTTCTCTTATAAAGGGATCTTGGCTAAAACAGAGGGGGAAAGGATTACACCTATGGGTCAACTCTGTTATTGATTCCTTAACCTATGTGTATTTGTGTATTGATTTGATAGTCTAAATTTATTTACTGTGTTGTGAAATTCTTTATGATAAATAAACTTTATAATAAACTTTATCTACCCGTGTCGGTCAGCTAGTCCAAACAATCCCAACTCTATAGATATAGTTTTCACGTTTGTACGTTTACCTGTCGTCACGTAGAGTGTGCATGTCTGTGAGTGGTTGATATAGAGTATATCTATATAACTGAGTAATCTGTCAAACTAATACCTTCTGTTGTAGAGATAGGCTGAGCGAGAGAATTTTTCTCGAGTCTCAGGGACAGATTCTTACGTATTATTCCACTATCTCACTCGTGTAAAGCTATTTCTTATATTATCTCTCACTGAGTCACCTCATGTTCTAGTCTATTCAGAAGGGAGCAATCTGAGTCTTAATTCACCTATCGCATCCTTAAATCATCATCCTTAAAATTAGGAGCAAACAGATTATCAGGATACTGGGAGTATCACCTCACTTCAATGGTCAAAACCATAACGATTTTTCACACTAGTCACCTGTTTGTATTGACACCTGTACCCAGATAGAATTCCAGACCGAGTGGGAACCTGAAGCTTGTTCTCCCCCGTTTGCCCCATACACTGCAAGCGTTGTCGCACCGGGGTTATCCAGGTGTAAGTCCTGTGTCTAGATTTATTCTACCCTTATGGACACCCCCATCGGAGGAAAAGTAGATAGTTTAGAACAGTGACGACAACCTTTAGGATTTATAACACTACAAGGATTTAGTGAGGACTTTAGCAAATTCGGCGTTCACCTCATTAGTATTTTTTTGGGACGAACTGGGGTCAATTTGTACCCTCGACAGCTCGAGTTTGTACACTAATCACAGTCAAATAATATTTTGAGGGATATTCTATGCAACAATGGATACCACAGACCTACTGGTGAAAGACAAAAGGTAAGAGATTGAGAGGTGACCACTGAGTGAGAGAGTGTGGGATGATTTCGTTTTTGCTGGAGAAAGATCTAACAAGTTGGTTGTTTGATTTTTTTACTTGGTCTTATCTCGCACTAAGATTGTTTATACCAGTAAGCAAGTGCCAACCTTCAACCTTTTGGTAAATATTTTTTTTCTCCACACGATGAAGGCGTATTACAAAAATTCCTCATTTTTTCCTCGATATGTATGATTCTTGATATCTTTGAGTATTTGATGTTGTCTAAGTTTAGTGATAAATAAACAACAAATAATTTAACGTTGTGTGTTGGTCAAACCATTGCACATTTTTCCGTAGTTTTTCACATGTATGTGTCTTGTTGTCACATGGTGTTGTGTGTGTAGAGTAACCTGTCTTATTTTAGATAGGGAGGCAAAGACTGTCTTGGCAACCAAGGACAGTCGTACAGATAGGCTGGAGGAGAGAAACCTACTCACTCCAGAAACATATCTTTTTATAAACCTAACACCAGTGAACCTAATTTCTATACCTTCTCGTAAATCAGTCAACAGTCACTCTCTACTTAGACGGGCCAAATAAAAAAAAAATTACCTAACGTGCGACACTACTCTAGGGAAATGAACCATTGGGTTTCTTCTCAGAACGAGGTCGGCAATTGTGATTTATCACAAATGCGTATCCGAGTTCAATCCCGGACGAGCCCCCAATTGTCACGGAATGCCTCCCCTGCTTTGCAGTAGTGGTCCAACAGTGGCCAAAACTCAGGAGTATCTAAATGGGTCGTCAAATGTGTCTCCCTTTGCACAAGATTACTCTTGGCAGAGAGGTAGATAGAAGGTTAATGACGCTTCTACCTTACGGGAGATTTCACGGGATATTTCAGAAGTCAATAACAATGCTGCTTAGCGCTGAACATTTGTTAACTCATATCTGTCCGTCGCATTTTGTGAAGGATTTAAGCAATGGTTTCAGCCCGTTCAAGCCCCCAGCAGAGTTATTCAGCGAATTTCCTCTAAAAGTAATAAAGCTCTGTTTAGAGGCAAATAAATAAATAAATAAATATATATACTTTTTTATCCTTAGCCGCTGACCATCAGAGCAGTCAGTGGCCATTACGCCTGGTGGCGTCTTGTAAAGCAACAACAAATTGATTCCATTTTGCTCGGTCGGCGGCCATCCTTCGTACAGTGCCCCAACTCTGGTTCATTCTTTGCATCTCAGCCTCCACAGTCCTCCGCCAAGTTGTTTTTGGTCGGCCTCTCTTTCGTTTTCCTTCAGGGGTCCATAGCATAGCTGTTCTTGTGATGGCATCGGGGTCTCTTCTGAGGACATGGCCAACCCAGCTCCAGCGTCTGCCCGCTATGATGGTGTGCATGTCCTCTTGCTTGCTCCGAAGAAGCTGATCTTGGTTGGTGATGGTATTCGGCCAAAAGAATCGGAGAATGTTTCTTAGGCATGTTGTGTGAAAACAGGACAATTTCAACATTTCCTTCTCTGTAACTCTCCAGCTCTTCGCGCCATAGAGAAGCACAGAAAGCACACAGCTCTGATATAATCTTAATTTTTTGCATGTGCTGTACTGAGAGGACTTCCAGATGTTGATTAGACTAAAAAAGGCTGTTCTTACTTTGTTCATTCTGTTGTTGTTGTCATATATATATAATATTCTGGCGCATACGTTTGCTTTCATATATGTAATAACTGAATCAACTATGTTTGTTTAGTTTTAAGACAACAGGTAACAAATGTAATAATCAATTAGTATTAACAGTTTAAATAAATAAAATGCAAGTGAGTTTTATGTGGGAATCAAATTTTCTATTCACAGAGATTTAAGGTGATGTTATAGTAAGAAAGTTATGACCCTTTTGTTGGTGCTTTTTATAAGCACTTAACTGATATAAAAGAGTCCTTGCAGCTGCGGTTTTCGTCATTTCTTGGCGATGAATGTACTTTTCTCTCACGAGTAACTTCAGTACTTCTGATAGCTTGTAACCTAAATTTTAGACAAAATAGAAAACAAATGTCTCGGCTAAGTACATTTGTGGGCTGCCGATTAACAGGCGCATTCTCGCTGTGCACCCACCAGTGTTAATCTCTCAGAAGAATTTAATTCCCGAGTACACAGTGTAGCTCAGGGAAGATGATTAAAAAATCAAAATATTCCTCTGGGGATTAACTAGGAAAATGTGTCTGGACAGCGCGAATAATGAGTTGCCTGAGTTAGAAGTAACAAAGTGCATATATCTCACAAAATAGTATACACTTTAGGCACATACGATGTAATCCTAACTCATCACAGCCCCATTCGGAGACTAGGGTCATCTCTGCTGTCGGTTTTCCGCACGACTAGCTAGAAGAAATCACAAGCGCTTGCTTTAGTGGTTTACGTATTTACTAGTTTCGTCTGTTGAGGCTGCCATCTACACACACACACCCACACACACACACACACACACATATATATATATATATATATATATATATATATATATATATATATATATATATATATATATATATATATATATATATATATATATATATATATATATATATATAACCAATTAACAAGAAAAAATGTCAAACTTACATTTGTAAAACAAATGTTACACTTAAATAGAGTACACAACGTTTTCGAATATACACAATCTCCGCACAAAGGTTAGAATGGACACGAGCAATTTATGTTATCTGCCCTTTTTAAGGTTTCAAGTTTCCCCAAAACTTTGATCTGTCACAAGTATGGAATTCAAGTTCCGATCCTTCTCTTTCTGGCTTTTTTTGGAGTTGCACATTTGAAGTTGAGAAGCTGTCTGTTCTGTGTCTCTGAGTTTGCTAGATTATATTTAGCACTTCTCAGTTCAAATCACAGGTGGTACTTCCGCCGACATTTCCAATGAAATTCAATGTTTATTCCGGCTCTCACTTCAATCCAATCGTAAGCTTTTTAGCACTGTGTGGGATGGGGTGTTTTAATTCATAATCTCCCCCGCGTGTTTAAAATATTACATTTAATATTCCAACGCGAAACCTCTTTATAATAAGACGTAATATTTCCGGTGACATCTTGTGCACTCTCACAAACAAATTTGTGAACTATTTTGATGGCCAGATGCTACCATCAAATACTGACTCGCCAGTCAGATTGCTTTCTACAATCACACACAGGGATGGTCCCGTGAAACTATTATCTCATTATCGCCCGTGTTTTCGTGCCTTCTCCAGACAGTCAAACAAAAGCGGTAGCCGGCCGCTCAGACAAACAATATTGGATTCCTATTCATCCTCGTACGAGACCATATTGTGTCTAACGAGGATCGTCTCCTATCAAATGGGGCAGACGACTCAAAGCGATAAACGTATTACCGCTGACCGGTGATAATGACCGGGTATTGTTACGATAATACTACAGTTCACCTGGCGTAACGTAAACACGTCTGCGTGTAAAAAGATAAAGGTAGTCCCATAGCAGATACTTCCGTAGGGGAGTTGAGTGTTAGAGACTTCACTCTACTGATCCAACATAGAGAGTAACAAGAATTAAAACGCATGATGTATGACAAATAAAAGTGATTGGTGAGACAATGAAGAACAAGAAATGATACTGCCGTAGATCTGAAGGTGTGAGAGAGAACCCAAAAGTGCATGTTCAGACGTTCTGTGACATTTATCCACACAATGAAAGTATAATTTTTTTTTGAAATTTTAGCATTAATAAAAAGATTGTTTATAAATTTAATAAATTTACAAAAGTATGGATCTAATAAAGACGTTCACACACAACATTCATAGCAATGTTTAAACATTACACTATATACAAACTCAAAACAGTTTCTTTCGAGTTTTTTTTTAATGCAAATTTATCAATTATGTCATTAAAATCAGTAAGTCGCAGTTTTTCTATGCAGAGAATGCTAAGATCAGACAACCGATCTTGTGACATTGTTGACCGCAGATCATTCTTAATCCTTTTAAGTCTAGAAAATGATCTTTCACCATTACAATTAGTAACACAGGAACAATCTGAAAATTGTTTCCACATTTGAAAAAGCTGTCTGAATTTTATCTTGGAATATTATTTGGTACATGTCCTGGTGGCAGAAATTTTCTTTTTCAGGGTGAGCTTGTTTGACGTACAGGTGGAAGCGCAAGTGTTCATCGACTAGACTGTCAACATCATTTGGATACTCTTGCATCAACATCTCGACACCATTATGAATGTGTTCCTTGGTTGATTGCAGGTTCACCAAAAATGAAAAATTGCCAGCTACACTCCTTCACACCGTTGCTCTTCTGTATAGGTTGGCTACAGGAGCAAACATGTCATAAATAAATGAATTTATTCTAAAACAGTGTCTTGGAGAAAGTTTGTCTAAAGCTTCGGGCACTGCCCCATCATTGCTTTGTTTTTTTCTCGTACTCTCTAGAGTAATTTTTGCTTGCTCTTCAATTTCGTCCAAATTAGCCGGAATGTTTGATACGAACTGCAATAGCGAACAGTAAATCTGTGCCCATGTGCTCAATGAAATATGTGAACTTTAGAGGACCTTGCTAACTTTATGAAATTGTGTCTGAAATAAAGGTGCTTTGGAACTTTTCCATTTTTTGGGGCAAGAAGATTTTTTAGCATTCGTCTAGTGTCAGTTTTCAAACTGTAAAAAAACTGATGGCTTCAACAATGTTAGTACAAACTTTCACTGCATCCTGCAGTATCAACTGCGGAGCCTCCAATCTTGATTTGATAAAATGCCAGAACTTTTAACTCTGGAGAAAAAACTTTTTAGCAAACCTGTACTCTCTTTTTTGTAAAGCTGAGAAAAAACATACTTTCCAGCTCATTTATCTGTACCAAACAAATTCATTGCATCCAGACACGTGTCAACTGCGGTTCGTCCTACTAGATTTAGGTAAATGTCCAGCGCATGGAATAAACTTTGCAAACCTGTTCCTTTCCAAATTTTTTGTTGAAGTCCAGTTATACTTTCCAGCCATATTAGCTGCATTATAATATGATTGTCCTCTACATTTACTGAAATCAATTTCAAGTTCACTGAAGTAGTTCAGTATCCGCTCAGCCATACTTTCTTCGATGTGATCTTTCAGTTAAAAAAAAAAAACCCAGAAAGTGTTCAACTGGTAATCCATCACTAGAAGAAACATATCTAACAATAACAGTAAGTTTATCAACATGGGAAACATCAGGGGTTGAATCAACTGATAAACTAAAATAACCTGCTTGTTTAATGTCGCTAAGTATTGCTTCTCGAACTTTATTAGCCATCAACTTGATAACCTCTTCACATATAGTTTTGGATAAGTACGATTGCTGACGACCGCTTTTACTTCCATACTGATTTATGTGTGGATGCAGAAAGGGATCAAATTTGGCAATTAATTCAAACAATCCAAAAAAGTTACCATTGTTTGGAGAATCAAATGTTTCATCATCTCCTCTAAATGCCAAGACACGTTCTGCCAAAAGGGAAATCACTGCAATAACTCGCTGAAGTACGTGACGCCAGTAATCCTGCTCTGCTTTGATTTGCTCTTCGAGTTTTGAAGTTAACGTTTGACCACACTTTCTTGTTAAATATGTTAGCACGGAGTTCATATGATTTTTAGAGTTTTCGTGGGTTTGAACAAGATAAGCGTGATGCCAATCATTGAATCCAGTAGAAGCTTACGCTGTAGTTGAGAAATTTGGTTAAAGAAAAGTTTGCACACAAAACAGTAGACATTTCCTTTTGTGGGAGAATACACTAACCATTCTCGAGGGTAGATTTCTCCATTTACTGTAGTGTAATGGAATACATTCTTTGAACAGAACCGGGCTTGGTTTTTGTATGTTTGCGTCGAATTGGTAAAAGGCTGATCCCAGTGCTCACGTTCCAATAGTCCTTATGCAATCTAGAATGATTTTTCCTCGTTATTCAATTTCGTCCATAAACCTACGTCATTATTATCTCTGAAATCACTAGTAGCATGAACAGTTGGTATTTGTGTGTCTGCAATTCTAGCGTTTTCGCTGAGCTTGTTTGCTTGTTCATAGTCTTTAAGATCGTAATGCGCTTGGACTGCTTCTTTTAATGTAACTATCTCGTGGGATGTTCCTTCAGCCCCTTGTGTTAATTCTTTGGCTATAGGTCTTCTCACTTCAGTGTCACTTTCTCCAGAAGTTTTCGTATTTGTAGTGGTAGCTACTGACAACAGTTCTCCTTGAAGAGAGGCTGTGTTCTGTATATTTCAAAATGCACTGAACATTGCTCTAGGCTCTAGTAATGTTCATAATGTTTTTATTTCGGAATTTAACTTATGTCTATAATAGATTCGCATTTTTGCGAAGCTGGCAAGAAATGGCGGCAATTTCTCCTTTTGGCTAAATTGAAAAGCAAAGGGTTAAAGCCTCCACAAAATTTACTAAACAGTAAGTGCGTATTTGTGTAACTGGTATCCAGTCATACTTGTTTAATGTTACTAGCAACTATGCCTAAATAGTAGAATCAAGAATGTGTGCTTTGGTCACTTCCATCAATGTATTCCTCAATTTTGAATTTGTGCTTACACATTATTGGCTTAGGTACGCCCCTGATTTTTATCATTACAAATGGAATAAAATTAATGAGGCCCTGGGCTGCAGCACGCTCAGTCCATATGTAAATCCGGCACTGCCTACACTACTGACTTGCACAAGAGTTGATATCCTTTGTTGGAAGTGTTAACCACACAAAAAACAGTAGGCTAATAAGTTCGCTAAAAAAAAACAGACCCACAGAAGAAATCATTCTCTACTCAATAAGGATTAGGAATTTTTATTGTATAAAAATAATTACAACTTAATGATCACGCTAACGTACCGTGAGCTGTAGATGTAATAATTTATATCCAAGGGGTTAACTGACACCTAAAAATTATTTCAAGGGTTCCTTCAAGATAAAAAGGTTGAGGAAGGCTTCTGTATACATACATCCATACATCTGCAGTTAATATTAATTTAGAAGCAATGAACATTATAAATGTAATATAACAACATACATTTCCAGTATCAAATTACAATTAAGAAATAAAGTACGTTAAAAAACAAAAACAAAAAGAACGAAAGTAAAAACCAACCAAACTAGCTAGCTAGGTAGATAGATAGATAAATAGAAAGATAGATAGATAGATAGATAGATAGATAGATAGATAGATAGATAGATAGATAGATAGATAGATAGATAGATAGATAGATAGATAGATAGATAGATAGATAGATAGATAGATAGATCAGTCTGGTTTGAACTTGTCAGGGGAGTTTACTAAGGTAAGTTTATATGTTTAAGGGAAAGAATTAAACAGTAATAAAATATAAATTCAAAAGTGGTTTTTTCTGATTTCAATTTAATAATAATTTAAATTACCTTTTTATTTCTCTTTAGCAATATATTTTCATGTAGGTTGTGAGACATATTTTATTTTTTAGGTATGTTAGTCTTATTGGCGTCTTATTATTCTTTTAAAGAATAAATTTTACAAGAGCAAGCTGGGTGTTCAATGATTTTTCTATACTAGCATATGTAAGTTCTAATGAATAATATGTGGGAATTGATACTTTTGGTCATTTATCGTCGTACAAAAAAACAAAACATTGCAGATAACTGAAACAGACTGCAACATTCATTTTTCACTGCGACTCATGCGAGATAAAAAATGCGCCTTATGAGAGCATTTAAAAAAAAAAAGAACAAAACATCGCAGATAACTGAAACATACTGCAATATCTTGTGTAAAAAAAAGATGGTCTTTTTCAGTTTTCACTGAGACTCATCCGAGTTTAAAAAATGCGCCTCATGAGAGCATTTGAAAAAAAATGCAACTCATGTAAGCATTTTAACAAAATGCGCCTCATGCGAGCATTTAGAAAAAAAAACAAAACAAAAAAACATCGCAGATAAGTGAAACAGACTGCAATATCTTTTGAAAAGAAGATTGTCTTTTTCAGTTTTCACTGCGATTCACGCGAGTTAAAAAAATGCGCCTATTGAGAGCATTTTACAAAAATGCGACCCATGCAAGCATTTAAAAATATGCGACTCATGCGAGCATTTAAAAAAAAAAAAAACAAGACATCTGTCAAGACCATTAATATTGTGGATTTATCATCATATGGATAATATTAATAATAATAAGCTCATTATCTAAGAGTACGACCACAACATCAGATGACTGACAATGAGTAAGTTTAACACCTTTAACAGGTAGGTTCCCTTTTATTGAGGACTGCACACAGGAAAGCCACACACGGCTAGCAATACATATGAAATACAACTCAATATAAATGCCAATACAACTTGCAATAGCTAACAACTTAATCTATCAGTATCATACCCACTGGTATGTCCCTACCGAATGAACATCACAATGACTTTCGCTCGCCGGCGAAATCCTGTAGTAGGATAAGGCAATACTTAATCACAAATGACTCATCATCAACGGCCTAAGGAAATTCCACTAGATGATACACCATCACTCTAGAATTAAGCAATTTAATCCACACCGCATGAAGAAATGGCAAGCACTATAACTGAACAACCATGGCATACACTTCCAAGCAAAAATGCTGACAGGGAACATAAAGACCACCTGTACCAGACGCTAGCCAGAACTAGAATGCCTTTTTGCACGTAAATTTGTTACCACTTCCCTTCCAGTCAGCTGACAAAACGGGTTTTTAAATTATACCAATGTTGTCCCTCTCAACGGAACCAACCTGATATTTCGGCGAACATATCGCCGTGACATCCCCCCCCCCCCCCCCCCTGTAAGAAAGAAAACGAAGTTTTCTTCCACCTGAGGAGCCAAGCCCAACCCCCTTCGGAGTATGGACGAACAAAATGCCAAGACAGCACCTCCTCATCTACCTAGAGAGTACCATAGTTGTCCAACACCATTGTCATTCATGCCTTCTCAACCTATCCACAAAACACAATCTGAGCATAAAATAAGCCACCACAGGTACTGGTAGTCGTGAAAAATAACAACGAATGTCCACACCTGGTCTATCAAACACAATATATATTACATTTTACAGATATTCTTATCTAGACCTTAACAACAGTAACCAATCTCATAGTATAACCAGTCATTTGTACCATGGTTTAAACAAATGTTCAATATAAGTCTATATCACCTTGCCTTTATGGCACCATGATACACACATTGTAAAGCATAACATATTACAGTATAAACATGCATATAACCAACGTGATCTTTAAAGATTACAAAAAACCTCATATTCATATCAGCATAGTACTGGGGGCGTGGGTAAGTTTCTAAGGTTCGGTTCGCTTCAACCGAAACAACTTACTGAACACGAACCCGAAGCCTAACCCTGCTATTGCTGGACTATCAGCAGGTAGATGTGAAGCAACGACACGTGCTTCCACCTTACTGCATCACGCGCACCCCACCTATTCGCAAAAGTCACTCATGCAACTTTGGTATTATCCCGCAAAGACAATACCTCCACGAACTTTACTGGCGCAACTTCATTAAACACTCGTCTAAGTGTGCGCCAACTTGCACTCAGGAGAACATTGCGCACCCAAACTGTGCGATCACCAGCTATCGGACCCTCGTATAACTTCCTACTGCTCCCAATCATGTCATTTGGTACTTGCCGCGAACCGCGTCTACGATGTACCTTCTGGTCATCTCCCTTGGGAGTTTGGTGATGCTGAGCCTCTGCTCCAGCCGCATCCTTGGCATTATGCACTCCCCGAACATTGCCGACGATCAAATCGGCAATTGGATCCTCGAGGACGAACGCATTCACTCTTCCCGAGAAAAACGGAGTGTCCACCTTAATACTCACCTGGGGATAAGACTCAACCTTGCCCCCCCCCCCCCCCCCCCCCCCAACGTGGTGCACTTTACCGTTTTGTCTGTAAGGCAGGAGTCGTCGATACACGACCAAAACATCCCAATTGTGGTGCATCCATTGTCCATCAACACCCGGACTGGACTATTCTCCACCTTGCTTTCGTGGAGAATCACCTTGCCAGTCTCATGGACTGCCGACAGACATGGTGCCGCATGTCCGCATTGAAGCACTATCCTCTCGTTCGCGTGAAACAGAGGGCGACACCCCGCACAGTCCTCACTGTTGACTGTTTCTAACACAACCGCGAAATTCGCGTGTTCAATCGGGGTCGGGCACCTGTCAGCGCAATGGTTATTGCCACTACAATTGGAACAGAGGCGCTCTTTCTTCTTCTCCTCCTCGCGTGTACTCTTGCTGGAGCTTTTCGACGATGTAATCCGCGCATCGGAGTCGGAAGATCGACTCTCTGAGGAACTACTCCTCTGCTTGGGATGTTTTGCTTTGTACCATAACCGGTCTTCGTCCTGAGCGTCCTCGAAGTGTACGTGCTTCCGCGTTTGGTACTCTCTTCTGTCACTATCGATTCTACCTTGTCGGTTCTGCCAACTCGGCCGACCATTACGATGGGATCGGAAATCCACATAATTTCCTCTACGTGGCTGATAGGGACTGGCGGAACTCTCGTGCTTCTGCTATTGGCCCCTGTCTGCATCACCTGACTGATTTCGCCAAGGATGGCGCTGAACTTTGCCGACACCGGAACTACGTCGTCTGGCACAACTGACTTCTGAATGGGTTTGCCCGGATGGGCTAAGACATAATGGTGCCCCAATTGGGCCATGGACTCAATGTCCTTCGGTTGACGTTCCTGAAAGAACGCAACCAACTCACTGGAACACGAGGACAACACTTTGTCCCGTAGCACCAAGTGTAGCAAGCCATTAAAGTCCTTAGGATTTCCCTCCATCTCAATTCATCTGTTGATTCATTCTTTCATAACCCTCCACTCCCAAAGGAGCATAGGCCTTCATCAAACACATGCCAAGTCCTCCTGTCACGGGCCATCATCTCAAGTTCTTTCCACGTTCTCCTCATCATTTTCACCTCTGTTTCCAGCTCTCGTCTCTATGTGCTTCTTGGTCTACCTCTGCCTCTCTTGCCCTGGGGGTTCCAGAACAAGGACTGCGTTGTAATGCTATCAACAGGTTTCCTCAATGTGTGTCCTATCCATCGCCATCGTCTTCTTCTCATCTCTTGTTCCACTGGCACTTGTCTAGTTCTTGTCATCAGTTCCACGTTGGTAACCTTGTCATACCATTTTAATCCCTCTATTCTACGCAAGCACCCATTTATGAAATTCTGTAGATTTTTAGTTGTTGTCTTTGTTGTTCTCCATGTCTCAGAGCCATACAATAGGACCGACTTCACATTTGAGTTGAAAATTCTTATTTTCGTGTTGGATCTGATTTCTCTTCATCTCCATATATTTCCCAATGCAATAAAAGCTCCTCTTGCCTTTTGTATTCTTATTTTGATATCGCTGTCTTTCCCTCCATCTGTTGAGCAGAAGATTTATCTTTGAGATAATGTCCTCGAAGTCCTGGTCCGCACATGGCATCGCGTTTATAAAACACGTCCGGTAGCCGTCAGCAGTCAGACGGAACTTCCGGAGCAACCTTTCCTTTACCTTGTCGTAATCGGCCCTTTCTTCTAGTGGAGGCTATAAAAAGTCTCCATCGCAGGCCCCACTAGCAATGTAGATAACAGAGATGGCCACTGATCCCTGTCAGCCTTCCAGGCCAAAGATTCGGCCACGAATCTTTCAAGGAAATAATCTAAACTGTCAATTTTATCATTAAAATTCGGCAGACGCAGCCTAAAGGGACGATGAGACCCACCAGGAGCCAAGTTCTGACCACTCGCACCCACTTCCATTCTCTTTAAATGTATTTACCTATCAATTCTCATTCTATCCTTCTCTAATTCGAATTCTCTATCTTCTCTCATCTTCTTTTCTTGCAATTCTCTCTCCATCTTCTTTTCTTGCAATTCTCTCTCCATCTTCTTTTCTTGCAATTCTCTCGCCATCTTCTTTTCTTGCAATTCTCTCTCCATTTTCTTTTCTTCAAATTCTCTTCTTTTTATCTCTAGCTGTTCAGCTCGAGCATCTCTTAAGGCATTCTGATTAAAATAAAATTCAGCCTTGGCATAGTTACTTAGTTATGTGCCAGTTAACCCACATTCTTTACCTATCTGAATGAAACCCTGTATGTCCATGATGTACACACAGAATACTCACTATCATCTCTTGCTATAGATTTTTACTAAGCAATTACTCAATTGTATGTACTGTAACCTCTTCAGTTATATCAACAGATAAGTCTCTGCTTACTAAATATGCAGTAATGATAGTAAATATTGATATCACTTCTCCAATTTACACATATATATATGCATGTAAGTATATATCACCTCACCCCTCAATGTCTATACATAATCTGTTTCACCTCTTCTTGTACAGCTATAGTCTTACTTTGCCACTTGGCTACTGTCTCCTTTACTCTGTAAATTTAGTCCTTCTGACCATTAGTCTTTATATAATACACTAACAGAACCTTACAATAGTCGACTGTTGTAAAACAACAGCTAATGAAACTTCCTGGTGCTATGACACCAGTGTACTAACTTGGCAATCAAACAGCTTTTACTTCAAAGTCTGTTACTGGCACCCACACTGGTGCTATACTAAGATACTACTTTTCAATACCCAATATTCTATCTTATCTAAATGTTTATATTGGCAAAACTAATTCAATTCTATCTTCTCCAATGGCAAAAATGAGCACTACACAGATGAAAAGACACACACCCACACTACAAAAACAAAATTCTCCAGTCACGAGGAATAAGATGAAAGACCAAGTAGAGCAGAGGTATATTAGCATATACATTGCGTGACTGCACACGAACGAAAACAACGGATACCTGTAAACGTATTTACAAGATAGCAAGATGGCACGATAAAACACACCACTTAAACACGACAAAAGAATACTGAATGTGCAAGACAATGTGAATACAAACTACACCGGTACACCTAACACCAACAGGGCTTGGAATGTTAAGTAGGGCAGTCGCAGGAAAACCGTCTGCCTTACTCCACCACTAAACATACACAGCCACCTTCTATAAAGAAATCAGTCTAATTCAATCTTTTCCCACAAGTAGGACCAGAATGAATTAAACTCGTCACCCCGTCCCACCCTTGAACACACAAATGTAATATTAAACACAGTAAACTAAACAATAACCACACAGAACGATGAAGTACTGAGAGCTCTCTATTTCACTCCTAACTCACAAGAAGCAAAATAAACTCAACAACCTACAAGGAAAACTAACCCTATAACATATCAAAATATATAATATAAATACCTTCAAGTACTAGAATATAGAGTGAAAGATCCCACCTAACTAACTACCTCCATACAAACATACAGACTAAGTTCTACAAAGCAAGTAGGAAAAAGAACAGAAAAAAAGAAAAAAACAAGAACAAACCAAGAAGCAAGATTCAAGAAGCAGATGAAGAGATAGACCTATCCTCCTACATTAAAAGATCAGACTTTACGATAAATAGTATCATAAAGATAGACAGAAAAGAAATTTAGAATTTAGAGGGAAAAACAAGAAACATCAATATAGCCCATTATACAAAAATTACAAACAAGAACTTAACTGACGGTCCAACGACGCTTGACCAAGAAGCTTTATCAGCACCGGTGATGAATATGAGAACAAAACGAACAGTACACCACACAGTTCTCAAAATCCAGACTAATGTAATGTTCCAGAAACTCCGATTCCTACGTAAGTCTGTGTGTCAGCATACATCCTAATGTCCTTTGGCACAGTACTGCAACCAATATCCAAGCGAATACACTGTCCTGCACGGAGCTATGAGAGGACAGTCCACGCTAGAGCTATAATGTCAGGTATCCAACGATTACATGCGTCTAAGAGCCGAGGAATATATGTATGTCCCTTGGCACTATGATCTGTCAGTGTCCACACAAAGTACGCTTAACCATTCCACCTAGGCAGGAGCATCAACAAAGTAAAGACACGTCAGAGGCGTTGATCTTCACCTCTGGCCGGGCACATCAGTGCAGTAAGGTCACGTCAGAGGCGTTAATCTTCACCCCCTGGCCGGGCACATCAATGTAGTAAGGTCACGTCAGAGGCGTTGGAAGGCACCCCATGGCAGGGCCCCTCAGAGAAGTAATGTCCAGACAAACAAGATGTCCAACCAGATATCCAGAGATACCTATCACCCTATAGACCTCTTACCATCTACCACTTTCTATCAACAACTTCCTTCCAC
The DNA here is from genome assembly GCA_024509875.1 of Oreohelix idahoensis. Classification (NCBI taxonomy): domain Eukaryota; kingdom Metazoa; phylum Mollusca; class Gastropoda; order Stylommatophora; family Oreohelicidae; genus Oreohelix; species Oreohelix idahoensis. The sequence continues at coordinate 19,350 of JAMPIV010008164.1, read as the reverse complement.
CCTATACCGAGCTTGACATAACTATGTCCCATCTGGCACCCAATTGCCGCCTGGGACAATCTAAACTAGATGGTCGCAACACCTCAAACTCTGCTGCTCCACCTGGATCACTATCACTACGCCACAACACAACCTTGCAGTACCTCAAACTGACCCACCAGGTGCAGCTGTAACTTGAATCTATACCTTCGACACAAAAATTCTTCTAGCAACTGCCACCGTAGCACCACAATCCACTTGCACCAGCTGTCAAACACACTGTCCAACACAATAACAATGTCAAAATATTATCTGAACTGGCAACGACAACCTTACACTGTGACCTGAGAAAATAAAAAAAACTAGGTTACGTGTTGTGACTCGTCACACTTGACCGCCCGCAGTTCACTACTGCCTGCTGACTGACAAAAACACAGACAACCGAAAGTAACTCACTACCGTGACTTAGTAGTAAATATGAAGGCGCCAACACACTGCGGCTACAACCTTCTAACACTCTGTGTGCATAATAGATTCTAGCCTATCTAAAGAAAATATAGGCACTACGGCCTTTTCGAAACAGCACTAGCTTTCCAAAATACTCTATATACTACTGAAGACAACAATTACAGTTGTCGAGGCACTGTTTAGACGTAGCCCTCAGAACTAGACTGCCTTTTTGCGCCTAAATTTGTTTACACTTCCCTTCCAGTCAGCTGACCAAACGGGTTTTAAAATTATACCAATGTTGTCAATCTCAACGTAACCAACCTGATATTTCGGCGAACATATCGCCGTGACACATCGCAGTATAGTACACATGACGCGATCCAAACCAGTCGCCAAGAAGAGGAAAATGTACACCAGTCCACCAGCGCTGAACAACAACCATTAGTATAACAAAACCAGAAACAGCCACCCAGAGAGAAAAGCGGACTCATCTTCAAATACTAAAGAGGTAATAGAAACAGCTCTACAATACAGACAGGTACATGCACAAGAGTAAGACAGAAGGGCAGAACAGCCAGACATCACCTCCCAGCTTGCTGCGGATGAGAGGACAATAACATCAGAACTTAATGAGTTAGACCCGGAAGATTTCATTATCGAAGCACTACGCAGAATTCGTGAAGACAGAGACGAGTTCCTTAGTCATTCTCCACAATTACAAGAAGCAGTATTAGAAGTAGCTCCTGACTTACCAATAGCAGACATAGAGATACATGGGAATCAACAGAGAACAACTAAGTGCACCACGGTGATCAGGAGAGTCCGTCCTACCGACCACACGCTCAAACTGAGACGGACGTCGGAGCGTGCCAACTTCACAAGCCAAGAAATGCCGTTTCTCACGAGGCACTACAGGAGAGGGTCATTAAGATCACTCAGATGTCTGGAGGTAAGGACTCGCTCAGGGCCCTACCAGACGATAAAGTGATCGATATCCTCGAGGCAATAACGAGCAGGAGATATAATTAGGGTTACAAGACACGAAAAAGGAGTTATAATAGCTCTAAATAACACCGAGAAGACAAACAAACTGATGGTCGAACTAGAGTCCGCATACAAAGAAGTCCAGCTGCCCCACCAGATTACAGTTACTGTAAAGATCTAAAAGAAAACAGAAAAGAGAGTTGTAAGAGGGGTCGACAACAATTGGTCTACACAAGAAGTCCGCAGCCGTCTGCAAACAGAAAACTAGAATGTCAAAATAACACATGTTGAAAGACTGAAGACATGGGACAAGAAGGGCACAAACCTAGTTATCCTAACTGTTAAAGGGACTTCAAGACCAAGTCAACTAAACCTAGACGATAGATGTGGAAACAACAGAAGAGCACATCCCTCCAGTTATGCAGTGCTCAAACTGCCAGCAATTTTCGCACACTAAGAAAACCTGCAAGAAAGAGAAGTCACTCTTACAATTAATGTCCTTACGCGAAAGAGGATACCAACTCTAAAGTGCGCAACTCCAACAGAACCTGCGCAAACTATCTCAGGAACCACGGCCATACTGAAGGAATATGTAAACAAAAACGTCTTCTTCAGAGAAGCAAGACACTGAGTCGCTTCAGGTGACACTGCTAAACAGGAACAGCACACAAGAACCCAACTATTAAAACACAGATGTGCGAGACATAAAACAAAAACTCAAAGTCGACAAGAACAGGCAGCACAACGAAGACACAGAAACTATAAGAGACGAAACAATAGGGGCCTTATTGAGCGCCCAGACAATGTTACAGGATGTGAAATCCATTCAGCACCAAATAGAAGTCGACATCGCAAAACTCGCAGAGCTAAAGGAAGAGAACGAAGAAGTCCTCAACATAATTGAAACAGAGAGAAGGATCATCGAGGATATCGTAACAAAAAACAATCAAGGAAGAGAAAGAAGCAAAAAAAAAAAAAAGAACCAAAGACCAAGTAATTACCGAAACCCTAGAGGTACTCTGTTAAGTCATGTTTTCGAGTGGGAGTTAAGTGTTTGGCATTCTTACGTACGGGTCTGATTTTTTTATAGACACTCTAGTAAGCACGTTTAAAGTTATGAGATGATTTTTTATTTGGGTGCTTGAACATAGCTCAACTGAGTATGTGTTAGTTGTTTAAACATAAAGAGAATGTTCAAATGTTCTTAGTAGTAGTTGGGGGAGAGATACGGGTGAGCTGGGCTCACATGTCAAGCTGTTAGTGCGCGCTTGAGTGAAGATGTACTGAGTTGTATTAAGAAACTATAATCTCGGTCATTCGGTATCTGGCAGAGCTTCGAGACGGTTTTTTATAGTCTCGCTAGTGTTTCACGAGTGTTTTTGGATGACAGAGATTTGATATGATTCATATTCCTATGGAGGATATTTGCTAATGCAATGTATGATGCGTTGCTGTGTATGCAACCAATTTCTGATGGATTATATTTACTCTCACCATGTATGATGTGTTGCTGTTTTCTGCAACCTATTTGCCATGGATTATACCTGCTGTTCTAACTTGTGATTTGCTGTCCATGATGTCAACGTTACTGTCGTAAATAAACTGTGTATAAGTTGAGAACTAGTTGGTCTATTTCCTGACCTAACGTTACTGTTGTGTGGGTGACATCAGAGACATACGAATTTAAAAGAACTCACGACACTCGCCCATTATATTTAAACACCTGTCGGCCACTAACAGTAAGCCCGACCATACTGACATCGACCTTGTCAGTGGTACTACCCCACAACACCCACCACAAACAATCAACAATAACAGAAACCACTAACAGAACAGCTTGTAACGAATTTCTACAGTAACAGAAGTGGTGTCTCCAGTGATATGGGGTACGATACCAAGAACAGAAGTAGTTGGACAGTATCACATTGAGGAAACTTGTTGATAACATTACAAGGCAGTTCTTGTACTGGAATCCTCAGGTTAAGAGAGATAGAGGGAGTGCGATGAAAACAAGGAGAAGATAACTGGAGACAGGGAAAAAGATGATGAATAACACTGACGTGGTTATTTCCCTTACACTAGACTTATAAATACTTCTGCTATTGCTTGAGAACCATTCTTACAGTGGCTGCAGTTTTGTGGCAGGATAAACCATCCAATGTTTGCTCTGGTCAACAATGTAAACAAATGTGTTTATGCCACACTGCGAGGTGTGTGAGCAACTCGTTCATGTCAGATACAATGGTCCACAAGCTGTCCACTGAAGTGAAAGGGACAGAACGTCTGCTTCATGCAGACGGAGCCACAGAATTACAGCCAGAAGACAGACAGACAGATAGATAGATAGATAGATAGATAGACAGACAGACAGACAGACAGACAGACAGACAGACAGACAGACAGACAGACAGACAGACAGATAGATAGATAGATAGATAGATAGATAGATAGATAGATAGATAGATAGATAGATATATAGATAGATAGATAGATAGATAGATAGATAGATAGATAGATAGATAGATAGATAGATAGATAGATAGATAGATAGATAGATAGATAGATAGATAGATAGATAGATAGATAGATAGATAGATAGATAGATAGATAGATAGATAGATAGATAGATAGGATGCAAATGTAGTAAATTATCGCGGACGATGAAATATATCCGGGGAATTAATAAATGGTTTATATTTTAGGTATGGGAAATAATTTATGCTGGAAAACAAATAAAACTTTAGAAGCAAATTTCAATATTGTTTTAACACTTTTAATACTTTTGTAGTTTTTTTTAATATCCTGCCAAACATGTTTAAGTTCATATTCTCAACGATTTTTTTTTTTGGTTTTTTTTCGGTGGGGGGTTTAAGTTATCGTTAATTTATTTTTATTTTTTTCAGCACAATTTTCTCAAATTTTTTTTTTTCAAGGCTTCTTATGGATCTGAAATAATATTAATTTTAATGCATAGTTTAATGTATCCATATGAGTCAATCTGTTTCAAGACCTGAAAATCTTTTGTATTTGGAAATGCGCCCTAATATAACCGCTTAAGTTGAACGGGATGAACCTCGCAAAATCGAGGCAAATTTTTATTTATTTTTTTTAAATGTACCCATCGAGTTTGATTTGTCTACGCGGGTTGGCAACCGGACGATCTTGACCACCGTTATATCCCAAGGTCTCATTTGGTAGATCTCTAGGTTTAGTAAAAAAAAGGGGAGAGGGGGGATGTTTGACATAGGTAGAATTTTTGAACTATCCCGAGGGAACTTAATAGCGCGGTGTTCCCATGTTTTAAATGAATGTTATCGCATTCCAGTGAAAACAAACCCGCATGTTAGCTTAATGAAGGTCATTTTATTCGGGAACTGTATAAGATAGAAATCAATCTTTTCTTTGAAGTGTAGTTAACTTTCGGTCAAATATTTAGTTTAAATTTGTCACCGCTTTCATGATGAGACTGCTGGCAACAGATCATGTGGCAGAGATAAAACATACATATAGGTTGGATTTATTCTAAATTCTAGATTATCTGAAACCTGACCACATACATGATTTTATCATGGTAAATCTTTAGAAAGCTTAATGTTTTTAAAGTAGATCATTACAGCCCCTGGACTATCAATCCCTGATCTACGCAAATTTACTTTTAAGTTAATAAATATTATTTGTTTCCAGATCGTTGCTGTATTTGAATGTAAACGCTGACATTTGTCAAGATATCCTCATTATTTCTGTTAAAAAGTCGTATCAAATTATTTTCTAAAAGACCACTCCAATGATTTTTATTTTGTCGATTTGTTTTGGGTATGTGTTTTCGATGTTTTAGTTCGATACAAGAACACATTATGAACAGAAGTCAAATAGTTTCAAGATGATAGGAGCCTTTGTACACAGCAATACAACAGTAGACAATCTGATCATCAGAAGTCCACCCGTCTACTAAGTGTTTCGGTCCTCTAATCTCCAAAGTGCGTCCTATTGGCATAGTGGTTAGAGAGATGGTTTCGTGCAGCAAAGGTCCCGGGTTTCAATTGACAGTGTCAACACGCTCTATTCTACCCAGCTGTAAATAGGTACCTGACTTTGCTCTTGAGTTAGGGAAGAAAACGGCAGCAAGGAGAGGAACTAGTCACCTCCAGCTCTCGATGCTAGACCTAGTATAAAGAAGTCTCTAACACTTCAATCCCCTACGGCCGTATCTGCTATAGGACTACATTTACTTGTTTTTAAATCTCCAAATAAATATTAACGTTAAAATTATGGGATGGAAGGTGCATCTCAGACATGATGGTTAAAATAGGTCATTGGGAACTACTCTCAGCTCGTAGGCAAGAGATTGCATCCTACTTTTCATTACTATCAAAAGCTTTATATTGTAAAAATTAACATTTGTCACGTAGGGTTTATATTCATTTAATTTCCTACATCTTCTTCCTATTCTTTCACCCGAATTCTCTCTTTTATTATCTCTGTATTTCCTTTTTCCTGTATATTTTTCATCCATTCGTTTTGCGAATATTATTTTCATATAATTCGCAAACTTTACCTGTTTTCCTTTCTCTAAAACTGAGAATCGCACCTCGGTGGTATTGCGTACATGTCAGTCGCGCTGTCGGACGATAGGCGTGAATTTACGGCATTCGCTAGACATTCGTCTGAGGGTCTCTGGCCTGGGGCGTGAAAATTCACCCGAGGGACATGGAAAGTAGACAGAGAGTCTGCATTTCAGTAAACGCATGAGGTTTTTCGTCAGAAAAAAACCCGGCTTAGCGTGAAAAATCCACTCCGTACTGCAGACGGTGGTCTGAGATTTGCAACTCATGCAAGCCCTCGGCCACTGATGGCTGTTACGTCACGCGATAAGCGGACGAAGGTGTTATACGGACGGGGGGGAGACTATTTCGCTTGGCGAAATAAGATTAGGATCCTGTGTCCGATTTTAAAGATATTGGCCAAGTTTGAAACTTTAATTTCATTCTCGCTCATAGACTCACAGTAGATAGGTTGCTCGTAAACAGAATAGCTGTTAGCGAAGTATCTCAGTTTGTTTCGGCAATTTGTCGAACTTCTAGACTTCCAGAAATATTTTCAGCATTTTTATTCTTAAGTTGTGCGACTACCTGTAATTCTGTGGTTGAGGTAATTAATATGATAGATATATAGATTTTGTGAGTGTTAAAGTGTTTAATCGCTTAATTCATTTTAATCTATTTCTTTAGCGCAGAAGAGAAATAAAGTGGTAGGCTATTATATTTCCTAGGGAAGCATTCAGTGGAAAGCAGAATAAAATTAAAATTTCTAGCTTATAACGGCAATTGTAGCTATTTATGAATTTAATTTAACCGCTAATACTCAGTCGAGTGTATTTTTCTAAACTAACGTATAACTCTACAATCGAGCCTCATGAATGGTGACGGAATACGCACGTGTTCCTAATTCATGAGGATTGCTGATTTTTAAATATAACTTACGTCACGGGAAGTTTAAATGATAAGCAAAGCTCTCTGCTTGCAAGTTTAAATGTAAGTTATAACCAGTACAGATTCTGTTTATTATATTATATGTGTTATTTTTCCTCCACACAGTGAAAGTTTTGGGGTGACCCTAACTTTACCAGCACCTAGTAGTAGTTTCCATACTTGTGAAGAAATAGACAGTCCTTATTTTGAACCACGTGGGTTTCTTAAGTACCACTGGTCTAAACAGTGCATATGCAACCCGAGTTAGCCAGAAATACTATATCCCAATAACGGGTTTTCAAAGACTGTAATGATAAATACTGGACCTTGGAGCCAGATCTCAATCTCTTCTAGAAACTCTACGTAATTTTTCTGCCTGGTGGCGCGAAATACTTCAAGTATTAACTAACATTTCCCGACTATATATATAGTAACATCAGTTTTCCTGTGAAGATCAAATTATACAAATCACTTGTATTATCTATTCTCTTGTATGGGTGTGAGGGCTGGACACTCACTGCAGATACGGAGCGAAGGATTCAGGCTTTCGAGCATAAATGTTACAGAAGAATTTTGCGCATTTGCTATAAAGAGCACAAAACAAATGTCTATGTTAGAGAGAAGATAAACACCTATGCAGGCCATCAAGAACCACTTTTGTCAATAGTGAAACGTCGAAAGCTTGCCTGGTTGGGCATGTAACTCGTCATGACTCCCTTTCGAAAACGATCCTCCAGGGAACAGTCGAAGGTAAACGGAGAAGAGGAAGGCAAAGAAAATCCTGGGCTGATAACATCAAAGAATGGGCAGGACACGGTTTCTCCACACTTGTACGCATTGCTGAGAATAGAGAGCAGTGGAGGACCCTGTCTGCTGATGCTTCCACCATGGCCCCCCTACGACCCATGACGGGTTATGGGTTGAGATGAGATGATGATATATATATATATATATATATATATATATATATATATATATATATATATATATATTTGTGGACAAATCTGTGGTGTGACTAAAGTGAATCCTATACTGAGGGAAGGCACCGACCTGACATTCATCATTTTTAGAAACCTACGCTATTGACACTGTGCTCTGCTAACTCTGCGCCTGGAATAATTGTTAGGTGACTTAATCAGACATTTGAACAAATCTGCACACCCAAGTAGTCGTTCCCGGAGACTCCGAGTTAAATACGTCTTTTGGAACTGGGGACTTCTTGGCAGAAGACTGCATTTTTTGAGTCTGTGTGAAAATCTAAATCAGTGTGTTCCAAGAGGCAGCGAGCAAAGTCGTGAGTACATGTATGAGAGGCCATGGCGGAATGAATGAGTGTACGCTGGTTTGAGTGATATTTTCACTATTATATCTTTGACACCCTGTTGCTGTCCTAATTTTTTTCCAATCTGCATAATTTGTTGCTAAGAACTAGAGTTCTTGTGTTTTTTGTGTCTTAGGTTAAATCAGATTTTTTTTTTCAAACTCTGTGCATATAATTACGAGATAAAACATAGAAAACTCTTAGACTCAAACCATATGTATCTGTGACTCGGGCGCCATCATCTGTTCTCTTAACGGGGCCGGGCTAAACCTAGAGTTAACACTATAACGGGGCTAACATCCTTGCAACATTTCCTTGAATTTTTATGACTATGTGTATATGTATTTTCCTTGATGTACTTTCTTTGATGTTGTGAGCCGATTTTTCCTGATATTAAAATCGCTCTTGAACTTAATAATAGTGTTTGGTCAGCTCGTTCTAGATTATATATATATCAATGTTATAGTTTTCCCACGTCTGTGTGTTTACCGGTCGTCACGTGTATGTGCGTGCCTGTGAGTGATAGAAATATACGTAATCTGTATATTGGTGTAGTCTGTCTGACGCTGTAACAACTGTTGTAGAAGATAGGTGAGAGAGAGAAGAATTCTTTTCGCTTTCAGAGACAGCCACTATATCAAAATCTATCATCTCACGTGTGTGGAAATTCTATTACCTTTCACTAACTCTCACTGAGTCTATCACCTATTCAAACCTATTCAGAAGGGACCAAACCTAGTCTTAATTCTCCTATCGAAAATCTACGACAACATTGAATTTTGCAATGTACTCAAGTCCACCTAATACATTGGTAAATGTGTGAACGTAAGTAGCGACCATGCTACGTTAGCTCTAGCTAAAGACTGTTATAAAATGTTAGGTTTGTCACACGTGAAGGTATAGGAAGAAGCACGTCAGCCAATCCCGTCCATGGTAGATACGATTGTCCATTGAGCAGCCCACTGAAAAAGGGGAACTAATTTGTACTTCACTGAAGACTTTGTATTAGTAATGCTGCTTACCTCCCTGGAGATATTTTTCCTAATTGCATCAAAAGAATATGTTTACAAAGATCAGTTTGACAGAAGACATCAAAGAGAAAAGAAAAAAGGCATGAAAGCAATACCTCAGTGCTGGTGATGATGAAGCTAATAACACAGCAGGAAAAACTTGGAAATATAGAGAATATGTGACACTCAGAACAGATGCAAAGAATAAAGTGCTAGCAGCAAAGCAGAAATTCTGAAAAAAACATTTGGAGAAAAGCTAGAAAAAGATGCTCAACAAAACCAGAAATTGCTCTGGGAGCCGCACTGGTGTAGTGGTTGCCAAATTGCGCTGGCGACCGGGTGACCCAGGATCAGATCCGGGCGAGAACATTTGAAGATTTTTCGTTGACAGGGATTTGGACAGGATTAACTCGAGCCCTGGGCGAGCACATTTGAAAGAGTGTCGTCGACCAGGAACTGGTGGCTCCTGAGCCGACCCAGCTCTAATGGGTACCTCCGAAATCGGCGAGTATCTGCCTGGATGGCGAGAGACACCTGTCTCTGTACAAGAAAAAAAGGGATACTCACGTAAAAATCAGTCTCAGGTTAGACATACTGACCTGAGATTTTGCCTCGAGTAATAGCGGGTGTACGCAACAACAACAACAAAAAAAAAAAATGGTTATAAATGACCCTAACGAACATGAAGGGGCCCTCTTTAATTTATAGAAGATAAAGAATACAGATTGCTTACTACCCAAAGGAAGTGATGGAAAGATGGAAAGAATATTTCTCAGATCTCCTTGACTGAGCAAATTCAAGCCTTAGAAATGAGAACCACTACCACAGACGAGGAAACTAATGGTGATGACGATGGTATCAAGATGGAAGAACTGAAGTCTGCACTGGAGAAATTCAAAGTGGGTAAGGCAGCAGGTCATGATGGTTTAACACCAGAAATGGTTACGTACATGGGAGCAGCAGGTGGCCTATTACCCATAAGGATCCTACAGACAGTGTGATGCTAAAAGACCGTTCCAATGGATTGAGAGATTACCAACATAAAACCCATTTTCACAAAGGGTTCATGTTAATGTTAATCAGAATTGACGTCATTGCATTCCGGGCAAAAACATAGGTGATCAGTCTCCCTCAGCAAATGTCGATGGGTATGAATGCTAATTGTTCCTGTTGCGCACTGGTTGTATACACGGCGGATGCGCCCTGTCATACGTCCATCCTTGTTGGTCTTACGTTTGATTGACTAACAAATAAGCAAGTTATATGAAAATGTTTGATTGACTAACAAATAAGCAAGTTATATGAAAATTGTTGATTGACTAACAAATAAGCAAGTTATATGAAAATTTGTGATTGACTAACAAATAAGCAAGTTATATGAAAATTTTTGATTGACTAACAAATAAGCATTTAGACAAACTGAAAGATCCAGAAATCGCGGGAATCTTTGAGGCAACTGTTGGAGGAAAATTCGCAGCTCTTATCTTTTTGAAGTATGATATCAACTCAATCACAGAGAACATGAAAGACGTGCTCATTGAATCAGCAACAGAAATACTTGGTAAAAGAAAGAAAATAAACAAACCATTGGTTTACAGATGACATTCTGAAGTTATGTGATACACGGCGGGAAATGAAAAAGGTTAAGAAAGAGGTTCCTGAAGCAGCATGGCAATACAGTATGGTGAATAAAAATATTAGAAAGAAAATGAAACAGGCCAAAGAAAAATGGGTAGCTGATCAGTGTGAGTCCATTAATACGGGGCTAATAAAAGGTAACAGCAAGGCAGCTTTTGACACATTAAGAAGACTATCAAAACCCCAACAGCCCCGGGTAACTGTCATAGAAGATAGCAATGGCACTCTGCTCAATGAAAAAACAGCTGTAATGAGAAGGTGGACAGAATATTGTAAAGAATTATATAACTGTAAACTCGACACTGACTATAACATATTAAACAACATTAAGTGCGAAAACAGGGAACTCGGAAATGCAGCAATATTACGGGAAGAAGTGGAAGAGGCTATATGTTCGCTGAAAGGAGGGAAGTCACCGGGTGTGGATAATATCCCAGCAGAGCTCTTGAAATATGGAGGACCAGATATAGTAAAAATCATGACAACAATTTGCCAGAAGATATGGAGCACAAAAAAAGTGGCCAAAAGAGTGGACGCAGTCATTAATAATACCGCTTCCAAAAAAAGGAAATCTAAAAATGTGCAAGAACTACAGAACCATTAGCCTTATTAGTCATCCAAGTAAAGTGATGTTGAGGATACTTTTGAACAGAATAAAACAGAAATCAGAAGAAATCTAGTCCGAGGAACAGACTGGCTTTAGACCAAAAAAAAGTACCTCAGAACAAATCTTCAATATTAGATTACTGATCGAAAAACATCTCCAGCATCAACGTGATTTATACCATAACTTCATCGATTTCACAAAAGCCTTCGATCGAGTCTGGCATGAAGGCTTATGGCAAATAATGAGAAAATTCAATTTTGATACCAACATCATAGATATCATTGAAGCACTATATAAGGATGCAAGCTGTTTTTGCAAGCAATGACATTGGAGAATTTTTCAAAACAACTGTAGGAGTTCGCCAGGGATGTATCCTGTCCCCAGTGCTCTTTAATATATATCTAGAACATATTATGCAGGAGGCTCTTTATGATTATAAAACAACCATATCGATTGGAGGCCGACCTCTTTGCAATCTACGTTTTGCTGATGATATCGATCTGATAGCTGGAACAGAATCAGAACTTCAAGACCTTACCTCTAGACTGGAGAAAGCAACAAGAACATATGGGATGGAAATTAATATAGAAAAAAGCAAGATATTGGTGAATAGCCATAAGAAACATGTTCCGACCAACATTACGTTAAATGGGCAAACGTTAGAAGAAGTTAACACCTTTAAATATCTCGGGTCCACTATATGTAGTGATGGGAGATCAAGTAAAGAAATCAAGACAAGACGTGAGATGGCCTCAGCTGCCATGACAAGACTGAATGTGATCTGGAAAAGTAACATCAGTTTTCCTGTGAAGATCAAATTATACAAATCACTTGTATTATCTATTCTCTTATATGGGTGTGAGAGCTGGACACTCACTGCAGATACGGAGCGAAGGATTCAGTCTTTCGAGCATAAATGTTATAGAAGAATTTTGCGCATTTGCTATAAAGAGCACAAAACAAATGTCTATGTTAGAGAGAAGATAAACACCTATGCAGGCTACCAAGAACCACTTTTGTCAGTAGTGAAACGTCGAAAGCTTGCCTGGTTTGGGCATGTAACTCGTCATGACTCCCTTTCGAAAATGATCCTCCAGGGAACAGTCGAAGGTAAACGGAGAAGAGGAAGGCAAAGAAAATCCTGGGCTGATAACATCAAAGAATGGGCAGGACATGGTTTTTCCACACTTGTACGCATTGCTGAGGATAGAGAGCAGTGGAGGACCCTGTCTGCTGATGCTTCCACCATGGCACCCCTACGACCCATGACGGGTTACGGGTTGCGATGAGATGATGTCTTGTCCCCTGTCAGTGAATAGCGCGGTAGCATAGTGGTTAGTGCACTGGCTTCCTAGCTCAGTGGTCTATGGTTCGATCCCCAGATGATGTGGGAATTTTTTGGGCCGCAAACGGCTCCTGGGTCGACCCAGCCCCAATTGGGTACCATAGCAACTCTGGGAAGGTTAAGGCGGCCGGCGTGATGCTGACCACATCACCCCTAGTGTGCCGATGGTCAAGAAAATATCGGCCTAACACCATATTCCCAATATGCCTCAATGGGCGTGTAACGGGATCCTTTACCTTTTATTTTATCCCTGTCTCAGAGTCAGTGGGTGTATTACTTTTATCAATGTTACCCAACATATACTGTCGGACAAAAAAAAAATTGCTGTAAGTCTGACGCTATGGAAAATTGTCACTGAGAAAGCGTCGTCAGGTTCGTATTGTCAGAATATACGTGTGTGTGTGTATATATATATATATATATATATATATATATATATATATATATATATATATATATATATATATATATATATATATATATATATATTTACAGTGTCAGAATGAGAGACAATTAAGACACAGATAAAGATGTACTTTTTTTACAATGACATAGCTTGAAAGAATCAAATCCGACCAGGCGTGGCGGGTGATGGTGAGAGACGGTATGTTTGAAGGTTTTATTGATGGCGCATTCGCCGGATGTAAAAGTTCAACAAGGGATGTGTGTTGCAAGTGACCTGTTGCAAGGCGTGGTTTGGTTAGCTCTGAACAATGTTCCATGTGATATTAATAAAACAGTTATAAATGTCTGGCCATTGTTTTATCTTCTTGATATTCTTGAGTGATCGTGTATCGTGCCTTCTATGTAAGATTACGCGAATGCAGGGGTGGAAGATTCTGAACAATAATTGAACCTTGGAATACGATTGATGTGACAAGTCGGTTCATAGAGTCCACAAATATTTAATACAGTTTACACGTCAAGACGATTCATGCATGTTGATCACAAAGGTACATATTATAACTTGAAAATATATGGCATAGATATGTAGATATCCTATCAGTCCTTGTCCAATAATCAAATTACTGTATGCAGATTGTCATAGCTGTATGCACGCGCGGTTGGGGTTTTCCAACGGCCGACAGTGAGTCTATGAGTCTGGTAAAATCAAATACTATGGACTGTAATTCATCCTTCCTTAATTTTCACTTTCGTACTGACCTTTAATCATTTCAAATCTTCGTAATAGCAATGGACTGACCCATGTCCGTACTTGCATAAAATATATCTGTATGGCAATACCATGCTCAACATTGGAAGGAAAGTCAGACGCGTCTTAACAGCTTGACGGTCAATGTAAAAAGGGGTATGGTTTCTTAGTTACCGACTGTGTCCTAAACAACGCTATACACGTCATAATCGATCGTGTATGAAGCGTTCAGTAATTGAAACATCTATCGCAATATATTAAATGTCTTAACCTTTACAATTGCACGTCTGGTAACCTTTAGCAGACGGCGTTAATATCATATACCGTAACAATTCCCTGTACACCGGGGAAAAAAAATCGATAGATTTTTTTTCAATATCTATCCGACTTAACAATTTTTCAAAAAAATTTAACACAATTGTGACATATGGCCGACGATGTTCTGAGTAGAACCGTGTTGCGGTCGTGTCAACTAACTATTTGTCATAGTCATCTAATCATAAATCACATTATATATCAATATTAAACATATCATTATATCAACTAAATAAATGTCCAATGTTAATAGTGAATGAGAAAATTAAATTAAAGTAAGGTCTGTCGTATTAGTATGTCATATAGGAATTAATTTGACTAATTAAAATTAAATTAATTAATTAAACTAAGAGTTAAATTATTAAGGTTCTAATGTAACGCGATGTCATGAGAGAAGAAAAGACAAACTAAGTAAGAAGAAATAGAAAGAAATTCGAATATAAGTTTTAACTTAATTGTGTGTGTTAAGTGTTAGTGAATAATAACTATCTAATTTAACTAACTAAATAATGTATAGGTACATTAAAAAAAAATTATTAATCTAATACTTGTGTGAGATTTATTTTCTCTTTTCATAATTTCTTCTTTTAGTATTTCGTTCTCTTTTTTTTTTTTGTTCTTTCATTTCATTTTTTTCTCACATTTCATTTTATTGATAATAATTCAATTAAGAAGTTAAGTTAACTAATTAATTAGTATAGGATATGATGATCCATCCGTAGTCTTGATCCTGATGAATTCTTTTAGGCAAAATGTTCAAACGTTTACGTTGGAAAGAAATGTCATTTATCCCAGCATCCAAGAATTAAGTATACACAGGAACATCAGTTCGGTTTGTCGTCAGACATTAGTCCATGATTGTTCAAAGAGTATTCATATCTCGTGTATGGACGTTAGACGAAGTTTGAATGTCTATATATACCTTGATTGTCTTTTAATTCAATTCTGTGATGCATATAGTGTTTATACAGTTTAAATTAAAGGCAAGGTTAGTTCCTTTATAGTTGATACTTCGTTCAATCTAATGTAGTTCTGATTGATGTAGTTTAAGAGTGTCAATATTGATTATTCGTCGTCAATAGGATTACGTGACAATGCATCTGCCACACAATTTTCAGTGCCAGGAATATGTTCAATGGAGGACTCGAATGGCTGTAGGATGATTGAATATCTGGCAAGTTTCTGGCTCTTATGATTAGATCGACGCAAGGCTGCCACAGCACGTTGGTCGGTCTGTATGGTAAAGGGAGCACCGAGTAAGAATTTTTCCAGCTTCGTTATTGCCCAGATCACAGACAAAAGTTCCTTGTCGACTGTTGAATACTTGGTTTCTGCCGGCTTCAGTTTTCTTGATATATATAAGGTGGGGTGTAGAATGCCATCATGGTTCTGGAGCAGGCATGCACCAATGCCGTAGTTACTAGCATCTGTTCGTAAGAAAAATCTTTTGGAAGCATCGGGAAGTCTTAAAATTGGTTCATGTGAGAACAAATTTATAATTTTGTTGAAAGTTTCATTGCATGTACCAGTCCATGTTACCTTCACCGGCATATCTTTCTTTAACAATGAAGACAATACAGCCGTGATGGATGACAAGTTTGGTATGAATCTACTGTAATATTGAACAAGTCCTAACAAACTCCTGACCTGTTTCTTCGTCTGAGGAACTGCTATGTTTAGAATTTTGGAGACTGTACTAGGTAACGTTCGGATATATCCCGATCCAATGATATGTCCCAAAAAGGTTATCTCATTACACGCGATTTGCACCTATGTAGGTTTAGCAGTTAGATGATAATTCCTTAGAGTGTCAAAAACATATCTAAGTCCCGAAACATGTTCCTCAAACGACGAACTAAACAAGCATATGTCGTCAATATATGTAATAACGTCTGGTCTACCTGATAAAATTTGTCGCATCAGGCGAATGAAGGTAGCTGGCGCATTAACAAGCCCAAAAGGCATCACATTCCACTGGTATAGACCTTGTGGCGTGGAAAATGCGGTGTAGTACTTAGCCTTTTCGGTCAGTGGTATCTGCCAATAACCTTTAGTTAAGTCTATCTTACTAAATATAGTTGCGTTAGATAGACGTGGCAGTAAGTCGTCGATAAGTGGATGTGGTTCGCTGTCAACTATAGTCTTAGCATTTAATTTTCTATAATCAACACATAGTCTGATATTATTGTCCTTCTTCCGGACAATCACTAATGGAGAAGAGAATGGCGAATTACTAGTCTCAATGATTCCCAGAGACAACATCTGTTCAAGTTCCTTAGTAGTTTTAGCAAGGAAATGTAAAGGAACAGAATAGGGATGTACACGAATAGGTGTATCATCATTGAGAGTAATGTCATGACTGATAGCCGATGTGCGACCCGGGACGTCGGTCAACACATCTGGATAAGATTGTAATAGATTAGCAATCTGTAGACGCTGTTGCGGTGTAACCGTTGAAGAGATGGTTACATCCCGCCAAGATTCAGTAGGTTGAACTACTGGTACAGGTAACGGTAACTGTACCTCAGGAAAAGAAGATTCTTCTTCCTGGATGACAGATAAGTTAGTATAATGACAAGTGGATACTGTGTTGTCATCTAGTTCATGAAAAATTGACTGTAAGTGTTCAGGACGTGTATGAAATTGCTTGAGCATGTTAATATGAAATATCTTTTTGTGTCCCTTGATATCTAAGACGTAATCAACGTCAGAAATTTTATCAATGACTTTGTAAGGACCATTCCAAGATATCACTAATTTATTGTTATTGTGAGGAAGTAACACATAAGCCTCGTCGCCTGTGTAGTGAAATTGACAGAGATACAACGGTGAAATTCCTCCCAAGGATAACATTTAAGGATAAAAACATAATGCGTAGGCTGCTGATGTACATGATCGCCTAGACCGCCGGTCATCACCCTCCATAAAATTGACTTGCTAGACAGGAGGGGAACGGAGGATCAAAAAGGAAAAAATATGACTGGAAAGATTGCGTAGCAAGGCTAAGGAGACGCAATTGGGGGGGAAATGGATGAAAGTAAAAAAATTCAAGTCCCCAAATTGACACGAGGTACGGAATTGGACGTTTTGCGATACCAAGCCTTGATTTGAATTCAGCGGCTAAAACGCAGATGTTAGGAATATTACAAAAATTTAAAAAAGTAATTTTTCTTAATATTAATGTTAGGAATATAAAAATTAGCTGGCCAGATGGCCTATTCTGAGCAGTGAACTAATATGTTCTTAATTTTACAAACGGATAGATAATATTGAAGATAATGACAAAAGACAGTGTAGTTTACAACATCGACAGACTGCCTTGAATAAAAAGTGTCGTTATTTGCACCCAAAACACGACCTTGGGGACGCAAGTGTTCAAAGTTACTTATTATGGAGGAGAGGGTTTTGAGCGGTAGCTGTGTCTAAATATAACTTTTTACGACAAAATTTTAAGGGGAGAGAAAGGTTGCTTCAAAAATCAAGCACATTTTTTTTAGAAACACAAGTAGAGACGGACAGACTAACAGATAACCATCCATACTTGACTGAAGCATGACTGAAATGACTTTAGTGTAGAAATTTGAAATTTAAAGTACAACTAGGCAGTGATTGGCCACAGACAAGCATATCATTAGCGCTCAGAGCGCATTTGGGGTCATTCTTCAATAATTGTTCAGTGTTAGACACAGATTTTAAAGTGTGGTGTTTTCCCATATGAAAGCAAGTGAAGTAAATTTAGGGACGCCATCCTATAGCCAGCAGCTCAGCTGAGTTTTGCTAGCACTTCTGTGTTAATTATTCATAATCTGGTAAGATTGAAATTATTTCTTTATATATTTTGAATATTGTTTCATGTTCGAGTGATTTGATACTGCCATATCAAAATCTAGCATTACAAACAAGTAGGGATTTTGCTCTGGACCCCCCGCCCAAGTCAGGGTCTAGGGACCAACAGTGTACATAAACTACAGCAAGGATTGTGCAGAATAAATCAAGCGTTGAAACAGATTACCTATCTTCTTTTAGGGCCGACAACTAATAATTATTTTTCAGAATCTATAGTCTGGGAGGATCTATCGGATGTAAACCCACCATGGTAACTGTGCTGTTTGGTCAGAGAGATCTGACCTGTCTGTATGATGTGGTTGTTGTGTCAGTGTGGTGTCCAGACGTGGGTATAGAATAGATTTTGACACATAGCCCATACTTTGATTGCAGAGCTGTGAGTTTTCTATCGACAACAAAGCAGAGTCTATTCGGTGGGTGACTTTACTCGAGTGTATCTGTGCAGTTCTTGTGACAGAGACCACCATTATTGCCCGCCAGCACGGAGAGGTGGGACCGCAAGTTTTCAGCACCAGAGCTACAAAAAGATGAGTGAGCCTCTGGTCTGCTGGACATTCACCAACTATTGGCAGTGACTAATATCCCCGTAAAAATTCCCACCATTTTCTGGACATTGTGTAGTCAATATAGACAGGTGTGATGAGGCCACCCCAACAGCACAAACAGTAAATATCCTCCCAAAGAGATGACTACTCGAACTTTTTTTAATAAAACTAACTAGTCTAGTACTTAAATATGTACACTCCTGCATTTATTATGTAACATTCCATGCATATTTTTCATAAATTTTCAATCCTTCTTTTAAAACAAGTTCTGGTCAAAATAAAACTTGATCCAGAACCAATAAATGTAATATAATTATATCAAAAACTTTATACACGTGAGTTAGTTCAGTGTATTTTAACACTTGTTAATCTTATTAGTCTTCTTAAATGTCTGTGGGTGTATTTATAACTAACCCACCACATTACACATCATTACCCTAGACACTTTACGTAGCCACATTCATTAAGAAAAAAAAAGTAAGTGTGAGGTCGTAGTGGTAGCAAGAAAGGCCTTCTGACAATTCTCAAATACATTTTATCTCAGGAGCCTTCACAGCTGGCCTCATACAATTTACATGTAGTAAGAACACCATCATACAATACCATCAACACCACTACATAAATTGGGGTCTTGTCCAGGGATAATTAGCTCAACAGTAATATTAGGATCTCCTGGTAGGAGAAATAAA
>JAMPIV010008163.1:0-59742 GCA_024509875.1 Oreohelix idahoensis | reverse complement strand
CACCCAAATATACAAATTTAAGGGAGCTATGTGGCTGCGTTCAAAATGTGTATTTTCTTCTACCTCCTGTTCACTTCGATCGATGTGGTGTCTGGGTACTGTCATGTTTTCAAACGTAAACTAGTATAATGTCATATTTCCTAATAAGCATTTTTCAGGTTTTTAAAACCTAACTCTCGTATGGGTAGTGTTTTTTATCACTGTCGATTTGAAAAAAAATTTGTGCATGTGGCCTTACACGCGTGATGGCAGTAATTGTATAGCGAGACGCGTGTTAGTGTTGCATGCGTTCCGGCTTTCAGCCCTCCCTTCTCTCTATCCTAAGTTCATCTGTCTTTTCGTTTATGTTAACTTAGTGTATAAAATGACATGAATGGAATATTAAATATAGGTCAGCTTGCGTATCTCAAGGTTTTTCTTAGAAAGGCAGTACACGTTTTATTGAGTTGTGGAAACGCGTGTATGCTGCAGTAGGCATTTACTATCAACGTGAAACGTTATAATTTGCAGACGAAGTAGAAAACAAGGGGATCTCGAGTACCGTCATTGTGACAGCACTGTTCTTTACCATTCTTCTTTCCTTTTATTGAATTTATGTGTTAGGCTTTACATTTACTTTTTAATTAATGTGGATTAGAATTTCTCACGACAAATTCTCCCCACTTAAAACAGACGTTATATGTCAGTCTATAATTCTATATACACATAGAGAAATTTAGTATTATTCCTGGGGCTTAGGATGATTCTCATCACACGGATGGCGGCTTAACAAATCCGCTCCCAGATTTGTTTTTCCACTTATATACTCTATGCTAAACTCAAATGGCTGCATCAGTAATGACTAACGGAGTAATCTAGAATTTTCATGTCTAGCCTGCGCTAGAAACGACAAGGGTTTGTGATCCGTTTGCAACTTAAATGCCTTCCCATACAGATAAATATTGAATTTCTTTATCGCCCATATTACTGCAAGACATTCTTTTTCGCTAGTTGAGTAATCGGTTTCAGCTTTATTCAACTTTCTGCTAGCATATGCCACTGGGCTTAATTCCCCATCCAATGCATCTGATTTCTGTAGCAGAGTCGCACCTAACCCAATATTACTGGCATCAGTCCTTACAATGAATTCTTGACTTAAGTCAGGTAATTTCAAAATAGGTTTACTTGTGAGCTTTTCCTTCAATTCTTGGTAAGCCATTTCACATTGTGGTGTCCATGTAATTCGATCTGGATTTCCCTTACGTGTCAAATCAGTTAACGGTGCACATATGGAATTAAAGTTTTTGATATACTTTTGGTAGAAACCACATAATGAGACAAAGGATCTCACGTCTTTCTTGGTTTGTGGTCTCGGGGCTTTCTTTAGTTTCTCTAAATTCTTTGGGTCAGGGGTCATGTTTCCCTGATAAACTGTGTGTCCCAGGAGCTCTAATTCTTTACATCCAACACAACATTTGGTTGGTCGGGCTGTCAAATTCGCTTCTCTAAGTCGATTAAACAGCATGTTCAGAGAGTCAATGTGTTCCTCAAATGTTTCTGTTGCTATAAGGATATCATCCGTGAAATTTGTGATACATGGATTATTCAGAGGGTCCAATAATTTTCTCACCATTCTAGAGAAGACACTAGGCGCATTCTTCAATCCAAATGGCAATCTGTTAAACTCATAGTGTCCCTCTGAGGTACTAAACGCTAGGTATGGTCTAACCTCAGGCTTTACTGGAATCTGATAGTATCCTTTACTCAGATCCACTTTTGAGAAATATTTAGCTTTATTTAGTCAGGCAAACAACTGATTTGTATCCGGCAATGGATCCACCTGTCCTTCTGTAATAGCATTCAGTCTCCTGTAATCTATACAGAGTCTATGTTCTCCAGAGGGTTTCCTTAAAAGTACAACACTGGAACTATAGGAAGATTCACTGTGTGAAATAATTCCTTCCTTCAACAAATAGTCTATCTCTTCCTTCAAAGCTTTCTCCTTAGCAAAAGTAATCGAATAGGGTTTCATACAGACAGGTGTGGGGTCTATCAGTTTCATATCATATTCCTATAAGTTTGTATGCTCCGGTCGGTCTGTTAACACCTCTGCATAATTATCTAGAACCTGTTGTACTCTCTTCTTTTGCTCTTTCGTTAAGTGTGTACTGATTTTCACCTGTGCCGCTGTCTCACAGGGATGTAATGGATATTCAAATGATGAAAGTGGTTCCTTTTTCATCTCCATGGCGATGGACAAGGTCAACAAGTGTGTCTCTTCCTGATTTTCTCTTTCCAAATATTTCTTCAGGAGATTCACATGATAGATTTTTTTCTTTCCCCTTCTTATCTATCTTATAATTGGTTCTAGACACCTTCTCTAGAACTGTATATGGACCTTGCCATCCAATTTGTAACTTATTCTGACTACCGGGAAGAAGAAGCAGTACCTTCTCTCCCACAGCCAAATCTCTGTCTTTAGCTTTCCTGTTATAGTAGGCAGCATGTTTTTTTTTTGGCTTGTCTCAAATTTTCATTGGCAAGTTTCCAGCCAGTTTTTAAACGAGTGGTCAGCTCATTCACATATTGGTATGAGGATGTAATGTTTTCCTCTGCCTTTTCATCAGTCCACGTTCTTAACAGCGCTTCCAGTGGACCTTTTATTGGCCTTCCAAATAATAATGTTGCCGGGGCCATTCCGGTTGAAGTATGGGGTACCTCCCGATAAGCAAAGAGGGCGGCGTGAAGGTACTGATCCCATGTATCTGGTTTTTCGTGTGCCAACTTTCTCAGGATCGACATCAACGTGCCATTAAATCTTTCCACTTGGCCGTTCCCTTGTGGGTGGTACACACTACAATGGAAGTGTTTGGCCTGGAAGATCCTGAAAACTTCTTCTGTTAGTTTCCCCTTGAACTGAGAGCCATTATCAGTCAAGATTTGATTGGGAAAGCCTAACATTGTGAAAATTGTGAGCAATGCCTCTGCCACATGTTTTGAATCAATCGATGACAGGGCTACCGCCTCTCCCCACATAGAACAAGTGTCCACCAGAGTCAGAATGTAGCTGTTCCTTCTCTTGGTTCGGGTGAGAGGTCCCACAAGATCCACGGCAACTCTCTCAAAGGGTGTTCCCACTATGGGCATTTCCCCCAGAGTTGCTGGTGCAGTCCAATGTTTAGGTGCTACTCGTTGGCACTCTGGACAGGATTTTACATATCGTTTGATATCTTCAGTTATTCCTGGCCAGAAATAGTGACAAGCTATACGCTGTCCTGTTGCGCTGATCCCCATATGACCACTGAAGGGAATTGCATGCCCTAGTTCCAACACTTTAATCCTTTATGAAGTGGGAAGGACCAGCTGTCCGTGACCATTGGATTCAGATCCAGCCTTCCTATATATCAGCTTGTTCTTCATATAAAACTCACCCTTGCCTGGAGGTGTATGGGTTTTGGGCAACTTCTTGAAACACGGCTTGAGTGTTTTGTCCTCAGCCTGTGCCTTCCTCAGCTCATCTGGATGAGTATTTATTGGATTATCCTCCTCCTTTTTAGACTGTGATCTGGTCTGCACTGTTGCCAATATCACAGGTCTCTTGGTATTCCCCAAGAAGACATATCTACACCCCAATATCAGAGGGTAGATTGGCTCATTTATCACTGCTGCTTTTATGATTCCTTCCACATATCGCGTTTTCACCTTTATCCGGGCGACGGGAAGTGTCATGGTAGCTACATCCTTGGTTGCAGTTTGAATCTCCACTGTTTCTGTGGTGTATTGATCGGCCTGCACCAGGTGAGAACTCACAACGGAATCGTAATCTAAACCGGTATCATATAAACACCTTATAGTGACACCATTACAGATGACATCTTCACACACTGGGGGGTGGTATGGTTCCTGTAGTTCTGCAGGTTTGACCTTTTTTTCCTTTTTTCCAGATGTCATAGCAGCACAATGAGGAGGTTTCATTCTACAATGGTCAGTGTCATGATTGTTCATCTTACAATTTTTACACCACCTTTTCCCTTGGTTGAAAGATTTTCTTTCATCATATTTCCTTTCATCGAATTGTGGGGTTTTATTTTTATTGTCATATCGTGGCCTATCAAATTGGTGCTTACCTTTGTTTTGATCTCTAGGATCAAATTTATTAAAGTTCTGTGGTGCCCTAAAATTATCCACCTGTTTCTTTTTATTACCTGATACCTCTGCCTGAGCCGCTTGATACCTTTCTGCAACATTTAGCAACTCACCCAGTCTCTCTGCACCTTGTTCCATGAGAAACTTTCTCAGGTCTGGAGCCATGCACTCTCTTAGTTGTTCTATAAGGACCATTTCCTTAAGATCTTGGGTTTTCCCCAGAGAAGTCCATGTGGTAAAGTGGGATGTTATAAATATTTATAGGGGACTTAGTGTACTGACTGAGATCAGCTGTGAAGGTATCTGTATCTAATAAGTGTAGTGTAATACAGGTGACCTTACTTGCTACCACATATTTATATCTCAGTCAGAATTATTCTGGAATATTGTGATGACTACGTTGAATGTCTAGGGTTTTGTAAATGATGAAGTGTAAGTCACAACAATAACAGACAGATAAACACTTTAATTTATTCCACCACACTTGACAACAGTTTGACACTCACATACATATAACACTCTATGAGACTATCTTAAATAAGTCACTGATAAATTTTCAAATATTCATGTATTAAGTACTGTTACCAATGGAGATCCTGATTCAATTACACAGTGAACCAGGAATCATAATATATTGTAATCACAATTTATATGTACATAATTTATAAATATGAATCTTGTAGTGACATATTTTATTAATATTATAATATGTGGGTCAGTTGTGTAGTGGTTCTATGAGGTAATACTGGTTTTATATGTCAATCTAAGTTGTTATTTGTCATCATGACTTCAAGTGTTTGTTTCTGTTGGAACTAGTATTGGAGATGTTCTCAGTTCCTAACATTAAAACAATTTATTTCCCCTCTTAGTTTATATATTGTCAGTTTTAGAGGGGCATAATGTTGAGCTCCGCTGGCCACAGATTCTTATCTGTCGTGATGGCGGCAGGAAAAGACTCCTCTGCTCGATAGCCTCCCTGTGTTCTGGAGACACCACACTGATTGCTATATGGACCAAGGAGTATGCGGTCCGCCTCTGGATTCAGCAAAGCTCTGACCAGGTGCTGCTCAATAACTTTAGGACCACGGTCCCTGAAACAAGAAGGTTGTACCTCCTACTTCAGAACTAATTTATAATACCCTTCCAGACTGACCACAATACATAACAAACACTGAGTTCAGAGCGGTAGGCCAACTGTCAGCTTCATCTATAATAATTTTCACCAGTATACTCCTCCCTAATGGTTACTACGCCTCTGCAAGTCCAGCATTATTTCTTTCTAGTCAATAAGATAGGTGTCAGTGTACTATTTGGTAATTCCATGTAGTTTTACTTTCTTCTGACACCTTCTGTTCAGGTTGGAGCAACTTATATATATATAGGCCTTGCCTCAGGTTCGCTACTGAACTACGCACATATACAGACATAAATTATTAATTTACATTCAATTTTTCATTAAAAGATATCAAATATTTCAAGCTTACCACAATTCATGGAATAATAATAAACAGATACGTTGACTGGTGAAGAATAATGGCACAACTTATGGCACAAATTCCGAGCTGCCTCTGTCTCAGGCTTTTATTTATAGAAATATAAGCTGATGCTCAACGCACTGTTGCTTTAGAAAGTATTTTTGAAAATCTGGTGTGGAACTGACGCGTCTAAGTGACTATATCGACGAGTCTAACCAATCATGCCATGTTTACCCAAGCGTTTGAAAAAACAGTACCCTTCCATCCGTCTCCCCTAGCAACGAAAAGTAGTATTTATAGTCCGACTAATCGTGTGTAGCCTTACATTTATTTCTACCCAATCAAATAGGAGGTAACATGGGGACCTCTTTCCGTACAATGGTGGTTTAAAAATCTACCACTGAGCGATTCTGATTTTTGGTGTTGTCTGACAGCACCATCATTTTATTTTGGCTATAACTTGTTAATTCCTAGACTATTTTCATAACACTTAACATATTCTTTGTCAGCAAGTCACAAGGAACCCAAATATATAAATTTTATGGGGCTAAGTGGCTGCGTTCAAAATATGTATTTTCTTCTACCTCCTGTTTACTTCGAATACGATGTGGTGTCTGGGTACTGTAATGTTTTCAAACGTAAACCGGTATAATGTCATGTTTCCTAATAAGCGTTTTTCAGGTTTTTAAACATAACTCTCTTTATGGGTAGTGTTTTTTATCACTGACGATTTGAAAAAAAAGCTAGTGCTTGTGGCCTTACACGCGTGATGGTAGTAATTGTGTATCGCGACGCGTGTTTAGTGTTGCAAGTGTTCTGGCTTTTGCCCCTCCCTTTCTTTCTATCTTTAGTCCATCTGTCTTTCGTTTTAGGTACCATAGTGTATAAAATGACATGAATGGAATTTTAAATCTAGGTCAACTTGCGTATCTCAGGTTTTCTTAGAAAGGCAGTACACGTTTCATTGAAGAAAGCGTGTAGAGATGCAGTAGGCTTTTACTATCAACGTGAAACGTTACAATTCGCAGACGAAGTAGAAAAAAAGGGGGGATTCGAGTACAGTCATTGTGACAGCACTGTTCTTTACCATTCTTCTTTCCTTTTATGAAGTTATTTGTTAGGCTTTACATTTACTTTTTAATTTATATATGTGGATTAGAATTTCTCACGACAAATCCTCCCCACTTAAAACAGACGTTATATGTCAGTCTATAATTCTATATACACATAGAGAAATTTCTTATTATTCCTGGGGTTTAGGGTGATTCTCATCACACGGATGGCGGCTTAAAAAATCCGCTCCCAGATTTGTTTTTCCACTTATATACTCTATGCAAAACTCATATGGCTGGATCAATAAAGACCAACGGAGTAATCTAGAATTCTCATGTCTAGCCTGTGCTAGAAACGACAAAGGTTTGTGATCCGTTTGCAACTTAAATGCCTTCCCATACAGATAAATATTGAATTTCTTTATCGCCCATATTACTGCAAGACATTCTTTTTCGCTAGTTGAGTAGTTGGTTTCAGCTTTATTCAACTTTCTGCTAGCATATGCCACTGGGCTTAGTTCCCCATCCAATGCATCTGATCTCTGTAGCAGAGTTGCACCTAACCCAATATTACTGGCATCCGTTCTTACTATGAATTCTTGACTTAAGTCAGGTAATTTCAAAATAGGTTTACTTGTGAGCTTTTCCTTCAATTCTTGGTAAGCCATTTCACATTGTGGTGTCCATGTAATTCGATCTGGGTTTCCTTTACGTGTCAAATCAGTTAACGGTGCACATATGGAATTAAAATTTTTGATATACTTTTGGTAAAATCCACATAATGAGACAAAGGATCTCACGTCTTTCTTGGTTTGTGGTCTCGGGGCTTTCTTTAGTTTCTCTAAATTCTTTGGGTCAGGGGTCATGTTTCCCTGATAAACTGAGTGTCCCAAGAATTCTAATTCTTTACATCCAACGCAACATTTGGTTGGTCGGGCTGTTAAATTCGCTTCTCTAAGTCGATTAAACAGCATGTTCAGAGAGTCAATGTGTTCCTCAAATGTTTCTGTTGCTATTAGGATATCATCCATAAAATTTGTGATACATGGATTATTCAGAGGGTCCAATAATTTTCTCATCATTCTAGAGAAGACACTAGGTGCATTCTTCAATCCAAATGGCAATCTGTTAAACTCATAGTGTCCTTCTGATGTACTAAAAGCTAGGTATGGTCTAACCTCAGGCTTTACTGGAATCTGATAGTATCCTTTACTCAGATCCACTTTTGAGAAATATTTAGCTTTATTTAGCCTGGCAAACAACTGATTTGTATCCGGCAATGGATCCACCTGTCCTTCTGTAATAGCATTCAGTCTCCTGTAATCTATACAGAGTCTATGTTCTCCAGAGGGTTTCCTTAGGAGTACCACACCGGAACTATACGATGATTCACTGTGTGAAATAATTCCTTCCTTCAACAAATAGTCTATCTCTTCCTTCAAAGCTTTCTCCTTAGCAAAAGGAATCGAATAGGGTTTCATACAGACAGGTGTGGGGTCTATCAGTTTCATATCATATTCCAATAAAGTTGTATGCCCCGGTCGGTCCGTTAACACCTCTGTATGATTTTCTAGAACCTGTTGCACTCTCTCTTTCTGATTTTTCGTTAAATGTGTACTGATTTTCACCTGTGCCGCTGTCTCACAGGGATGTAATGGATATTCATATGATGAAAGTGGTTCCTTTTTCATCTCCATGGCGATGGACAAGGTTAACAAGTGTGTCTCTTCCTGATGTTCTCTTTCCAAATATTTCTTCAGGAGATTCACATGATAGATTTTTTCTTTCCCCTTCTTATCTATCTTATAATTGGTTCTAGACACCTTCTCTAGAACTGTATATGGACCTTGCCATCCAATTTGTAACTTATTCTGACTACCGGGTAGAAGAAGCAGTACCTTCTCTCCCACAGCCAAATCTCTGTCTTTAGCTTTCCTGTTATAATAGGCAGCATGTTTTTTTCCTGGCTTGTCTCAAATTTTCATTGGCAAGTTTCCAGCCAGTTTTTAAACGAGTGGTCAGCTCATTCACATATTGGTATGAGGATGTAATATTTTCCTCTGCCTTTTCATCAGTCCACGTTCTTAACAGCGCTACATATGGACCTTTAATTTTGTGGACCTATTTGTCCATGCACCGGTATGGTCTCTTCCACTCGAAGCTCTATAGTGATGATTTTTCTTCCCAGAATTTTCATGCACAAAACGACCGCTACCAATTCTTTTCTTGGGGCTTTCTCCGCACTTAAAATTCTTGATGAGAGATTTCCTCTCTACATCTTCTTCCTCCAGTTTGTTTAAGTCCGATTGAGGGATTTTTGGCTTATCCTGGGGTAAGACATCTTTTTGCACTCGCTGCATAGTGGCCATTGTAAAACAGTTAAGTGAAGCTTGTCCGTGAAAAGGGGCTTCCCATTCCATTTGGTCCACTTTATCAAATTTATTTTTCTTTTTATTATCAGGCCTAATTTTGCCCCTTGGCGTGTCCAGGTCCTGATCAATGTTCCCACTTGTGGGTGTTCCCTCATGTGCTATGCTACACCTTTCTACAAAATTCTCAATGTCCCATCTTGCCTTGGGCCAATAATAATTGTGAGCCACCTTTTGGATGATGGTACCTATTTTCTCATGGTCCCCATCTGGTTTCACATGTAGGCTCCTTATTAATTCTGCCCTATATCTTTTAGGAAGTACCAGCTGTCCCTGACCTTTGGATCTAGCTCCAGTCTTCCTATACATCAACTTGTTTTTCATGTAAAAATCTCCCTTGCCTGGAGTTGTATGACAAGTTGACAATTTCCTGAAACAAGGCTTGAGGGTCTTATCCCCAGCCTGTGCCTTCCTCATCTCTTCTGGAGTGGTATCTAACAGAATATCCTCCTCCTTTCTTGAGGTCGACCTGACCTGAAGGGTGGCCATAACTATTGGGTTCCTTCTGCAACGGTCAGTGTCATGATTGTTCATCTTACAATTTTTACACCACCTTTTCCCTTGGTTGAAAGATTTTCTTTCATCATATTTCCTTTCATCGAATTGTGGGATTTTATTTTTATTGTCATACCGTGGCCTATCAAATTGGTGCTTACCTTTGTTTTGATCTCTAGGATCAAATTTATTAAAGTTCTGTGGTGCCCTAAAATTATCCACCTGTTTCTTTTTGTTACCTGATACCTCTGCCTGAGCTGCTTGATACCTTTCTGCAACATTTAGCAACTCACCCAGCCTCTCTGCACCTTGTTCCATGAGAAACTTTCTCAGGTCTGGAGCCATGGACTCTCTTAATTGCTCTATAAGGACCATTTCCTTAAGATCTTGGGTTTTCCCGAGAGAAGTCCATTTCTCCAAGTATGTCTCTATCCGTGCAGAGAACTGGTGATAGGTTTCACCTGACAGTAGTTTAGCATTCCTAAATTTTTTCCTATAAAATTCTGCGTTCTTTTCGTATCTTAACAAAAGAGCCTGCTTTAGCATGTCATAATTTTCCTGATCACCTCTGCTCATTTTGGCAAAAACTTCATAAGCTGCCCCACGAAGCCCTTGAGATAACTTTAAGCTCCACCTTTCTCTCTCTAACCCATACGTGGTAGCTAATAGTTCATACCTATTTAGATAGCTCTCAATATCATCGTCTTTCTCAACAAAATGATCTAAATGAAAGTTCATAGCTGAGGTTGAGGCTCCCTGGCTAGCAGTGGCATCAGAGGCAAAGGGACTGGCACCATTTTCAGAAGCATGGCCTTGAAACTCAAACTCCCTTAGTCGTAACTCATGTTCCCTTTGTAATCTTTTATCTTCGGCTTCCCTCTCTGCAGCTAATCTCTTGTCTTCCCTTTCTGCAGCTAATTTCTTCTCTTCTCTTTCTGCAGCTAATCGCTTGTCTTCTCTTTCTGCAGCCTGTCTCCTTTCCTCTGCTTCCAATTTCTTAGCCTCAGCCTCAATCTGTAACCTCTTAATTTCTTTTTCAGCCTCTATCTGTCTTTCGGCCTCTTTTTCTAATCTTCTTTCTTCCCGTTCAATATATTTGTCACATTCAGCAGTGACATAAGCAATCATAATTTGCCCGTCCATTCCTAACTCTTTCGCAGTCTGTACAGCAGCAGATCGAAATTTGGCCAGGTCCGCCATTTTCTAACTGATAAATGTCTAAAATATCTAACTACACAATTTTATGTATGACTAATTAACTTAGGACACACAGGCACTGAGAGCTCAACCTTATTTATTTTCACCCAAGGGTACCTTTTAAATTGTATTAATTCCCAATATATATAACAGGAGAAAGTTCAATATCCCAGACCGGACCCCAATATATGTGGTAAAGTGGGATGTTATAAATATTTATAGGGGACTTAGTGTACTGACTGAGATCAGCTGTGAAGGTATCTGTATCTAATAAGTGTAGTGTAATACAGGTGACCTTACTTGCTACCACATATTTATATCTCAGTCAGAATTATTCTGGAATATTGTGATGACTACGTTGAATGTCTAGGGTTTTGTAAATGATGAAGTGTAAGTCACAACAATAACAGACAGATAAACACTTTAATTTATTCCACCACACTTGACAACAGTTTGACACTCACATACATATAACACTCTATGAGACTATCTTAAATAAGTCACTGATAAATTTTCAAATATTCATGTATTAAGTACTGTTACCAATGGAGATCCTGATTCAATTACACAGTGAACCAGGAATCATAATATATTGTAATCACAATTTATATGTACATAATTTATAAATATGAATCTTGTAGTGACATATTTTATTAATATTATAATATGTGGGTCAGTTGTGTAGTGGTTCTATGAGGTAATACTGGTTTTATATGTCAATCTAAGTTGTTATTTGTCATCATGACTTCAAGTGTTTGTTTCTGTTGGAACTAGTATTGGAGATGTTCTCAGTTCCTAACATTAAAACAATTTATTTCCCCTCTTAGTTTATATATTGTCAGTTTTAGAGGGGCATAATGTTGAGCTCCGCTGGCCACAGATTCTTATCTGTCGTGATGGCGGCAGGAAAAGACTCCTCTGCTCGATAGCCTCCCTGTGTTCTGGAGACACCACACTGATTGCTATATGGACCAAGGAGTATGCGGTCCGCCTCTGGATTCAGCAAAGCTCTGACCAGGTGCTGCTCAATAACTTTAGGACCACGGTCCCTGAAACAAGAAGGTTGTACCTCCTACTTCAGAACTAATTTATAATACCCTTCCAGACTGACCACAATACATAACAAACACTGAGTTCAGAGCGGTAGGCCAACTGTCAGCTTCATCTATAATAATTTTCACCAGTATACTCCTCCCTAATGGTTACTACGCCTCTGCAAGTCCAGCATTATTTCTTTCTAGTCAATAAGATAGGTGTCAGTGTACTATTTGGTAATTCCATGTAGTTTTACTTTCCTCTGACACCTTCTGTTCAGGTTGGAGCAACTTATATATATATATAGGCCTTGCCTCAGGTTCGCTACTGAACCACGCACATATACAGACATAAATTATTAATTTACATTCAATTTTTCATTAAAAGATATCAAATATTTCAAGCTTACCACAATTCATGGAATAATAATAAACAGATACGTTGACTGGTGAAGAATAATGGCACAACTTATGGCACAAATTCCGAGCTGCCTCTGTCTCAGGCTTTTATTTATAAAAATATAAGCTGATGCTCAACGCACTGTTGCTTTAGAAAGTATTTTTGAAAATCTGGTGTGGAACTGACGCGTCTAAGTGACTATATCGACGAGTCTAACCAATCATGCCATGTTTACCCAAGCGTTTGAAAAAAACAGTACCCTTCCATCCGTCTCCCCTAGCAACGAAAAGTAGTATTTATAGTCCGACTAATCGTGTGTAGCCTTACATTTATTTCTACCCAATCAAATAGGAGGTAACATGGGGACCTCTTTCCGTACAATGGTGGTTTAAAAATCTACCACTGAGCGATTCTGATTTTTGGTGTTGTCTGACAGCACCATCATTTTATTTTGGCTATAACTTGTTAATTCCTAGACTATTTTCATAACACTTAACATATTCTTTGTCAGCAAGTCACAAGGAACCCAAATATATAAATTTTATGGGGCTAAGTGGCTGCGTTCAAAATATGTATTTTCTTCTACCTCCTGTTTACTTCGAATACGATGTGGTGTCTGGGTACTGTAATGTTTTCAAACGTAAACCGGTATAATGTCATGTTTCCTAATAAGCGTTTTTCAGGTTTTTAAACATAACTCTCTTTATGGGTAGTGTTTTTTATCACTGACGATTTGAAAAAAAAGCTAGTGCTTGTGGCCTTACACGCGTGATGGTAGTAATTGTGTATCGCGACGCGTGTTTAGTGTTGCAAGTGTTCTGGCTTTTGCCCCTCCCTTTCTTTCTATCTTTAGTCCATCTGTCTTTCGTTTTAGGTACCATAGTGTATAAAATGACATGAATGGAATTTTAAATCTAGGTCAACTTGCGTATCTCAAGGTTTTCTTAGAAAGGCAGTACACGTTTCATTGAAGAAAGCGTGTAGAGATGCAGTAGGCTTTTACTATCAACGTGAAACGTTACAATTCGCAGACGAAGTAGAAAAAAAGGGGGGATTCGAGTACAGTCATTGTGACAGCACTGTTCTTTACCATTCTTCTTTCCTTTTATGAAGTTATTTGTTAGGCTTTACATTTACTTTTTAATTTATATATGTGGATTAGAATTTCTCACGACAAATCCTCCCCACTTAAAACAGACGTTATATGTCAGTCTATAATTCTATATACACATAGAGAAATTTCTTATTATTCCTGGGGTTTAGGGTGATTCTCATCACACGGATGGCGGCTTAAAAAATCCGCTCCCAGATTTGTTTTTCCACTTATATACTCTATGCAAAACTCATATGGCTGGATCAATAAAGACCAACGGAGTAATCTAGAATTCTCATGTCTAGCCTGTGCTAGAAACGACAAAGGTTTGTGATCCGTTTGCAACTTAAATGCCTTCCCATACAGATAAATATTGAATTTCTTTATCGCCCATATTACTGCAAGACATTCTTTTTCGCTAGTTGAGTAGTTGGTTTCAGCTTTATTCAACTTTCTGCTAGCATATGCCACTGGGCTTAGTTCCCCATCCAATGCATCTGATCTCTGTAGCAGAGTTGCACCTAACCCAATATTACTGGCATCCGTTCTTACTATGAATTCTTGACTTAAGTCAGGTAATTTCAAAATAGGTTTACTTGTGAGCTTTTCCTTCAATTCTTGGTAAGCCATTTCACATTGTGGTGTCCATGTAATTCGATCTGGGTTTCCTTTACGTGTCAAATCAGTTAACGGTGCACATATGGAATTAAAATTTTTGATATACTTTTGGTAAAATCCACATAATGAGACAAAGGATCTCACGTCTTTCTTGGTTTGTGGTCTCGGGGCTTTCTTTAGTTTCTCTAAATTCTTTGGGTCAGGGGTCATGTTTCCCTGATAAACTGAGTGTCCCAAGAATTCTAATTCTTTACATCCAACGCAACATTTGGGTGGTCGGGCTGTTAAATTCGCTTCTCTAAGTCGATTAAACAGCATGTTCAGAGAGTCAATGTGTTCCTCAAATGTTTCTGTTGCTATTAGGATATCATCCATAAAATTTGTGATACATGGATTATTCAGAGGGTCCAATAATTTTCTCATCATTCTAGAGAAGACACTAGGTGCATTCTTCAATCCAAATGGCAATCTGTTAAACTCATAGTGTCCTTCTGATGTACTAAAAGCTAGGTATGGTCTAACCTCAGGCTTTACTGGAATCTGATAGTATCCTTTACTCAGATCCACTTTTGAGAAATATTTAGCTTTATTTAGCCTGGCAAACAACTGATTTGTATCCGGCAATGGATCCACCTGTCCTTCTGTAATAGCATTCAGTCTCCTGTAATCTATACAGAGTCTATGTTCTCCAGAGGGTTTCCTTAGGAGTACCACACCGGAACTATACGATGATTCACTGTGTGAAATAATTCCTTCCTTCAACAAATAGTCTATCTCTTCCTTCAAAGCTTTCTCCTTAGCAAAAGGAATCGAATAGGGTTTCATACAGACAGGTGTGGGGTCTATCAGTTTCATATCATATTCCAATAAAGTTGTATGCCCCGGTCGGTCCGTTAACACCTCTGTATGATTTTCTAGAACCTGTTGCACTCTCTCTTTCTGATTTTTCGTTAAATGTGTACTGATTTTCACCTGTGCCGCTGTCTCACAGGGATGTAATGGATATTCATATGATGAAAGTGGTTCCTTTTTCATCTCCATGGCGATGGACAAGGTTAACAAGTGTGTCTCTTCCTGATGTTCTCTTTCCAAATATTTCTTCAGGAGATTCACATGATAGATTTTTTCTTTCCCCTTCTTATCTATCTTATAATTGGTTCTAGACACCTTCTCTAGAACTGTATATGGACCTTGCCATCCAATTTGTAACTTATTCTGACTACCGGGTAGAAGAAGCAGTACCTTCTCTCCCACAGCCAAATCTCTGTCTTTAGCTTTCCTGTTATAATAGGCAGCATGTTTTTTTCCTGGCTTGTCTCAAATTTTCATTGGCAAGTTTCCAGCCAGTTTTTAAACGAGTGGTCAGCTCATTCACATATTGGTATGAGGATGTAATATTTTTCTCTGCCTTTTCATCAGTCCACGTTCTTAACAGCGCTACATATGGACCTTTAATTTTGTGGACCTATTTGTCCATGCACCGGTATGGTCTCTTCCACTCGAAGCTCTATAGTGATGATTTTTCTTCCCAGAATTTTCATGCACAAAACGACCGCTACCAATTCTTTTCTTGGGGCTTTCTCCCCACTTAAAATAAGAAAAAGAAAGGACAGATTTTCCCCCCTCATTCTAGGCGCATGGAATGTGCGCACTCTCCTTGGCAAAGACTTTAACCCAAACAGACATGAGAGGCTAACTGCCCTGATTGGGAGAGAACTGGCCAGATACAACATTGACATAGCAGCACTGAGTGAAACTCGACTTGCAGGTGAGGGCCAACTTTGCGAAAAGGGTGCAGGTTATACATTCTATTGGAGCGGAAGAGGAACTGAAGAAAGACGAGAAGCAGGGGTTGGATTTGCAATCAAAACAGCACTTGTTGGCAAGTTAGCGGGGCCCCCAAAGGGAATAAATGACCGACTCATGACAGTCAAGATCCCCCTGCTTTATGGAAGAAAACATGCCACCATCATTAGCGCGTATGCACCAACTATGACAAACCAGGATGACGTCAAGGATAAGTTTTATGAAGAACTACATGCAGTCATTGCATCAGTTCCTAAAGCAGATAAGCTCATAATTCTTGGTGACTTTAATGCAAGAGTAGGCTCAGATAACATCTCCTGGAATGGCACTATTGGAAAGTACGGCGTGGGTCGCAATGGACTTCTTCTCCTCCAGACTTGCGCAGAACATGACCTCCTTGTCACCAACACTATTTTTCGACTTCCTACCCGCAACAGGACCTCCTGGATGCACCCTTGCTCAAAGCATTGGCACTTAATTGACTATGTAATTGTTAGGAAGAAGGACAGGCAAGATGTCCGGGTGACCAAGTCTATGCGTGGTGCCGAATGCTGGACTGATCAGCGCCTCATTGTGTCTAAACTTAAAATTCATATCCAACCAGCCAGGCGCCCTCAGGGGAAGAAAACTCATAAAAGGCTGGATGTCACCAAACTAAAGAAGACAAAAATCAAACAGTCATTTACTGACACCCTAGAAGACCGTCTCAAATCTATCTCGTTAGACGACCAAAGTGTGGAAACAAATTGGGCAGCCCTAAGTGAGCAGATCTACAACACTGCTACAGAGGTCCTGGGTCCCGCCATCAAGAAACAAAATGACTGGTTTGATGAGAACTCAGATGATATAAAGAAGATGTTGGCTGAGAAACACCATCTCCATAAAGCATTTTAAATGATCCAAAATCTACATCAAAGAAAGACGCTTTCAACAACATGCGTAGAATCGTCCAACATAAACTACGCCAGATGCGGGATTCATGGCTGAGTAATAAAGCAGATGAGCTCCAAGGCTTTGCTGACAGCCATGACTTGAAAAATGTTTACCATGCACTCAAAGCGGTCTATGGTCCAACATTATCAGGATCATTTCCCCTCCTTAATGCAGATGGAAAAACACTAATTACAGACAAGGAAAAAATTCTCCAACGCTGGGTCGAACACTTTAATAATATTCTGAACCAGCCATCATCTATTAACGACGAAGCCATCATCCGCCTGCCCCAAATTCCTATAAATGAAGCACTAGATGATATACCAACTCTGGAGGAAACTCAAAAAGCGATTCGTCAACTTTCTAGTGGAAAGGCCCCTTGCTCCGATTCAATTCCTGTTGAGGTTTATAAAGATGGCGGTACAGTTCTGATAGAGAAACTTCACATGATCTTCCAGCAAATGTGGCAGAGTGAAACCATCCCACACGATCTCAAAGATGCGTCAATTATACATCTATATAAACATAAAGGTAATCGCCAAGACTGCAACAATCATCGAGGCATCTCTCTTTTATCAATCGCTGGGAAGATATTCGTCAGAATCCTTCTGAATCGCCTTACGGCTCATCTTGACAAAGGTCTTTTACCTGAAAGTCAGTATGGATTCCGGAAAGAACGTGGAACCACCGATATGGTGTTCGCTGCAAGACAGCTACAAGAAAAATGCCAAGAACAGCACTGTGACCTGTACACAGCTTTCATTGACTTGACAAAGGCGTTCGACACGGTCAGTAGAGAGGGTCTATGGAAGATCATGGCAAAATACGGCTGCCCAAAGAAATTTATCTCAGTAGTGCAGCAACTGCATGATGGAATGCAGGCTAGAGTTCAGGAAAACGGTGAGCTGTCGGAGCCTTTCCCCGTCTCAAACGGAGTTAAACAAGGGTGTGTACTTGCACCGACTCTGTTCAGTATCATGTTTTCTGCTATGCTGACTGATGCTTTTAGAGACGGGGACACAGGAATCGACATTAGTTATCGTATTGATGGAAAATTGTTTAACCTTAGGAGGCTACAAGCAAAAACCAAGGTAAAATCACACATAATCAGAGATCTTCTGTTTGCTAACGATTGTGCCCTTAGTGCTGGCTCAGAAGCTGATCTGCAGCACAGCGTGGATAGATTCTCCGAAGCTTGTGCCAACTTTGGGCTTACCATCAACACGGAGAAAACAGAAATCATGTACCAACCAGCTCCTGGCACAGTTTATACTGAGCCAATCATCAAGGTAAATGGTGAGAAACTGAATGTTGTGAACAGATTCACATACCTTGGTAGCACACTTTCCCAGAACATCGTCATTGATGATGAGGTAAACACCAGGATCTCCAAAGCCAGCAGCACATTTGGCAGACTATACACCAACGTTTGGCATCGAAGTGGCATTAGTCTACAGACAAAGCTGAAGGTGTACAGAGCTGCGGTGCTTCCAGTGCTGCTTTATGCATGCGAAACATGGACTGTATACAGGCGCCACGTAAAGAAGCTAAACCACTTCCATACAGTCTGTCTCAGGAAGATAATAAACATCAAATGGCAAGACAAGATCCCGGATACCGCCGTTCTTGACAGAGCTGGTATCCCTAGCATCCATACTATTCTGATGCAGTCACAGATTCGCTGGACAGGTCATGTAGTCCGCATGCCAGACCATCGAATGCCAAAGATACTCTTTTATGGTGAGATGCAGAAGGGTAAACGCTCCCATGGTAGCCAAAAGAAGCGCTTCAAAGACACGTTAAAGACGTCATTGAAAACCTTTGACATAAACCCAGACACATGGGAAGCTGCTGCGCAAGA
Source organism: Oreohelix idahoensis (assembly GCA_024509875.1). NCBI lineage: Eukaryota > Metazoa > Mollusca > Gastropoda > Stylommatophora > Oreohelicidae > Oreohelix > Oreohelix idahoensis. Next base: position 41,224 of record JAMPIV010008163.1, on the reverse strand, counting down.
CCGAACTGCTTGGCGCACATCTCTTCGTAAAGGTGCAGCGGCATGCGAATCATCCAGAAGAGCAGCAGCGGAACAGCGGAGACAAGCTAGAAATGACCGTGAAATAAAACCTTCACACGAAGCAAACATTCCCTGCCCACACTGTCCGAGATCTTTCAAGGCCCGCATCGGGCTCATCAGTCATCTTCGTACCAATAGAGTAATCTAACATATTCCTAATAATTGGATGAACAGAGTGGTCTTCATCACCCGTGATGAACGAACAACAACAACACATCAAATCCACCTATGTCTAGACCAAGACATGTGTAGCTGAACACATTAATCCTCAATATACTCTGACCTTCATACCTACAATGCTCAGATTCTAACACAGTAATCATACAAACTATTTGTAACTAATAACCAGGACCAAAACACAGTGAATGATGATAATAATGAAGTACACCGCTGACACCACAACCATAGACAAACAAACAATAACCGACAGGTGGGGGGATACCACGGGGCACTAGCCACCGAGTCTCTCCAAGACCGGGCCTCCCATACACTGGAATTAATTTTACAAAAAAAAAAACCTACAGAATAGATTACCAATTCCTTCTAATGAAGAAAAAAGTATTAATAATGTATAAACAAGTAACACAAATAGAAAACGCTAACACAACAACGAATACAAATGAATGACCATCAGGAATGTCAGTAGAATGGTATCTGAACAAAGAAGTGCAACAATGGCCTAAACTGTGACTTATCTTAAGTATGTCTTGATTACAGTCTATGGTTCCACCAAGATAATGCAGATCTACAGCTGAAGGATATCCGTGTTGATCTGACTGGCACTACAGCAAGCTTGTCTCACTGATGTTCAACTCGCACAGATTCTGTACAAGATACAAAAAAATATAAATAACTACTCAAAAGTATTGCCATAAACATTAAACTAATAACCACATTTAGAAACACTTAAATATGATTTAGACTAACACTAATCCTAATACAAACTTACAAGAAATAAATACACATAAAATATCTAAGTCGATATTTGAAAGTAATGTAGAAGCAAAAAGGGAAAAAAGAATAAATATAAGCTTCTATAGTCTCTACCAGATGACAGAAGAATAGTGCTGATAGTAGTATAACACCGAATAATTACGAAGGCTTAACAAAGATTCGACTATAATAATGAACTGTAACAGATGAGGGAAAAGACCTAGCAAATAAGCTTTACGATTAATAAACAAATAAAACTAATACAGTATTTATATTAAAACTACTAGACTAATATATTAAACGTTGGCAGAAAAACTCTTACGGTTGTAATTAGGCTAGATAATTAATCTATAATATTAACCTTAATATATAATTTACACAGCACCAAATACAAAGCAGAAACTAGCACTAAGAACTTACACATACACGAACACACAACACAGTAGAAGAGGTCAGCTATACGAAAACTACAGAATAAGATTCAGTACTAACGAAACGAAACAAAACCAAATAGGAAAAATTACCGCACAACGAGAAAGAAATAAAATACTACTCACAACAATATACAAATCACACAGTTCAGTTTCTAATACAAATTAATAACGAGTAATACGTATCTTTGATACAGAAAGTCTCGTTGATCTTGACTGTAGACCGATGTTCAAGCAAGATGTGTTGTTTATTCCACTTCTCATTTCCGATGGCTTGATGATGAAAATGACAGCACCACACAGCACAGCACAACACACGTGAAGTACAAACAGGTCATCTGATAAGTTTGAACGGGCCAGTACACCCCGTCAAAAGCAGGCTACCTCATGCAGATTCCAATGCGATGACTTGTCCGGATAAACACATAAGTAAAGTTGTCCTTGCACACAGATGTCTGTCAGTAAACAGGACCCGCTGAACCGTGTAAATTGGGTCACAACATGACCGTTGTACGCTGATTAGCCGAAATTCCATGCATTTCATGTATACTTTTCCGGCTTGACTCAGGACCGTAGAAGACCAGCTCTATGTGAAAATTATTATCTGTCTTTCATAACTCAGTTACGTTGACTTCAAAATAGAAATCAGATGTATGGGTGTCGATATCTGATGTGAACATATTATGTCAATTGGCAGCGTGCAGACAAATCTTTTAGATGAATTTCACTAGTGTCCAAAGAATTTCTGAAGTTGTACCGCACTTCAAGGTTCCGGGTTGGGTTGGTTGATTCTCCGCAGTAGTCCTGGGTTCAGAAAATTGAGCCCCCTAAATCACTGGAAATATGTTCTGAACTCTTTCTATAGTCCGAATATCGTGGGTATCACACCCCGTAAGACTGGTTCCCCAAATGTTACCGCTGAAAAGCGGTTAATTATAAATCACTGGAAACCACCACTGTTGCAATAGGTGGTGTCAGGAGGCAAATGTTTAATGTATAGGTTCCAGGGGGATAATTAGTTTAAACATCATCAGCAAGGTCCAAATGTTACAGGATAGATTTTGTAAGCATCCTACTGTATAATGTTTGGTGTATAACTTGGACTGACACTCAAGACAGTACGTACGCAAATGAATAACTTGACAGAAGTCTGGGTCACAGTTCTATAATATAATATTGACAGCTTAGTCCTGGACATCAGTAACAATAGTACAAAATACTTGCATAATTAGAATATGTAGTACAGTCATCCTTACGTACTGGTAACAACTGCATTCAATGTAAGTGCGGCATTCACCCCTCGCACATATATTTCTATAGTCTGTATTCGATTGTAAGTGCGGCATTCACTCCTCGCAAATCTATCTCTATGGTCTGTATTCAATGTAAGTGCGGCATTCACTCCTCGCACATATATCTCTATCTCTGTATTCAATGTAAGTGCGGCATTCACTCTTCGCTCATAAATCTCTATCTCTGGTCTAATCACCAGACATCCAAGTTCCACCTGAACTTTACAGCGCGGGAAAACCACACAACGCGCTTACGTAGACCTCCTATTGGCGCGGGAAAGCACACAACGCGCACCCAAACAATAACATATAATGGTCTTACCATAGACCTCCTCCTGACACGGGAAAACGACGTGTCTTTTAATAAATCCACTTCCAAGCGCGGGACAGAACACAACGCACTGGTAAATAATATATAAAGGCCTTGTAAATACACCTTACGCGGAACATCATCGCGTCACATTTAATATATCATAATCAAAATCACATACACTATTCACATACTCTAGAAAACACCGACCGTCTCCCACAACGGATGGCCACAGACTCCCCTTAACATCTCAGTCTACTTCTCTGACAAGTATCTTAACTACATTCACTCCGCACGCTTTCCTCATGTCTGTAAACCTCAATTCACACACGAACGCCCCTGAGTAATCTTCAACCATACTACGTGCTTCTAACAGTGAACTTTTAAATGTAACATTCCAAACTTGCATACTTCAATAATAATACACTCTAAACAGAGTTACACCCTTCTCTACCCACACACATGTACATGTACACACGTCGTGTATCGCATGACATTAAACAAACACCAGCCCCGTACACAAAAATCCTTAACACCTAACTCTAACTTAGAATATGACTTAACAGTTAGCTAATTAGGTCTGCTGGTAAACCTTCATCAAAGGAAATAGCGAACAGCAATAAACTATGCGTGCTAAATTAGAAAAATAGACAGATCTCCGAGTGTAGGAGGGTTTATGTTAACAAACATGCGTAGGTGAAAGAAAAAATGAAGATGATGAAATAGATATATGAAAGCTATTATCATAATATGTCACACTGATAGTAAGATTATTCCTGTGTGATTTGTGCACTCTTGTAAAGTTCCTTTCTTCGGCAACGTGACTAGGTAACCTTCCTTCCATTCTGCTGGTATTTCCTCTCTCTCCCATACTTTGCCATATAGTTTTTATCATAATTCAGTAGAGGTATCAATATCTGTTTTGATGGCCTTTGCTAGAATTTTATCTGGATCAGGTGCTTTTTCATCTTTTAGAAGCTTTATGACTTTCTTTATTTCTTCTCTATTTGGAAGTTCATAGCTTATTTGTAACGTTGCTTCTGCTGGCTGGATTTCTGAAGGGTTTGCAAAACCGGGGTAACTGCTCAGGTTGCCTCGTCAAGTGTAACTCTGGCTTTTGCCAGGTTAGCTGCATGCAGGTAGGTGTCACTATGGGCCCCATGATATGCAGGCGGAACTGAGAAGTGGTTTTGTGTAGGACGTGACAATTCCTTGAAAGAACTCATAACCAGAGCACAGTATTTTAGCTCTGCATAGTTTGAGAGCCCCTTGGATGGCGGGGAATGTACAGTATTTCACAGGTGTCTTTCTCCTAGTTTGGGATCCAGATGTGATGATCCTTTAAATGCAAGCTGAGCTGAGGAAACTGAAGCTCATGACTTCAACTCAACACGTTTTGTAATGGTTGAAAAGCCACAGGAAAAATATCTACAGTGTCGATAATACCAAGGAGTCTTCAACTTTGTATTGGCTGCAAAAGAGTGAGAAGCTCAGCAGCCCTAGTTAAACAACAGAGACAACAACATTCAACATTCTTCCTAAACATTGACTCCAGGTTATGAAATAGCGTGCTCTTACATCATTTGATTAAATCAGGAGCAATCCTATCACTGCCTGGTGCTTTTTCCAAAGGCCACGCTTTCAATGGCCTTGCTGAGTTCTTCCAATTTTGGTTCACATCCAGCTCCTCCATAGTTAGCAGAAATATGATAGCGTCAAGGGCTAAAGTCGTGACAGTATTTTATCTAGCGTAAAGCTCACAGTAGTTTTCGACCAACCTCTCCATCTTCTTTCCATTATAGGTTAGCTTCTCTCCCCTGATGGTTTTTAGCGGTGCCGTCCTAGTTGTTTTCTTTATACCGTCGTAATTAGTCTAGTGTTGCCTGTTTGCGCTGTGGTCTGGATGCTCATTCTGAGATGGAGCCAATAATCATTTGCACAACGTCCAGCATTTTATTGGACTTTGCTTCTCGTAGCCTTTAGGATTGTAGGCTTCTAGCACTCGGTGAACGTTTGTATTCAATCGCAGCACCGCGCTTAGCTTCAATGACAGGTGTCTTCACATCAAACCAGTCGTTTGACTTTGCTGTCTTCTTAACAAAGGTTGCAAGCGTAGTACTTTGAATGGTGTTCCGCAAGTGCTCCCAGTGCTCTGTAACAGTATCAACATGGTGTGGGCTACTGAGCACTTTCTTGAAGGTCATAGTAAATTGAGCGATCATGAAGTGGTCTGACATTTTGTTGGTATCTGTCACGTATTGCTTCCCCTTAGCTCTGCAGTAGTGGTCCTCCAGTGGCCAACACTTAAAAGTATTTAATTTGGGTTTTCAAAGGTGTCTACCTTCGCACAAGATTGCTCTTGGCAGAGCTGTTGATAGAAGAATAATGACGCTTCTATCTCAAGGGAATTTCACAAGATGTTTTCAGAATTCAAGAACAATGCTGCATAGGGAAGAGCACTATTAACTTACATCTGATTCGTTGCTTTTTGTGAAGAAATAAGCAACGGTTTTAGCCCGTTCAAGCCCCCCAGCTGGAGTAAATCAGCTAAATTATGTTATAAGTACTTGCTCTATAGATGTAAATATATGTCATATTATGTCTTCTGGACTTGCTATTTCGTGCGGATATATGGACTCAAATTTTATTGCAAATTTGGTTATTTAAAAATTGCTCTTCATAGTTTTATGTATATATGTCAAATTCCTAATACTTCTCATTAGATTGCTTGTCTGTAAGGTGTATCCGTACGTAAGATTGCTTAGGGTTATACCCTGCAGGATCTTGCGCGTTTCCTGAAGTAAACGCTCGGGAGCGTGAGGGGTAATGTTGAGGCTGCTTCATGGTGCGATTTTTATCAAGGCAACTTATTATTAGTGCCAGGGTTTTGTCACACCATGTTGTACCTCAACTGAACGCAAGAAATATATGAAAGCGGTCGCGGTGAGATGAGTATCTAGGTATGATGCAGAGAGATTGATGTGACGTCAGAGCGTCAAGATGTGTGCTTAAAAATGGCTTGTGTATCAGCCATTATGTTGGAGTATGTATTCATGAAATATTTCTGGAAAAATGGTAAGCTATGTGCTTTAAATGAGAGGCATGAGAATATGCCAGGATTATAGTTGAAGTCAGTACGGGACGGTGGTTCCCAATACAAAGAAGTGTGTTGAAAATATAATTGAACAGTGTTATAACGGGAGGACTCATTCCCCGAAGTTTATGGAGTGGAAGTTATTATGTATAAATATTAAACATACCGGAACGCTCAAATCTTCCGATGTTGTTGGAAAAGGATATAAAGAATATTTGATATGCCGGGAGGCTCAATACCCCGATGTTAAATGGAATCAAAGAATGATATTATAAAAGTATCAACTAGGGAAAAGTTGAGTGACATTGTATACAAGCGAACCAAGATAGTGGTAGACTGAAAGTTAGAGGGAGTATTCATGCCATATTCGTGATTGTGACGTTTTGTGAATTCGTACTTACTGCGTATTAAACTGTTTGCCAAATCGTCTAAGTCGAGAGGTTCGTTCAATCATTCAAGGTTCAGTTGACCAGTTGATAGCCTTATTCAGTAATTGAGAATTGACAGAAGGAGGTATCTAATAAGATTGACTTCCAGAATATTTGACAATGCAAACCAAATTAAAAAAATAAAAGAACTTCCACAGCTTTATTAAAACGAATGGATCCTAGACAACAAACGAGAGAATTCGGGCAATTTCTCTATCCCTTAACATGGGTGCCTTAGGACATTGCACTGCTGGCACATTCACATCAACACATCCAGGAAAAAACGGATAGACTTAATAAATTTAGCCAGCAGGTGGGCTTGAACATCAATTTAAAGAAGTCTGAGGTCATGACGCTCAATGTGAGCAACCCTGAGCCCATATCAGTAAGGAATCAGCAACTGGTACAGACAGATACCTTCACATACCTAGGAAGCATAGTAACACCAGACGGTGGGGCAGGCAAAGACATCAACATCAGAATGAATAAGGCAAGAACAGCCTTCTTTAGCCTAAATAACTTCTGGAAGTCCTCCCAATACAGCACAAGCACAAAATTAAGATTATACCAGAGTTGCGTGCTTTCTGTGCTTCTCTATGGTGCGGAATGCTGGAGAGTCATAGAGAAGGAAATGTCAAAATTGTCCTCTTTTCACACAACATGCCTAAGAAAAATTCACCGAATCTTTTGGCCGAATACCATCACCAACCAAGATCTGCTTACTCGTAGCAAGCAAGAGGACATGCATACCATCATAGCTGGCAGACGCTAAAGCTGGGTTGGTCATGTCCTCAGAAGAGACCCCGATGCCATCACAAGAACAGCTATGCTTTGGACCCCCGAAGGAAAGCGAAAGAGAGGCCGACCAAAAACAACTTGGCGGAGGACTGTGGAGGCTGAGATGCAAAGAATGAACCAGAGTTGGGGCACTGTACGAAGGATGGCCACCGACCGAGCAAAGTGGAATCAATTTGTTGTTGCCCTACAAGACGCCACTAGGCGTGATGGCTACTGACTGCTTTGACGGTCGGTGGTTAAGGATCGAAGAAGAAGAGAAGGACTTGCTGACAAAGAATATGTTATGTGTTACGCAAATAGTCTAGTAATTAACAAATTATAGCCAAAATACTATAGTGGGGTTGTCTGACAGCACAAGATCATATTTGCTCATAATGGCATGTTTGAAAAACACTGCTTTAGGGGAAATGAGGCCAACAAGTTAGATACGATTTGATTGGCTGTAGTAATATGTAAGGCGAAACCTTATTAGTTGAACTGCAAATACTATTATTGTTGTGAATGGCAACGTGTAGGATGGGAAAAGTTTTCAAAGTCTCTTGTAAACATGGTCTCATTGGTTAGAACGTTCGATATAATCAAATAGAAGCGTCAGTTCAGGGCCAGTTTTGAAAATAAATTTTGTGAGAAGCAAGTGCGTTGAGCTCAAGCTAATATTTTTCTAAATAAAAGCCTGGGATAAGGCAGATCGAAATTGTGCCAGAATTCATCGCCAGTCAATGTTACTTGTGTATATTTCCTTGAATTGTGGTAAGCTAGACATATTTCCTATATATATATATATATATATATATATATATATATATATATATATATATATATATATATATATATATATATATATATATATATATATATATATATATATATATATTATATGAAAATTGAATATGAAATGACAAATTGTGTCTGTATGTGTGTGGTTCAGTAGCAAACAGAAGGAAAAGCCTAGATATTGCTCCACCATGTAAAAGCTTGTCAGAGAGGAATATAACTGCATAGGCATATATGGGATTGCCAAATAGTAACATGACACCTATCCTATTGTATAGAAGGAATTACCGCTGGAATTGCAGAGGCGTTGTAACCATTAGGGAGAGGAATACTGGTGTATATTGTCACATGAGAAGCTAGCAGTTGACCTACAGCGCTGAACTCTGTGTTTGTAATGTCCTGTACTTCAGTGTGGAAATAGATTATATATATTAGTTCTGAAGAAGGAGGTACAACCTTCTTATTTCAGGGACCGTGGTACTGAAGTATTAGAGCAGCACCTGGTCTGAGTTTTGCTGAATCCAGAGGGCTGGCAGCAGACTCCTTGTCCAAGATATCGACCAGTGGTGTATTTCAAGATAACTGAGAAGCAAGCGAGCAGAGGAGACAGTTTTCCTGCCGCCAACATATAAGTTAAGAATTTGTCAGCCAGAGCAGCTCACCCTTGTATAACCCACCCTAAAAGTGACTGTAATACTAAATCAAGAGGGACAGTTATTGTTTACAAATAAAAAGAAACTGTGATCCCTTCAATATTATTTCCACCAGTAACAAACACATGAAGTCGTGATGACAAACAACAACCTAGCTTCAAAAGCCAGTATTACCTCATAATACTACATCACAACCCTACACACATATTGTAATAATATGATATGTCAGGACAAAGATCCTTTGTGTAAAATTTGTACATAAACATTGTGTTTACATTTGATTGTGATTCCTGATTCACTCTGTAGTTGGATCAGGATATCTATTATTGAAAGAAACTAATACAAAATTTAAAAGTTAACACTTGACTTACTTAAGCTAGTCTTCTAGAGTGTTATATGTATGTGCTTGTCATAGTGTTGTAAAGTGTTGTGGATCTTAATTAAAGTGTTTATCTGTCTGTTGGTTGTTGTGAACTTACACTTCATCACTATCATAACCCTAGACATTCAACGTAGTCATCACAATATTCCAGAATAAGTCTGATTGAGGTCTAAATGTGGTAGCAAAGTAAGGTCATCTGTAACACACCACACTTATTAGATACAGATACCTTCACAGCTGATCTCAGTCAGTACACTAAGTCCCATATAAATATTTATATAATCCAAACTTACCACAATGGCAAACTACTGAATGAAAAAATTGCCTAGAAAAATCACAAACAGCCAATAAAAGCTGGGGTTGATTGCCACGTCCTGTAAAGGATAAGCAACTAACTCTCTTAGATAGGCTACCAACCAAGGATCACGAGCCATATCTGCCCAAAGCTGCTGGTTTTAAGACGACAGTGACTCGCCTTCGCCCTTCTCCGATAAGTGGAAACAGTTCCGCTGGGCTCAAATTGAGCCACACATGAAGCCCGGGAGCTGGGCTTCGTTGTAAGAAGCTATATGAGGCGCGAGTCGCAGAAGCACGTATCTGAATATGGGAGCTTATCTATACAACAACTCCCGGCTATGACAGCTTTTGGAACCCCTTATGGCCTACTCATTACGACTTCCAACTGTCGTGGGATTTTTTAATGTGAGCAAATTTGCACACAGTACTTCTTATTTTTCGCCCTTATCCGAGAAGGTTATGCATCCGATCTCACTAACCAGGATACCAGAGGGGAGAATTACATCTTTAGGACCACTGGTTTTGAAAAAAAAATTTTATAAATTATATTCCCTCTACTGGGAATCGAACCCGGTACCTTACGAATTCTAGTTGGACACCATACATCTTAGCCACACCGACCATTAGAGTAATCTTATTTATTTCTTACGAGTGCCTGAAACATATCTTTGTGTGTTATTTATTTGTTTACTGTTTACATGCCTCGGGTCTCCCCTCATTATTTGTTTCAATGTATTTACTGTTATAGATTGTCTTCAGCATGTACGACTTAACCAACTACTCTTGCTTACGGCGGTCCCCCTAGAAGTTCTATACACTAATGTTGCATTACTTATTACTAAGGCTAGGATTGTAATGACTTAAATACTGCTAGAGAATGACCTATAAAATATGCATTTATGCAACCCCCCCCCCCTCTTCCCCCCCCCCATACCGTATAAAATTTAAAAAACTTCTCAAAAAGCACCACTTTCTTTTTTAGTTTCCGAGCTCAACTAAAATTATTTTTTATTATTAAAAGAAGAAAATGACCGGCATAAAACAAGACATAGGGAACCTAATAAATATAATTTAGTTTTTTGCTGTTACTGTGCAAAACTTAAATTCTTTATGTTACTAACAAACAAAAATGACCAATAAAACAATACAGGGATTAGACATAAAAATACAACTTAATTTATTTACATTTTCTGTGTCAAACTGAAGGTCCATTTTCATTAACCAAAAACATGCAGTCTCAGACACACAAACACACACACACATACACACGCGCGCAAAAACGTACACACACAAACACCTTAAAATACAATTTATAAGTTTCACAGTTTCTGTGCCAATCTTAAAATTTTATTGTTATTAATAAAATAATTCCTTGTTAAAAAAACATACACACACACACACAAAGAAATAACAACTGGATATTTTTACAGTTTCTATAGCAAAGTGAAATGGGAACTATGTGCAGATTTTCCCAATTTAAAAAAGAAATTTTATTTAATAAAGGTTTACTTCTTTTCTGCAAGCTGAGCAGCGTTCAACGTAGACACAGGTCCATAGGTTATATTAGGACGCATGCCCAAGTATAAAAGCCCTTGTGGTCTGGTTAATAGCTTCTCTAAAGAGAATAACTTTCGGTATGGCATTTGAGATATATTTGAGAAATATAGTCTGCTCTTGATTCGACTTCTCGCCCCGAAGTAAGATGGTAGATACGCGAAAATAGTCGTTGCAATCTAGCGCCCAGCAAGATTACTTCACTTACTTCAAATTTCTTCAAGGAGAAATCATAGACAGCTGTCGTAAATTTGATAGGTAGTAGAGATAGATTTGGTCCTTCTGGATAGAACAGGCAAAATGGTAAATAAGTGATAATTAAGGTATGAGAAATAGAGTTCACGAGTGAATAGTTTAAGGGTAGAATCTGTCACTGGATTGAGAAGATACTCTAGTCCAGCTTATCTTTACGACTAATTTGTTAACAGACCATTCTACTCTCCATACAGGTAACATATATGTTTAACTATACACACACACACATCCACAGTCATGTGACAACAAGACGCACAAACGTGAAAACTATGGTAAATGGAGTATGGGTTTGGGCTAGTAATTAAGTTTTGTTAAGTTTATTATCATATAAACTGTTCACAACATCCAACATATATAAATCAATAAAATCATAGGTTACAGAATTTAGAAAATAACCCCAATAAGTGCCATCCCCACTGTTGAGAAAAAATCCCGCAAGAATTTAAGAACCCCAAAAGGTCAAAGATTAACACTAGGGAAAAGCAATAGACGATACAGTAAAGAACAAAGTTCCTAGTTAATCTATCCTGTAAAATAACAGTATTAGCAAACAAAAAGAAGAAAAAAAAGGTGAGTACAATGATTATACAACAGAAGAATTATTCACTCCTCTTTCTCTCGCTCTGTCAAATCTGTGGCCACATTCAATCTCGCTTACCTACTAGTTGTTTAACAACATCGTGAACATAATCATTAGGGTACATATATGAAACTCCGGTGTTGTGCTTCGCCGAAGTAAGCCCCAGTTCCTCCACGACTGATTAATCCTCCTAATGGGGAACGCTTACTTTGGTGGTGATTGTTGGATATGATAATGTTATGTCCGAGAGTTCAGGTAGCAAAGTAATTACCAAGATCTAGTGTTCACAGTGGACAGCAGTTATTACTTCCAGTAGTTAAAGGAAATGTCTGGTGGGTAAATCTTGCTGGAGAAATCCACTTGACAACACAATGGTCAGTAGTCGGGAACAATGTTATGTATATATATGTATTTTTTTTTTGGCCACAGCGGGCTGATATAATTGAATGGAAAAAATCTGGGTATTTTGTATCTCCAGTTATAATTAATTCTTTTGTTCATAAGTTTGGACTCTATGTGGATGTAGCAAGAGGACCGCACAGGTCTACCTCTAAGACATGATAAATACTAAATAAAAATTTTTACTGGAGCTATTCAGACCGCTGGCAGGCTGCTTTGTGATCAGTACTAGATTTAGGAGAAAACAAAACATTTAATCACAATATCAATAACATTTCATATCACGCGCAAAAGTATGATCTCTTATCCACTCCGTCATTTAATTAAATTAAAAGCACACAGGTCTTAGTCTATCTTATCATGCTGCGCTCTCTGGTTACGGGTTTGGGTTTTAAGGTATGCGCCTTTTTCCCTTCCCGCCCCGGTAAACTCTCAACGCACAATATCAGTGATAATTTAATTATTGACTGCTTTACAACTATCGCTTATCATTACTAGCTATTTGTTTCGCTACATGATATTACACTAGTCACTTACACAATTACAGGTAATGAATTAGAAGTAAATTTATATTCCGTCAGTAGTCAGTCGCCTAGTGTATTTAACAGTGTTGAATGCTAGATTGCTGGGTGTTGTATTGGTTGTTGTTTACTGGCGCTGGTGGAATGGCCACCGCTGTAGAATGGTGGTATTACAGGGTGCTTGTGATGTAGTGAAGATCAGGAGTGGCCGACGTGGTGTGTGATTATATAGACAAGTCAATGAGTACGCGAATGGGTGTGGTTCTAATGTAGACAGTGATGATCACACACCAAAAATACACATAGAATATTGAAGAACTGTAGAAGGCCTGTGGTACATTTTGTGTACGATTTATTACACTACAGTACGAAGACGCTGACATCGAATACATACACTATCAGTTGGGCAAGGTTCAAGCACGTCATAGGCATAACAAAAATGTTCAATACTTCTATAACATCAATGGCTCTTGAGCAGCTGACATATATCGTATCTTTGGCAAAAACAAGCCACATGAGTGCCGGGCTACCAAAACATATAATGTCAATCTTCTCATAATCGCTTCTCCGCACTGGGAGTAAGCCACCTTAATAGTGCCGGACTTTAAATATATAATTCTTCTCTGGATTCCCTTTGACAAACAAGTCAGGTAAATCTTTTGGCGGTAAAGACCGCACGAGTGCCGGACTTCAAATATGCAAGGTTCATCTAAGCTACAAAATAGAGTCAAAAGTACTTTTTACCTTTACAGCAATCCAGGAATTAATCTTTTAATATACATCATCTTCTTGGCACTCAGAAACATCGAGAAATATCGGGGAAAAATCTCAAACATATTCTAACACTCAGAAAACTCTATCCCCGATCACACGGGCAGAGGAAAATACAGGCTGACCACCTTCTCAGCCGAAAACGCCCAGGCGACTGTCACGAAAAACAGTCTTCCGGACCCGCGCAAATCATCGCGCATGCCCAGATAGTCGCAAGCCCTGAGTTGAGCTCACACAGGACCAGTCCAGAACTTTTCCTGGAAAATGATCTATAAAACTCATTAAATGGACAACTTGTCAAGTCAAGGGAAGATAACAACTAAATCTAACTTATACCAAAAAGATGCAACCAGTAAGTTCCCTTAGACCACAGATAACAAGAAAACATCCCTGGCTTTAAAAAAACAGACTGACCTTAACAGTGTACCGCACCCCCCTGGGACAAAAAATGATAACTTCTTTTTGGAAAAAAATACATCGAACAAATGAGGGCGGTAGCATACAAATATCTACATATAAGTATAGTCTATATAAAGGCATAAACACAAGAGTAATAAGAGTCATCAAGAGGGATGTAGATAGTACGACAAGATATCAGAAGAAAAGTAAAGAGTGAACAAAGACAGAATAGGGTCCGAAAGAAAAGAGTAAAGATGAAGGGAAGCACTGCCCTAAGAAAGAAAAAAAACAACAATATGACATGGTAATCAAATGCATGGCGTAAATGAATATCATAGAAATATAGCAACCTACAAGACAATCTAAATTTACATACACACCCCAAAATAAGCATGATAACCTAGACAACCGGTCCACCACGCACAAATGATGCGCTGACGAAGGGCATCGAAATATATACCGCCATAATATCAGGCTATACTGACGCACAATGGAGCGTCGAGTGAGAAGAAAAAGAAATATCTCCCAACCTTAGAGAAAATATTTTCTCAAAATTGAAACATTGTATAAAAGAGGCGCTACCACAATCGCACAATAAAGTGCTGGGTACAGACGCAACATTACAATGCTAGAAAGAATTACATTCACATGACTTCATATATCACAACAAAAAATACAATAACGACATGTCTAGCAATGATAAGTAACAAAAAAATAGAGATAACATAAACATTATATACTCTTAACATCGTAATCTACAGCAATATATAGACACCGACATATTATCAACAAAAGGTTATATCATAACATAGTACCATATCTTTTAACATAATATCATATACTAATGTATAATAATGTTAACTAACTGGAGCAGGTACAAAAGAGAGATGTCTTTCGAAGTCCGAGAACATTCTGCACTCAAGAGGGTATCACAGACGTCAAATCTCGAAATAACTGGCAAAATTGATAAGACTCTCCATATAACAGCATCAAGTCACATCAACAAGTTTACGCTGTGAAACAATACAAATGAGAATCTCTGTTTGATAACCGTAGGATTATAAAATATACAATAGTCAATCCTACATTTCTATCTATTAAATGTGGCCGTGTAGACTTAAGGCCCCTGTAAGTATATAACTAAACCTTCCTCCGTTAACCTAAAAACGGAAGCAGAAATAGTAGTACAGACTATTTTAGAGTCTTGACTTATCAGGATCATAGAAATGATCTACCCGAGTGTTAATTTATAACCACGGGTATCTAAATAAACCCGAAATCCATAAAGAGGTCTAAAAAATGAGAGTCAAATAGAATCATGTGGGCATCGTGACAGTATGTCTGCCATTACATTATCCGAACCACGGATATCTCGAACTGAGAAGTGAAATGGTTGAAGAGCAATAGCATATCGAGAAGATCTTGAGCTCTTCAGATCTTTACTTTGTATAGCTGTGAGAGCTTTTTGGTCGGTTTCTACTATGAAATTCGCGCAAGAAGGAATCTCTGAAGTTTAAGAATTGCCCAGACCATAGCTAATAATTCTCGGTCTAGAACAGAGTAATTCCGTTCTGCCGCATTCAGCTTTCTAGAAACATACATCACAGGAAGCAAAGTATCAGAATGCTCTTGCATCAGTGCGGCCCCGATCCCTGTGGAAGAGGCGTCACTGCGAAGATCAAAAGTCTTATTCGCGGTGGGTAGTCTTAAGATAGGGTGAGATGAAAAGAGAGTCTTAATCCTATCCAATGAGGATTGACATTCTTGGGACCAACGTACATATTAGGTGACCCCTTCTTCAACAGAGTTGGGAGAGGTGCTGTGATAGATGATAGATTTGGAATAAATCTTCCATAGAATTGTATTAAGCCTAAGAGACTACGGACTTGCTTCTTCGTCTTAGGAGTAGTGATATTGAGAATTTTAGAGGTGTTGTTGTCCTCCGTCCACAAGAGACCATGACCAACTCGGTAACCTAAAAAAGAAATGTCGCTAAAGCCAACATAGGCTTTTGACGGTTTGGCTGTCAAATTATGCGAGCGTAGAGTAGACAAAAGGTCAACAAGACCTTGAAAGTGATCTTCCCAGGAATCACTAAAAAGACAAATATCGTCCAAGTACGCAATGACATCTGGACGATGTGAAAGGATACGACGCATCTTGCGTACAAAAGTAGCTGGGGCATTCATGAGGCCGAAAGGCATGAAGTTCCATTGGAACAAACCCCTAGGTGTTGAGAAAGCAGTAAGAGGTTTGGCGCGTTTGGTAAGAGGAACTTGCCAATAACCTTTAGACAAGTCGAGTTTGGTAAAGAACCGAGAATTAGAAAGCTTAATAAGTAGATCTTCCAGTAAGGGCATAGGTTCAGCATCGAATTTCGTTACTTGGTTTAATTTGCGATAATCGACGCAAAGACGTATGTTATTGTCTTTCTTTCTGACAATAACCATAGACGAAGAGTATGCCGAAGTAGACGGTTCAATTATTTTTAATTGAATCATTTCATCCAATTCTTTCTCGACTTGTGCTTGAAAGTGCAATGGGATAGGTTTAAGGACGGACTCTGATAGGGTTGTAATCGGTGAGTATTATGTCATGTGAAATAATAGATGTTTGTCCAGGAATGTCCGTAAGCACGTCCTTAAAGTTTGTAACATAGAGGAGACTTGTCTCTGTTTTTCAGCAGATAACTCTGAAGAGACAGTTACATTTTCCCATGATTCCATAGAATGCAGTGAGATAACCGGAACAGGGAGGTTCACATCGGAAAAGGTAGCCTCTTCCTCCTGAATTACTGACAGAGATGTGTAATGACCATGTGGTAACACTGGATCGTCTGTCACTTGAAAAACTGGTTGTAGGTAATCTGGTCTATCATGAAATTCTGTCAAACATATTAATTTGACTCCACAGCAACGCTCTGAACGTTGCAAAATTTAACACGCCGTGCCACAGCAACGCTCACAGCGTGGTTTTTAGTTTATCACGCATAAACCTTAACAATCGTCCGTTTAATGCAGTTCATATATTGAAATTCGTAGAATGACTTCCGCTACTATCTAAACAACTAATTTGACTGTAGTTAATCAGCACGTGTGCGTGTTTTGATGTTATTATCACAATTTTTGTGAAGATTTGCGTGTTTGCGTTTTTCGTCGTTATTGCTAGAGAAAGATGTCACGCTTTATATTTACATTTTCTAAGTCTCCTAAGAAAATAATTGTGTCAAACTACTTTGAAACATTGCTGACATTGATGATGATTGTTTGATGGTCACAGTTTGTTGTCAAAATACGGAATCTGTGCAGAAAAACTAGACACACTAGGTTTAGTTGATGAGTGGGCGTAGTCATATTCTGGGCGATCAAAAAGCAACAAAACTAGACCTACCGTAACATCTAATCACTAGTTCTTGGTAGAAGATGAAGCTAGGGATACTATTAAAACATTAAACAAGAGTAAAAAAGTTTTTATATAACGTTATTCTCCTTTATTTGTTTGAAAATTACGTAATGCACGATTGCATAATTTGTATTTTTCTTACAAAGGACCACGGAAAAACTGGTGTGAATAACACTAAATGTACTAATTGTGGCCATAAGCATGTTTTCTTTTACTTGTATATGGATTAACTTGATGTTTGAAGACTAAAAAGAAAGTTTTATTGTCTACAACAGTAATTTGTCTTTGGTTAGATCGTATTCTACAGTCAACTTTTTAGCCTTTTTCAATTTTATATGCAAAATGTTTTAAGTATACCGAACATACTTGTGTTAATACTACCAAAGACATTATATATTTGAATTCTCTATCAATTTCCCTACAGTTTGGTATATAATAAGTACATGTTCAAAGAAAAATTCACAAACAAATTTAGACTGAAAGATGAACACTTCACTCTATAAAATTCTGTCCACAAAAAAAGTCTGGCACAGCGTGCAAAATAACTCTGGAATGAATGAGTTAATATGGAAGGTTTTATGCTTTCCGACCACATCGACGACATAGTCGACATCAGAAATTCTAGAGATGACAGCATAAGACCTTTTCATGAAATAAGAAGTCTGTTGTCCCTACAAGTTAGTAATACTAGTGCTTTGTCACCAGGACAAAGTTGTCACAGACATCTATTTTTATTTGCGAATTTTCTCGCTTTCTCCTTAGCGAATTCAGATGCAGAGGTAGCTAACCTACATGCTTCGATAATCTTCTGCCTTAAAGCAATTACATATTCGTAGGAGGATTGAGTGTCTTCGCTGATATCGTCAGCAGTTATTAGGTCGTATAGCAATGACATGGGACCGTGCGGTTGCGCACCAAAGACAAGCTGGAATGGAGAAAACCCTGTGTGCTCATTAGGGACTTCTCTATACGCGAAAAGAGCAGCGGGTAAAACTCTGTCTAAATCCTGAGGGTGATCCTCAGTTATCTTTCCTAGTAAACTCTTGAGCGTTCTATTTAGACGTTCGACTAAACCGTTTGACATAGGATGATAGATACTGCTTAAAGACCTTCCAATACGGAGTGTAGACATCACTTGAGACATAGTGTCTGATATTAATTGTGTGCCATGATCTAATAAGATTTATTTGGGAGATCCTAGTCGTGAGAATATTAGCCAAAGAGCGTCTGCAATATCAGCAGTAGAAATGCTCTTGAGAGGTATAGCCTCTGGCCAACGTGTACACATGTCAATGCATGTTAAGATAAATTGGTGTCCTCTGGCTGACTTGATTTTAAAAGGGCCAATGATATCTATTGCCATCTTTTGAAAAGAGCGGATTGGAATATCCGCAGCCTTAATAGGTGCTGCATGGCGTAAACCTCGTGACCTAACCTCCTCGCATATCTTGCAGGAGCGACAATAAATACGTATATCTTTATTTACGTTAGGCCAAAAGAAAGAAGCAAGAACCCTCGATTTAGTACGGAAAAATCCCATATGTCCGGCACACTGAGAGTCGTGAGCATGTTGTAGAATTCGAACTCTCATACTCTTAGATACTAGAATTTGCGAATGTATAGACTGAGTAGAATCTTGCACCATACGGACTAGTACTCCATTCTTTATTGAGACCCAAGATTTACGATTTGTGTTGTGGTTTGGATTATCATTGTTAACTAGGAGGAAGAATTTTTTCAAGGAAGTGTCATTTTGTTGGAGTTTTGTAAAAGACTCTCGGGAAATTACTGAGTGATCATCTTGGTTATGCACTTCATTACTTTCGGTAGATGGAGTCTGAGAAATATTTTGAGCTTGAGCTCTTGTGGTGACTGCATAAGCAGCCTAAATGTTTTGTTCTTCCCAAGTAGCAATTTGTTGAGGGGTGCACTCCTTAATTCCGTGTATACATCCGACAATAAGATCCGCAATGGGATTCGGGAGCAAACACGCGTGGACATCTCCCGTAAAAAAGGGAGTAGCTATGTGAATGATATCAGTCGGATACTTTTCAAGTGTCCCACCAAATGTTACACATTTCACCACTTTTCCAGTGGCATAAGAAGGATCTATATGAGATTGTTTAATCCCCACAGTTGTGCATCCAGAATCAAAGAGAACTGAGACTGGATTATTATTCACTAAACCTTTATGTAGAATAAGAGACCCTCTTCCATCATGCGCAGCTGCGGCAGGAAGAGCGGGTAGAGGATGACCGCAACTCAAGGTAGTTATAGTCGTAGGTTGGAACAAAGTTGTGCATCGCGGGCATTTAGATGCCCTCTCAAAGTCGAAAGCAAAGCAAGCACTAGCATTAGCGACACTATTATTATTGTTCTTACCATGATTATCGGCACCCTGGGACTCTTGTAGAGCAAGGTTAGCTTGGTGATAAGATCTCTTATTATCTTGTTGTGATCTATCAGGGTTATTATTTCTATTGAAATTATTGCTATTTGCTCTATTGAAATTCTTGTTCTGATTCGAACCCCAGTTTTCATAGTTGCGATTGTCATTTTTCCTTTGATCAAAATTTCTATTAGATGGGTTTTGTTGTCTACCTGAGAAGTTATTATTGGTTTGATAACCTCTATTGTGGTAACCTCTTCTAAAGTTCTTATAATTGTTATGACCAAAATGTTGAGGACTACTAAATTGTCTCCAGTTCCATGAAGAAGAATCATTACGTGATTGACCCCCTTGGTTCTGTCCAAAAACACGATTATTTCTTTTATCAAAATTGCACTGAGGTCTTTGAAATTTACGTCGAAAATTAAGACCATATGGTGTTGCTGAAGCAACGGGTAAACCTTCTTCGACTTTAGAGTTACTAACCGTTACATTTGGATGTGCCGTAACGTATTGGCGATAGTATTGTTCCATATCTTTTATGTTTGGAGGTTTTCGCTCATGTAGGAAGAAAAGAAAAGGTTTACTTACTGATGACATACACGAAGCAGTAAGTAAACAATGGCCTCATAAGTGTGTTCAGTTTTTGACAATCCCACCCAACGTGAAAAGGTCTGGCGAATATCTGATATAAATTCTGAAAAATATTTTTCTGTTTCTGGCAATAGAGACTTAAAGCGTAGGCGATAACCTTCTTCATCCAGTTGGTATTTTTTTAACAGGGCTGCTCTAGCAATATCATAGTTATTTTTGTCAGTATCTTCCACCGACATCATAACCTTTTGAGCATCACCTGTAAGTAACCTACCAAGTTGATCACAATATTGCGACTTGTCTATCTTATGAGAGTCGCATGCCAATTCAAATCTAGTTAGATAGAATGCAATATCGTCTCGGGTAGGGTTGAAAGCAGGTAATTTAATATCACATGGTTTAATATTTGCCTTATTAGAAGAATTATTTGATTCACCTTGTGAATTGCCCATATTCACAACTTTATTTTCTCCAGCTCCATTGCTAAGACTCTTTCGTCATGTAACATTTTCTTCTCCTCAGTTTCATGTAACATTTTCTTCTCCTCAGCTTCATGTAACATTTTCTGCTTTTCAGCTTCTCTTTCTAATTTCTTTTGTTCCATCTCCATTTGGAATTTTCTCTCATCTGCTTGCATCTGCAATCTCCTATCTTCAGCTTCAATTTTCTGTCTTTCGACCTCCATTTTCTGTCTCTTGTCTTCAGCCTTCTGCGCCTTTTCATATTCAGCAAGTGCAAATTCTTCTAATTTTTCCTCAGTCTTGCCAAGGGCTTTCCCTTGTGCAATAAAGTAATCTAACGTAGACATTATGTCTAATTATGAGATCAATACCTTGTGTTAATATATCCCTTGAGAAACTCACTTAATCCCAACACAGTGGGTGACAAGTCTTTGGACAAGAACTTGTTTAATTACCTTACTTGACAATAATATAATTAATCACTTGTATACATATTGTGCATAATAATATAGACAGTGTATAACACATATACAGTACACACAAAAGTAACACGAACAAGATGAAAACCACAAATGAAAACGTTCACAGGAATCAAAAGAGCAATAAAGCGAAACTAAAGCAAAATGTTACAAAACTTGTAATGACAGCTGCGAATATACTAACAAAACAACCGACCACACAGTGTATAAACGAAAAGGTGTAAAGAAATAAACGATAGAAAAGTGGAGGCAGACAAATACAAACAAATTAATCAAAACTAATTAACGGAGAAAAATATACGAAAACAACGTAGAACAGCTAGTCACAACTAAACAAAAATACCACGAAAGACCAACGTAGTGGACAAAACACGTTAGCAACAAAAAGTCGCTGGTAATTTCCACTGCGGGAAATTCGCAATAGTCCCTAAAGAACGCTTTCGTAGGTCCTCTGTGAAGTGGGATATCCTACGGAAGTCTCCGCCCAACCAAACCCGCTGAAATATAAACACATATATAACATATAAAACATAAAAACATGTAACATAAAAACCAGGAATATGGATAAAGTGTGCTGAAAGGAAGGCCTAATTACACCACATACAGCAACACAGTTCACAAAGCATATAGCCACTTATCTGCTACTGGAAAAAAACAGATCCTGGCCTCCGAAACCAGAGCGACAATGAAGTTCTCAGCAAACACAGTTCAGCGAGAAGAAGATCCAACGCTGAAGGGATACAGGAACTGGTCTCCAAAATAACAGCAACGATGATACAGGATCTCAAGGAACAGGTATATTTCACCATACAGATACTTGACCTCTAGAGCTTACTCGAAGAAAATTCGTACTGGCAACACTGCAAGTCGTCTTGAGTACTTGTCAACAAAATTCCACACTATTGCACCACAATTGTATTTCACTGAAGTCAGTTCGAAAAATTTCCGGACAACGCCGGGTACTTTCAGTTAATGATGTGCTCTACTGTTGAACTTGACAACATCACTGTAGATAGCCCCATCAAGCTGGCCACCACTGTTGAATGCTAGATTGCTGGGTGTTGTATTGGTTGTTGTTTACTGGCGCTGGTGGAATGGCCACCGCTGTAGAATGGTGGTATTACAGGGTGCTTGTGGTGTGGTGAAGATCAGGAGTGGCCGACGTGGTGTGTGAGTATATAGACAAGTCAATGAGTACGCGAATGGGTGTGGTTCTAATGTAGACAGTGATGATCACACACCAAAAATACACATAGAATATTGAAGAACTGTAGAAGGCCTGTGGTACATTTTGTGTACGATTTATTACACTACAGTACGAAGACGCTGACATCGAATACATACACTATCAGTTGGGCAAGGTTCAAGCACGTCATAGGCATAACAAAAATGTTCAATACTTCTATAACATCAATGGCTCTTGAGCAGCCGGCACATATCGTATCTTTGGCAAAAACAAACCACATGAGTGCCGTTCTTCCACAACATATAATGTCAATCTTCTCATAAATGCTTCTCCGAAAGTAAGCTGCATAGGTGCCGGGCTTCAAACATATAATGTCAATCTTCTCATAATCGCTTCTCCGCACCGGGAGTAAGCCACCTTAATAGTGCCGGACTTCAAATATATAATTCTTCTCTGGATTCCCTTTGACAAACAAGTCAGGTAAATCTTTTGGCGGTAAAGACCGCACGAGTGCCGGGCTTCGAATATGCAAGGTTCATCTAAGCTACAAAATAGAGTCAAAAGTACTTTTTACCTTTACAGCAATCCAGGAATTAATCACTTAATATACATCATCTTCTTGGCACTCAGAAACATCGAGAAATATCGGGGAAAAATCTCAAACATATTCTAACACTCAGAAAACTCTATCCCCGATCACACGGGCAGAGGAAAATACAGGCTGACCACCTTCTCAGCCGAAAACGCCCAGGCGACTGTCACGAAAAACAGTCTTCCGGACCCGCGCAAATCATCGCGCATGCCCAGATAGTCGCAAGCCCTGAGTTGAGCTCACACAGGACCAGTCCAGAACTTTTCCTGGAAACTGATCTATAAAACTCCTTAAATGGACAACTTGTCAAGTCTAGGGAAGATAACAACTAAATCTAACTTATACCAAAAAGATACAACCAGTAAGTTCCCTTAGACCACAGATAACAAGAAAACATCCCTGGCTTTAAAAAAAACAGACTGACCTTAACAAACAGTCAATTAAGCATCTCTTTCTGGGTGATAATGGGTGATTAAGTTTACTCAGCACTGGAAATATTTAGCTCCGCGCCATTTACTACGCTAGTCAATTAACACATAGAAAATCCCAGTGAATTATAATGAGGAACTTTAACACATTAAATCACTTAAATGCTAATACGGTATATATTACCGCAAAAAAGAAAAATGAAACAATCTCCACGAAAATCTAATAATCCACTTTTTACAATGGCTCTTACGAGTAGAATGGCGAGCTAGATTTCCAAAATATCATGAGCGTACTGATAAACTGGCTTTGGACGGACGGAGTATATATACGGAAAACTGTTATTTTCACTAACTAGTACGAGTAATCGCCCCTTCGTCCATATCAGGGGAATCAACTCGTTCGACTCTCGATACAAGATTTTCTACCCCCTGGTGCCGACCAACAACACATAATCAGCTAGGCGAACAGACCCGCTTTGATCTCGTCTCTTCTGCTGTAGACCGCGGACACACAAATGTCGTCGGTTAATCTTATCATCTCCCCTTTTGCAATTTTCTTTAAGCCCCCTGAATGTTGGACATCAAAACCGTTAGCGGCCGAACTCCTGCTCGCGTGATAATTTATGATAGGCAATTATGCTTTCGCTGGCTATTATCTTAGCCTGTACAAACGTAGGTAAACGCTTGTCAGCCTGTAAACAGAAGAAATAGGCGTGTCTGCAAAGTGAGTCTACAGTCAGTGAATTTCGTCAGCGAATTGTATGTTTTTGCGTCGCAAAGATTATAACCTTAAGATGGGGAAGCAAGGTGGACGGACACTGCTGCACTATTTACATACATATGTGACAACAGCCAGGAGCACAGAATATCAGGACCCAAATATAGGACAGGCTCTAGGACTGGGTTTGAATTCTTTGATTAAAAGAGAGTAGCATTGGAGAACTCACTCTGTGTTTAAATTCTAGGATCCTAGTTCAAATGCTGAAAGTTAGACACCTAAATCACCCGAAGAGACGGGATCGTAAATCAGTTGCCCGACAATATTCGGACGTTACCTGTGCAAAACGTCTGTGTTAAATCGCCCGACAAAACTCGGGTTTGTGGTAGAAGTTTGTGGTACATGTCTGTGGCACAAGTTGCCAGTAGTCTACGCTTGACGTGACAACATTAGCATTTACCTCGGTCGTGTGCAATAGACGTACTGCAATCACAAGATTTGACTACTGGCAAGAAATACAGTCCAAAACACCTGTGTGGAACCAACAGCGGCTGAAGCAGACGCCTACCATTTGACTCCACACTGAAAGCTGAGAAGTAAGCAAGTGAAATCTATAAACTCTTTTCCTAAGTTTTTCACCAATAAATTAAATCATCCTATCATCGTTGTCTTTTTTAAACAAAGTTATTTATTTTAAATATTGTAACACACTAAAGTCATCATTATACCTTCTGATTTATAACTTTATAGCTATTGTTGAATTAATCACTTTGAGTGAATTGTATGTCTGCACACGATTGACTCATATTGTGTCAAGTAACCTAAACGTATAGAACTATACAATAAATAACTCCTGAATCACATACACCTGAAAGGTCAACCCAAAAAAAAAACCAACCAAAAAAAAAAATAAAATTGGACAAAAATTCACTTCACAGAAGAGACAGGAAGATAAAAATGTTTATTACGGCTTTGATAGTCTCCGTTGTCATCCTTCATTTCTTGACATTCCAGTGAGGCCCCTGGAATAGAAGCATCATCATTCTTCTATTTATATCTCTGCTAAGAGTAATCTTGAGCGAAGGTTGATACCTTTAAATACCTTCATTTTTAATACTCTACGTTTGGCAAGTGTTGGACCACTGCTGCGGAGCAAGGGAGACGAAAGCTGTCACAAAGGATTAAAAAAACTCTTCATGATTTATTATAAAACACTATCTTGTGGAGAGTATTCGCCTTCTCTTCTTCGTGTCATTTTTCAAATAGGTCTCTTCCTTTCTTAGCGAGCCAGATTCTGGAGACCGTCTTGACAACATTCCATACTCCTTACCCATCATACTGTAGTGGTGAGCCCATTGGTGCCCTACCCAGTCTAACTGTACGACGTTTTCATTACCTTACTTTGCTTAAGAAATTGAATAAACCTTCTCTCTATTGTTCATATAAAATTGTGACCTTTTTTCTGTGATTTCCCCTTTGACTTTATTTCCTTTCACTGCATGTTTCTCGTAACAACTGTCAGATTAGTCGGTATATGTGTGTGCTTCTTACATTCAAGATGATACAAATAAACGAACACGTTATATCAATACGTTAAATGTTATTTATTATCACTGGTCTCAGAGACGAACATGACCCATATTTAATGTCCAGGTCATCGTTAAGGCGACCAGGAGACACAGCTGGAATATGGTCCAAGTTGGCATTACTCGTTTCTGATAACGAGAGAGAAAAGATTACTATTATGAACACTGAATATACCACCTACCTTGAATTTAATAACTACATAAAAATGTTATATAATCATTCGTTAATTCATTTCACAAAACTAGAATATGCATTCAACAAGCTCATACTAATACCTAATGTCCCGTGCCATCCGCTGAAGGCTTTCTATGTTGTCTTCATCACTTTCATATCTGTATCCGATTCTATCTATTCTCTTATCTATACGTTTGTCGGTCCCTTTCTCTGTCTCTAGTCCAGGGGATTCAAGATCAATGACCGCCATGGAATTCTTTCAACAACTTTCCTGTGCTAATATTTCTTCATATTTTCCTGTCCACTACTATCTGGATATTGGTTATTAGCCTTCAACTCTTGTCCCCATTTAGGATTGAGAAATGTCTCGTTATATTCTCACTATTGTTATTTGTTAATTATAGATTTCGTTTACTAATTCTCTTCTCTTTCCTGGGAACAAGAATGGAAACATTTTTCTTAGTGATCTGACTCCATTAAATTTATCCCACGTCATCTTAACCCACGTATGAAGGTCCTCAGACTCTTTTTACTACCACTTTTATTATTTTAGTACTTTTGAACGTCTTCTTTGGTCCTTGGCCGCCGACTGAGAGAGCAATCAGTGACCATCACGCCTGCTGGCATCTCGTAAGGAAACAACAAACTGTCTACACTTTGGTCGTTGGCCGCCGACTGAGAGAGCAATCAGTGATTATCACGCCGGGTGGCATCTCGTAAGGAAACAACAAACTGTCTACACTTTGGTCCTTGGCCGCCGACTGAAAGAGCAATCAGTGACCATCACGCCGGGTGGCATCTCGTAAGGAAACAACAAACTGTCCACACTTTGGTCCTTGGCCGCCGACTGAGAGAGCGATCAGTTGCCATCACGCCGGGTGGCATCTCGTAAGGAAACAATAAACTGTCCACACTTTGGTCCTTGGACGCCGACTGAGAGAGCGATCAGTGGCCATCACGCCGGGTGGCATCTCGTAAGGAAACAATAAACTGTCCACACTTTGCTCAATCGACAGCGATCCTTCGTGTTCTGCCCCAGTTCTGGTTCATGCTTTGAATCTCTGCCTCCACAGTTCTCCGCCAGGTAGCTTTTTTCCGGCCTTGATTTTGCTTTCCATCTGGAGTCCATAGCATGGCAATAATCGTGATGGTGTCAGGGTCTCTCTTGAGCTTGTGATCAACCCAAGTTGAGCGCCTACCCGCTATGATGGTGCACAGGTCTTCTTCGTGACTGAGAGTCAGCAGTTCATGGTTGGTGACTGTATTCGGCCAGAAAATTAGAAGAATTTTCATTATGCAAGTTATGTGGAAAGAGGACCATATGGACATTTTTTGTTCTGTTACTCCCAGCATTCTGAACCGTACAGAAGTGCAGAAATTACGCAGCTCTCATATATTTTAAATTTAGTGTTTGTACTGCACTGGAAGGATTTCCAGATTTTGTTTAGGTTGGCAAATGCTATTCTAGCTTTATCCGTTCGGTTACTGATGTTTTTGCTTGTTCCGCCGTCTAGTGTTACTATGATTCTCAAGTATGCAAATTTGTTTGTATTTTCTAGCAATTCCTCACTTATTTTTACAGGCGCAGGATTTCTTGCACTACGTGTCATGACTTTTAAAGAAGACATATTCTTGAACAGTGCTATAAAAAAGTGTATATATTTTAAATTGCTGTATGTGATTAAATAAGTCGGCACATAACATCAAGAGATGGACAGGAAAAAGTCTATCAGATCGCACCATGACGACCAGCGACAGAAGACACTGAAGATTCATTATAGCCGATCTTCGATGGGGAGGTGGCACCTGATGATGATGTGATTTATCCAGAGTGTAATATCTAGAGCAGTGGTGGAAATAAGGTAGATCTTTAGTGGGTTCAGTATTTAGTTGTAAGGACCAACTCCATTAGTGTTCCGATATCCTACAATCACACGAGGAGGATCTCAGCACAGTGCGCGAACTCCGTAACACCGGCGAGGATCACAATTTGTATATACAGGAATCACACATTCTATAAATACGATTACGATCACAGGCTTCGGAAATGACCTAGGACATGGGCGTAACTCAAACTAACGGTTTCCCTGTATCCAATGTTGTTCTCTCCCCCTGGTTGTAATCAGTCTCTATGGAAACCGCAAAGTTAAAATGAAAAAAAAGATAACAGTAGTCCAGTGGCTGATACTGTAGCAAAGGGGTGGCCGGGGAGGGGGGAGGGTAGGTATTGAGTCTTTAGAGATGTCACTAATACTACATTTCAAAGTGCAAGGACAGAACATAAATCGAGTTCTCAGAGTGTCCATCTGCTAAATGGTGGTTGGGTACAAATTCCACACTTTTTTTTCTCATGGACCTATTTTATAAGGAACTGAATGTCTACTGTCTCTTGTGATTCGGAGTTTCTATTATTTATGATATTATCTTATTTTTCCTTGTTTGTTTCTTGTGTAGCATGGAGCCACGTCTGCAGGTATTACCCTTGCAGAAATCCTGCAACAAAGAATTCATGTGTACTAGCAGAGGTGGTGTCTATAGCAATTTGTCTTACATAATAAGTCTGCCACACCACCTTGTTAGAAGCATATATTATTTGCATCTTATGACATGCCTGACGTACAAATCGTCCTATTCTTTTCGTGTTTCCCCAGTCAGTTACACTGTAGCTCTTCTTAATTCCACACTGTGGTATTACTACTCCTGCACCTAGTTGCCCACTATCTCCCTTGGTTCCATCAGTGTAAACAGCCAGGCTTTGTTTTGTTATTTGATTTATGAACTTTCTTATTATCATTTTGGCTTCCTTATCTTCTATGTTTTGTTTAATCTTTTCAGTGTAACTGAAGGGGCTTCGATTTCTACCACAGAGTTGGCTGCAATTCTAAAAAGTTTAGAAATAATCGAAAATAATCCGCCAGAAGCAGTTACGATATTTACAGACTCATTATCATTACTATAAGCCCAGAACTGCCAGGTAAATTCAGCCGGCCAGACATAAAGAAATACATTCTTTCAATTAATGCATCAATACGGAACAGAGGATGCAATGTGAGGTTATTGTAGGTTCCAGCACACATAGTTATAGCTGGTAACGAGTTGGCAGACCAGACTGCCAAATATGGAAGAATAAGTAAAAACAATATAAGAGCAGGACTTGGAAAATCGAAGATTAAGAGCCAAGTGAAGCTAACCATAAACGAGGAATGGAAGACAACATGGACGGACA
The DNA here is from genome assembly GCA_024509875.1 of Oreohelix idahoensis. Classification (NCBI taxonomy): domain Eukaryota; kingdom Metazoa; phylum Mollusca; class Gastropoda; order Stylommatophora; family Oreohelicidae; genus Oreohelix; species Oreohelix idahoensis. The sequence continues at coordinate 12,057 of JAMPIV010008163.1, read as the reverse complement.
GTAGTAAAGACAGACACGCATTCAAACTTCTGAAAGAACCAACAAGGACGTGCCAGGTCAGAGAAGAATTAAAGGTACCCTCGAACAAAAAGTTGTGGCGTCTCCGTCTCGGTGCAGCATACTTTATGATAGAGGAACCACACTACCAAGAATGTCCGGAAGAAAATGACATAGACCACTACCTGATCCACTGTACAAAGTACGAGCAACAGGGGCTTGAATTAAAAACATACTTTATAAATCACAATATAGACATGACAGGTGATAAGGTCTTAAGTATAGATGCCCCATGGAAGCCCAAACAAAACTTAAACAAAGAAAACATATGAGGTTAATAACAGTGACAATATTAGTAATAATAATAACAATATTAACACATCAGAAAAGAAATTCAACCAAATAGAACTTAATCAACAAAAACTAACAAATCATTAAAAAAAAATAATAAAAAAAGCAAATTTATGGGCTACTCAAAGGACAAGGAAAGACAATGAAAAAAAAAACACCAACAAATACTAATATAAATTAAAACAAACAATTGCAAAAAATAATAATGAACTAAAGATAATACAAAACTGAAAATAAAATGACACTAAATACCCTAAATATAACCAAATCTTAGGTTGAATAGAGTAGACAAATATGGTGGACGAGCAGAGGCAATAATGGTCAGCTGTTAAGTGCCCTCTCTCCACGCATCACCTTTTAAAAAAAAAAAAAAAACCCCAGTCATCTACCTATGTGGGGCTTGTTTGTGTTATGTTCTGTCAACATAGTACAGGATCTGAGATTAGTCAAATAAGATGTACCCGGAACTACAAACAAGAGGCTTGTTTATGCTATGTTCTGACAACGTAATACACGATCCAAGATTAGTCAAATATGGAGTGCCGTGAACTACATACATATTGCTTGTTTGTGTTATGCTCTGACAACACAGTACAGCATCTGAGATGAGTCAAATATGACATGCAGACGTTTTGATGTTTTTTTATACTTTCAAACATGCTACTAAAAATAGCATGTGCGTTTGTTAATTTTCTTTTTAAAAGTGGAAAACATACAAAAATGTACATTTAACAATGAAAAATTTGCAAGAAACGGTTACACTAAAAACTGTATGCCTTCATTCTGTTTCTGACCGCAAAATGTCCATCTTTGAGTAAACTTCTGTCAAGCTGAATAAGTAGAAGTATTTCAGATAGTCCCGGCGACTTCTGCGTATCCGGACTGCACTGTTTGTGTATTTTGATTTCGTAAATTGTATTTTCTTAAGTAATTGTACCTTTCCTATGATTTTCTCAGAACCTTGTTTTGTGTTACTTATGTTATAATAACATGCTTGTTTCTTATTTGTTGTTGTTGTTGTTGTTGTTGTTGTTGTTGTTTAACCAGAGCTGCTGAGCTTCTCACTCTTTAGCAGCCAATACCAAGTTGAAGACTCCTTGGTATTATCTACACTGTAGATCTAGGCTTTTCCTGTGGCTTTTCTGCCTTTCAGAATCGTGCTGAGTTGAAGTTATGAACTGCAGTTCCTCAAGCTTGTCTAGCATTTAAAGGATCCCAACGTCTGGTCCCAAGCTAGAAGTGCTTGGCACACTGTGCATTCCCCGCCATCCAAGGTGGCTCTCTAACTATGCAGGGCTAAAATACTTTGTCCTGGTTCTGGCCTCTCCCAAGGAATTGTCGCTTTCTGCACAGAGCCACTCGCCAGGTTGTTTTTGGTCGGCCTCTCTTTCGTTTTCCTTCAGGGGTCCAAAGCATAGCTGTTCTTGTAATGGCATCGGGGTCTCTTTTGAGGACATGGCCAAGCCAGCTCCAGCGTCTGCCAGCTATGATGGTTTGCATGTCCTCCTGCTTGCTCCGATTAAGCAGATCTTGGTTGATGATTGTATTCGGCCAAAAGATTCAGTGAATTTTTCTTAAGCATGTTGTTTGAAAAGAGGACAATTTCGACATTTCCTTCTCTGTAACTCTCCAGCATTCCGCACCATAGAGAAGCACAGAAAGCACACAGCTCTGATATAATCTTAATTTTGTGCTTGTGCTGTACTGAGAGGACTTCCAGATGTTGTTTAGGCTAAAAAAGGCTGTTCTCGCCTTACTCATTCTGATGTTGATGTCTTTGCCTGCCCCGCGGTCTGGTGTTACTATGCATCCTAGGTATGTGAAGGTGTCTCTCTGTACCAGTTGCTGATTCCTTACTGATATGGGCTCAGGGTTGCTCACATTGAGCGTCATGACCTCTGACGTCTTCAAATTGATGTTCAAACCCACCTGCTGGCTAAACTTATTAAGTCTTTCCGTTTTTTCCTGGATGTGTTGATGTGAATGTGCTAGTAGTGCAATGTCATCTGCATATTCCAGATCTTCCAATGTAGAAAATGTAGTCCATCTTATTCCTCTTGGACTGCCCTCTGTTGTCTGGCGCATCACCCAGTCTATGACTGTTAAAAATAGAGTGGTTGATAAGGGGCATCCCTGTCGTACTCCTGTCTTCACCTCAAAGGTTAGGTTGCTCTGCCCAACACTACACGTAAAGTTGGCATAGAGGCTTTTTATGATTGACACTATGCAGCTTGGAATTCCATAAGCCCTCAGTATTTTCCATAAACTGTCCCTATGTATGCTGTCAAAAGTCTTTTCAAAATCAACGAAATTAATGTACAGCTGTCTTTGCCATTCAGAGCACTGCTCTATAATGTTCCTGAGAGTGAATATATGATCTACACATTTTCTGTTCTTTCTAAATCCTGCTTGTTCTTTCCTCAGTTTGTAGTCTACTGCTTTTGAAATTCTCTGTATAATTATCCTGCCTAGTATTTTGCTGGGAACTGAGAGAAGAGTGATTGCTCTCCAATTATTGCAGTCTGCAAGATCTCCCTTCTTGGGCAATTTGACAATTATTCCTTTGTTCCACTCTGATGGTGTTGTCCCCGTTTTCCAGACTTGTGCAAATAGTGGTTCTAATAGTTCTGCTGCTAGCTCAGGGGCTGTCTTAAATAGCTCTGCATTTAAGTTATCATGGCCAGGAGCTTTTCCGTTCTTTAACTCTTTGATTGCTGTGATGATTTCTTCTTTTCGTGGAATGTCTGTATTTACATCTAGATCGTTTTCAACCTCAGGAACATTCAATTGTGTCTCTGGTGGTTCCTTGTTCAGAGTTTCTCTGAAGTGCTCTGCCCATCTTATTTCCTGTCCCTCTGCTGTCGTAATGAGATTTCCTTGCTTATCTCTTACTAATGTAATATTGTTTGCACATCGTTTTCCGCTGATGATTTTAGTTATTTTGTATACTGTGCTTTGTTCATTTCTCAGTGCTGCCTCTTCTGCCTGTCTTGCAAGATCGTCTAGGAAATTCCTTTTGTTGGCTCGGGTTTGGCGTTTAACTTCCTTGTCCAGCTGACTGTACTGTTCGCCATATAGTTGCTTTAAACTGGGGGACTTCGCTTCTGTTTTCTTTCTTTTCATTTCCTTTCTCATATTTATGGTGTTTAATGTTTCTGGTGTTATCCAGTCTTGCTTCTTCCTTTCCTGGAATCCCAAGCATGATTTGCTGCTTTCCTTATATATTGTTGAAATGGTGTTGAATTTCTGGTCTATATCATCAGTCAATGTCTTTTCCTGACTTTTGGCAAATTGATATCGTTTCTTTGTGTCAGCCGCAAAAGCTTTTCTGGTAAGGGTGTCCTTCAATTTGCTGCATTTTAGCCAGATTAGAACACTGAGAATCGCTTGCCAAGACGACAACCAGACTACCATAGTTAGAATCAGAATTCCATTTGTCAGATCGGACTTTGTTGGAGCATTTTGAAGGATTTAAACAACCCAGGAAAACTATCATTTTAATCAGGAAAACCGGGATCTGAGGAAATGGAATACACGGAGTCAAAGTGGGAGTTTATTGTTAAAGTAACAATCTCCAAGAACACGTGTAAAAGGCATCTGCAAGTGCCTTAACCTATTTCTCTTAGCAAACAGTCTGTGAGCCATGATAGGCGTAAGCTGCACATTTTACATTCTATATTTTTCATTACTAACATGTGAACTGATATGTATATATTGCCATGTGAATATTAATATGTGAAAATCGCTAGTGGATGTCCAAGTCATTTGAGGCTGGCAACCTCAGCGTATGGAACGATGATTTCGTGAACCACCACTGCTGGGGCTGGTGACGGCTTTGTTTCTAGTCTCTGAAAGAGAACTTAAAGCATAGGTAGGCCCAAGTTCCACATGGAACAGGGAGGGAAAGATGAAAAAATTGATGTACATTCTAATTATAATATTTACATTTACAAACCAGTGTAAATGTCTATGCAAACGTATTAACTTTAAAAATAATGAAAGTTGTTACGTTTTTCAACCAGTGTAGATGTAAATGAAAACATATTCAATCTATTGTGTGAACATTTTTCAACCAGTGTAGACGTAAATGTAAACATATTCTATCTATACTATTAACCTTTTCATTTGAATGTAAAGTAAATATCAAGCTATTCAATTTAAATGTAAAGGAAGTTTTCTCTCTCGAGATTAAGCTTAATTCTCATCGAGGGTAAAGTCTGAGGTAGATGGGATGGTGGAATAGGAAGAAGGAAACACATAACTATATGTCGGAAAACTCAATACTCAGAGGGTATTTGTTTCTATTCTTTTACCATATTTGTTGGTGGTATCAGCTGAGGGTACTATCTCTGGAACAAGAAGGGTACAAGTGGCCTATAGACGAAGCAAGATACCATCATCAGAAGGGGCTTTAAGACGAGGGACAAACTTCGTGGACATTCCTTGAAACTTCTGGGAACGTGCTGCGGCCACAACCTTGACAAGTGACGAGCGTGATCAGCGATCAAGTCTACCAAGAACCAAAACATCAGAAGGAGCAGAACCGTCACAAACAGCTAAGGTACACATAAAAGCTGCCAAGTTACCTCCTTTACAAACTACCATTACATCACACAGTGATGATAATTTTCTGATAAATAATAATTCATTCTTTTTTAAACCATGTTAAAACCTAAGTGATTATTAAATCTGTTATTTGTAAATATTCAAATTTAACGCCGATTTAGTCATTATGAATGTACTGCATGTTTGTCTCTGTCAATTTATTAAATACACTCTAAACAGAGCTATATCAGAATAAGAAAAATTCCACTGAATAAATCAGGATGGGGGCTTGAGCGAGCTGAGATTAATAATTGCTTAATTCTTCATAAAAGGCGGCGGATCAGATTTACGTTAACAATTGCCCTGCCCAACGCAGCATTATTCTTGACTTCTGAAATATCTTATGAAAACTACCTTGAGATAGAAGCATCACTATCTTTCTATCTACAACTCTGCCAAGAGTAATCTTGTGCGAAGGTAGTCACCTTTGAAGGCCTATATTAGATCCTCTTGAGTTTTGGCCACTGTTGGACCACTACTGCAAAGCAAGGGAGGCAATCCGTGACAAGGATCCAACTTCATGGGCACTCAACTAGTACATAAGGGACTACCAGATGATCTTAAAACAAGCACAAACAAAGAGATACAACGTCGAGTTTTGCTGAAACACAATTAAGAATCATCAAGAGAGAATTGAAAGAAACGCCTAATGCGATACTTGCTAGATAGCCGTAAAGCTAGTCTCGTGGCAGATACTGAAGTGTTAGAGACTTTAATATATTAGGTGTAGCATCGAGACACCTCTGAAGCCCATATTAGATACTCTTGAGTTTTGGCCACTGTTGGACCACTACTGCAAAGCAGGGGAGGCAATACCGTGACAATTAAGATCCTCCTGCATGCAGACAACCAAGTCAAAGCCAAAGAATCACGTCTGGGGCTCAAGTAACTCCTCTATCTTAGTGTGCACTGCTGGATTCTCAACAAGTGTCACCACAGTAGGAATTCCTGGACGTATGTTGATGATTTCAAGAGTCCATAAGGGTGTAATTAGCCTCACAGACAGAAGTTCACTTACACATATGTATTTTGTCGCATTGTGCATTACTGGTAGTCATATAAAGATGACTCCCAAATATGCCTACATGCATGCTTATTTCTTAGTCAATCAATATGAAATTTGGCACAAATACCTTCCATTGAATAATGTAACATTTTTCAGATCCGATTTTCGATATCTCATCAACATTTTCATTTCTTGTAATTAATGTTGCAAAATTGTTAAGCAAAAAAATGGTTACTATTTTTATACACAAACTTTAAAGCTCTATATCTCAGGATTACTTAAGTTATCTCAAATCTAATCTGACAACAAAGATGAGCTTCTATCCCAACTTTGGTGCTCATAGCTCAACAAATAGAAAAGCCTTAAGGAATTGAACTACAGGAGTAAAATCCCAAATGGCCGCCCGTTTCCATGGGATAAGATTAGACCATAAAATGCGGAGGTATGCATATATATTACTGTCGTACGTCAGCAATGAGCATTTCTATCAATATATCGCAGTTAATTATACAACTCGCATTTTACTGTAGTTACATTTTACCATAATTGTTATATATTTAAATGTGTGTGTTTCTACGATTGTTAGTAGATTTTTAAAATAGTTATTCTATTTAAATTTGCGTGTTTGTTCGATTGTTAGATTTTAAAAAATAGTTACACAATTTAAATTTGCGTGTTTATAGGATTGTTAGTAGATATCCTTAATAGTTATACTATTTTAATTTATATGTTTGTACGATTGTTAGAAGATATTGTTAATTCATTCATTCATTCATAACCCTCCACTCCCAAAGGAACATAGGCCTTCAACAAACACATGCCAAGTCCTCCTGTCACGTGACATCATCTCAAGTTCTTTCCACGTTCTCCTCATCATTTTCACCTTTGTTTCCAGCTCTCTTCTCCATGTGCTTCTTGGTCTACCTCTGCCTCTCTTGCCCTGGGGGTTCCAGAACAATGACTGCCTTGTAATGCTATCAACAGGTTTCCTCAGTGTGTGTCCTATCCATTTCCATCGTCTTCTTCTCATCTCTTGTTCCACTGGCACTTGTCTAGTTCTTGTCATCAGTTCTTAATAGTTATACTATTTAAATTTACATGTTTGTACGATTGTTAGTAGATTTAAAAAAAAAATAGTTGTACTATTTAAATTTGCGTGTTTGTTCGATTGTTAGATTTTAAAAAATAGTTATTCTATTTAAATGTGTGTGTTTTATGATGGCCTGTATATCTTTATATGATCATTGTACTTACAGAAAACAAAAATGTCTCCTCCTTTACTTGAATGTCAGTTTTACGTTCTTCCCTTTCCTGTATGAACTTTACCCCAGACAAGACAAGTGACATACTTACTGACAAGTTCTCACCAAATAAGTCTTCCACGCATAGGCGTCGTCCACTAATTTGGTGTTGGCAGAAAAACTCCTTACAACAGGGCACATTGGTATTGCAATAGGCCAGCTTTTTTGAACACTGTTCAAGTTGACACATGTGAACACAAATTTTTTTTTCACGATCTTATATTTAACAACTTGGGAGACGAAAAAATGGGACTGTGCAATAATTTGATTAACAGAGACTAACAGATAGAAAAATTGACATGCAGGATAAATGTATAGACTGAAAATAGGAACAGTTAGCTATGAGGACACGTAGACAACACGAGAGACAGCCAGATGGAGGCATTAATAGAATTATATATATATATATAATGGATGGATGGATGGATGGTTGGATGGATGGATGGATGGATGGATGGATGGATGGATGAATGGATAGATAGATAGATAGATAGATAGATAGATAGATAGATAGATAGATAGATAGATAGATAGATAGATAGATAGATAGATAGATAGATAGATAGATAGATAGATAGATAGATAGATAGATAGATAGATAGATAGATAGATAGATAGATAGAATGAACGAACGAAATCTTTATTTCATCAGGGTAAAGAAATAGGCATAATTGACTTTCAACATTTCTGCCCTGCAATACAATTTTCAGCGTTTTACAAATTAAAATTAAAATATTAACAACTTCAGACAGAATTAATTAATATTATCATATAATCAGAAACTGAGCATACACATTTACTCATAGTCATTCACGCACATAGAGAGAGGGATATAGAGAGAGAACGAACGAACGAACTTTATTTTCAAAGGGTTTAGAATTGGACACGCAGGCCCGTCTAACATTCTGCCCTTCCTTTCCATCATCTTCCATACTGAATCCATTTATTCTCACATGTATCTTAAATATTACTTAAATAATAAAATAACAATAAATTACAATAAAATAAAATCCCAACATTGTAACAGTACTATAACAGTTACACAGATTTACAGTACCTTATCATAATTAATACTAAACAGGACAAAATTGTCTTTAAAACCTATATAAAATGTTATGTAATTATTTATGTGTAATTAGTTATGTGTAATTATTTAAGATCGTAAATAAATTAGGGTGGCATATAATCTGCACTCATGAAGTATTTTAATAGTCTGTGATTGAATTAATATGGACTGAGAGTGTTTTTTATGTCGTGTAGAAGATTATTCCACAGATGAGCAGCAGAAAAAGCTAAACTTTTCTTGAATAAGTCGAGCCTAGGCTTGGGCATGTGTAATTTATTTAAGCGTTGACTGCGTCTTCCGAGAGAGAAAGACAGAGAGGGAGAGAGAGAGAGAGAGAGAGAGAGAGAGAGAGAGAGAGAGAGAGAGAGAGAGAGAGAGAGAGAGAGAGAGAGAGAGAGAGATATCTGTCAAGCAATAAAGCTACTTAATATTAAAAATTCAATTTAAAATTGGAAATATTACAATGACAGTTAGATGCTCATGGAAACGTTGAAATAACTGAAACAGAATTGTCGCTAATGTGTGTACAAGATTTCATGACATGTGAAGATGTCTTTTGAATGAGATGTAATTATCAGTTTTGACAGACTTGGGTAGGGAATTCCATGCTAAAGCACCTGCATAACTAAAACAACTTCGGAAGAGGTCAGTTCGAGGTTTTGCAAGGTCCAAAAGTAGGTCGCCACGTATAAAATATGAGCAGTATTTATAGCGAAAGAACATTTGCAAGTATGAAGTCGTTCTGCCGTGTAAAATTTGATGCACAAACAGGAGACCTTGGAAGAAGAAGAATTTTTTAAAGAATTCTTCTTAAATCCTTAGATAGGCAGGTAGGTAGGTAGGTAGGCAGGCAGACAGGCAGCCAGCCAGACAGACAAATAGGCAGACGGACGGACAGACAGACAGACAGACAGATAGATAGATAGATAGATAGATAGATAGATAGATAGATAGATAGATAGATAGATAGATAGATAGATAGATAGATAGATAGATAGATAGATAGATAGATAGATAGATAGATAGATAGATAGATAGATAGATAGATAGATAGATAGATAGATAGATAGATAGATAGATAGATAGATAAATAGAAGATAGATAGATAGATAGATAGATAGATAGATAGATAGATAGATAGATAGATAGATAGATAGATAGATAGATAGATAGATAGATAGATAGATAGATAGATAGATAGATAGATACAACTACTTACAGAATGTACGTTGTTTTCCGATATAAATATTGTAGTTATAAACAACAGAAGAAGAACAATGACGGAAGCCATCGTGAAGAGCTGCCGGAAAATTCCAAATAGACTAGTACCAGAAAATGCAAGAGCAGGAATGATGTTCAACTGAAACAAAGGAATCAGCAATAAATAATCAGCAAGAACTATTTCTTTATTTGTCGCTTGCTGAAATATAAAATCATCTGTTTCACTTGTAAAGTTGACAGTTTGTCTCTTTTTGCCGGTTCCTACCTGACATTGTTTAAAGCAGGGGTTCCCAACCTTTTCTATGCCCCGCACCCCTAGGAAATGTTTGATTAATGTTCACACCCCCTACAAAAGTAATATCAAATTTCTTCTTCTTCTTCTTCCTCGTTCGCCCTGAAAAGGACGGTGGTTGCGTTGTGTCTGTTTGCGCCTAAGCTGTGATATCTGCACCTTTCGGTCGACACATCCGACTTCTGCACGGCATTTTTTAGGGACCGGGTTTGCCTTCCTATTTCGATCCGCACTCGCTCTGCCAGACTGCACTGCTGCAGACAGTTTCCAGGACCACCACGTTGAGGTGGAGTGCGGTCTTGACCAGCTCTGGTTCGCTGGTCCTGACGCAAGCAGTCAAGCTATGAGTCGCTGACTGCGTTCACTATTGCTGCGTCTTTGGGTCCCTAATATATCACATGTGAAGACGAATAAGTCAAACTGAGACTCTTGACCTTAGGCTTCTTTGTCGCACCCCTTGAAATGCCATCTCGCACTCACTGGGGGTGCGGGCACACCAAGTTTGGGAACTCCTGGCTTGTATACGAATCAATACAAGAAAAGCAAAACGCTATTTACATGTGAAGTATTTTCGGCAAACTTGGAGCAACAAACTAGGATGTCAGTACAGGATAAATAAAGCCATACTTCTTTCTTTTCCTTCCCAATAATCTGGAATATTAAACTTATCTCCCACAACAACACAATTATTGTGTTCATCTTAATTATGGTAACTATCCTACTCTTTGAAACGGTATCGTGACATCATCAATAATAGAATAGCTCTATATTACCAGCATCTTCTGTTGCATTATCCTTATGACAAGGTCAAACATTTTAACATGCATAGATCTATGAAATAGAACCAAACAACTACAAATACGACTGTGGATATAAGACAGAAAATACAGATGAATAGGATACACCTTCATGTAACAACCATCAGTACACCCAAAACTCCCGTTGACAGGAATCCTAACTTAAAAAGGAAAATGTGGACTCCAAAAGGAATCAGGGGAACAGTTGTAAAAGTGAAGGTAAATGATAACATTGACGAATTTAGCAGGGGCGGCCCTAAATAGCAATCAATAGTGAGGAACAGTTCCATCTCTGCTTCCACACATGAAGCGAGACAAAATTAACATAACCTTACAAGGCACTGTGTAGAACAAAATAATATTGTATTTGTAAGACCAAACACTATTATTCTCAATGTGGTTATCATTGAGAGTAATATATAGTTGAACAAAGTCTGGAATGGAATTCACCACTATACATCTGTTGTGTAAGGCTTTTGCGCACAGGCGTATGTCAATCCTTTGCTGAAATACAGTTGTCTGCATTAGCTATATATATATATATATATATATATATATATATATATATATATATATATATATATATATATATATATATATATATATATATATATATAATGTAACGTATGTATCGTCTCCTCATGCGCAGCCAAACGGTCAGTTTCCCGTGCCTTTAAGAAATGTCAACAGACCTCACTAGACGTGCCATTGTTATGCTCCCATTGTGGATGTGTTATTCGATTTTTTTCCCAGTGGCTTTTAATGACATTGGTCGCCACGATTTACTAAGATGTATTTATGGGCCGTCAAGAGTTACAGCTTCACCATTGAAGTATTGTGACTGTATTTTTGAGGTAATCATATTTGATCGTTGATGCGTGATGCCATATGATGATGGATGGTATCCGCATGTCTGGTTTTGTGTAGTGTGCAGATGTGTTCAGTCAAAACAATGTTCATACAAAAATAACAGGGCAATCCACATAGGACGTCAGTAAACTCACGACGTATAAAGTCAATGATTCTTGAAACAGCCGTTGACGTTTTTCTTCATTATTTATTGTGGACGCCACAGTGACAAAATGGTTACGCGAATATGTAGACACATCAAACAGTCATTATCACAGCAACATTCAATACAGCAATAGACGGTAGACAGCATTACAATGATGAGTCAGATGCATGTTATATTTCATAGTGCTGTAAATGTAGTCAGGTGAAAAGCTCCATCCTTTTCTATAACAGCCAGGAGATAACCAGATGTATGAGATCAGTTCACTCTCCTTAATCTGACTTCAGCAAGACAGACACGTCTGCCGAAGTATAAATAATGTCCTCAAAAATATCCTCTAGATAACAAAGGTTTTTCAAACCTAGTTCAGGTAACCAAGTAGCAAGTAATAGTCCTTGGGACCTGCATC
>JAMPIV010008162.1:0-221167 GCA_024509875.1 Oreohelix idahoensis | reverse complement strand
GAAGAAAGAAAAGCATTGATTGAAGAAAAGAAATTAGCAGCTGAGGAGAAAAGATTAGAAGCTGAGGAAAAAAAATTACAAAGAGAGGATGAACAAAAGAGATTGCAGATACAGACTGATGAAAAAAGATTCCTGATGGAAATGGAAAAAAGAGAGAAAAGAAAAGATGAGGCTACTGCACAAGAGAAAAAAGCAATAAGAGAACATGAACACCAAAAAGAACTTTTAGCATTTGAGTTAGAAAAGTTAAAGTTAACAAACATAAGTAATGTTAATCAAGCATCTAGTGGTAATGGTAAACCCTTTACTTACAAGGTCAAGGTACCAGCGTTCAACCCTTCCAGTGATGACATAACATTCTGGCTAAACAGATTTGAACGCTCGTGTCGAGCACATAATGTGGACAAATCACAATATGCTAACCAGTTATCAGAAAATCTGAAAGGTGATTCTCTGACTAGTTTAAGTTTGGTTGAAGAGGCTGACAAAGATAACTATGATGTTATTAGGGCAGCCTTGTTAAAGAAGTATCAGTTGTCTGAAGAGGGTTATCGGAAGTTGTTTAAGACAATGGTGCCTGAGGCAGGTGTAGAATTCTCAGAATTCATTGCAAGAACACGTCTTACATTTGATCGTTGGATTGAGCTATCCAAAACAGAAAAAGACTTATGAAGCCCTTATGGACTTGATACTCAGAGACAAGATTATGTCAAGTATAAATAAACCTTTCCTCGAATTCTTACATGAGCGTAAACCTAAGTCTCTAAAAGAAATGGAACAGTATTGTACCCAATACGTCACTGCACATCCGGACGTAGCTATTAGCAACAGTAAGGTTAAAGAAGGTATGCCAGTTGCTTCTGCAACACCATACAACCCTAATCACTCTCACAAATTCCAAGGACCTCAAAATAGGTTTAATAAAAAAGGTAACTATTACAGTTATCAGAACCAAGGTAACCAATCATTTCAGGGTTCTTCTTCGAATACCTGGAGAAGAGCTGACAGCCCTCGATTCAGGGGTGGTCATAATTACAGGAACTTTCGCAAAGGAAGTCATTCTAGAAACTATCCAAGTTTTCCTTCATGGAGACAACAGGATCATAATTACCGAGATACTCATTATAATGAATATGATGATAGTAACCAAAGGAGCTATGATTCAAACCCGAGTAGGGGTTATAATGATGGAAACAATGATAAGTACAGAGGCAATAATAACAGAGGTAGAGCACAATTCAAAAAACATAAAGCTCATTACCAGGCGAACTCTGCACAACAAGAGTCCCACGAAGCCTATAAACAAAATAAAGATAATGATGACTCTAATAATATGGCATGTGCCGCTTTTGATTTTGGGAGAGCATCTCAGTGCCCCCAATGCAAAACATTATTTGAGCCAACCACAGTGTCTACTTTAAGCTGTGGCCATCCTCTTCCCGCTCTTCCTGCGTCAATCGCGCATGATGGGAGAGGTTCCCTTGTCTTACACAAAGGTTTAGTAAATGACAATCCAGTCTCAGTACTTTTTGATTCTGGATGCACAACTATTGGGGTTAGGCAGTCACTCATAGATCCTTCTCATTCTACAGGCAAAGTAGTCAAATGCGTAACATTTGGCGGCACCATAGAGAAATACTCTACCGCTATCATTAGGATTGCTACTCCTTTCTTCACAGGAGATGTACACGCATGTCTTTTGCCGAATCCGATCGCTGATCTTATCATCGGTCGCATTCACGGAGTCAAAGAATGCACTCCGGAGCAAATTTCCGTTTGGGAAAATCAAAATATGCAATCTGCTAATGCAGTAGTCACTAGAGCTCAAGCTCTCAATATGCCTGAAACTTCATCTGTTGAAGATAATGAAGTGCATAACCAAGATGATCCCTTGGTAATTTCTCGTGACTCGTTTATAAAACAACAAGAAGAAGATCCGACTCTTAAGAAATTCTTCACTCTTGTAACAAAAGGTGATCCGAATAAAGATTCAAATTGTAAATCTTGGATTACAATGAAGAATGGCGTACTTGTACGTATGGTGCAAGACTCCACTAAGTCAAGTCATTCTCAGATTCTTGTACCCAAGAATTTGAGAGTTAAGATCTTACAACATGCACACGACTCGCAGTGTGCTGGTCACATGGGTTTTTCCCGTACTAAGTCAAGAGTTCTTGCGGCTTTCTTTTGGCCTTTTGTGAACAAGGACATACGGATCTATTGTCGATCCTGTAAAGTATGTCAAGAAGTCAAATCCAAAGGTCCTCGTCATGCTGCGCCTATTCAGGCTGCAGATATTCCTATTCGTCCATTCCAGAAAATGGCGATAGACATCATTGGTCCATTCAAGATCAAATCTGCTAGAGGACATCAGTTTATCTTAACGTGTGTAGACATGTGCACACGTTGGCCAGAGGCTATCCCTCTAAAGAGCATTACTACCGCTGACATTGCAGATGCTCTTTGGCTTATATTTTCTCGGCTGGGATTCCCTGGAGAAATATTATCAGATCATGGCACCCAACTGATATCGGATACCATGTCTCAAGTAATGTCTACTCTACAAATAGAGAGATCTTTGAGTAGCATCTATCATCCTATGTCCAATGGGATGGTCGAGCGACTAAATAGAACACTTAAGAACTTATTAGGGAAGATAACTGAGGATCATCCTCAGGATTGGGATAGGGTTTTACCCGCGGCCCTCTTCGCGTACAGAGAGGTCCCCAATGAACATACAGGGTTTTCGCCCTTTGAACTTGTCTTTGGCGCGCGACCGCGCGGCCCAATGTCTTTGCTGCATGATCTTATAACAGCTGACAATATTGACGATGACACAAAATCTTCTTACGAGTATGTCATCGCGCTGAGACAAAAGATTATCGAAGCATGCAAATTGGCAACGTCCTCTTCTGAATTTGCTAAGCAGAAGGCAAGACAATTTGCTAATAAGAAGAGAACTTTACGACAACTTTGTCCTGGTGACAAAGCATTTGTTTTGCTACCTTGTCGTGAAAATAGACTCCTTATTAGTTGGAAAGGTCCGTACGATATAATATCGAAAATTTCAGATGTTGACTACATCGTCGATATTAACGGGAAGCATAAACCTTCCACATCAATATGCTTACGGAGTTCCATGAACGTCCTGACTATTTACAGCCTATTTTCCAGGCAACGGACGATTCTCATGTCAAACATGGTCATTACTCATCACTGTCTGTAATACAGGATGAGGAAACAAGTTTTTCGGATGTTAATCTCCCGCTTCCAATGATCCCACTTCATTCTAGTGAATCATGGAAAGACGTTACTGTTTCTCCTGATTTGTCTCTAGGAGAACGGCGACAAGTTTCGTCTATGTTACAAACATTTCAGGATGTCCTCACTGACATCCCTGGACAAACTCATGTCATTGAGCATGACATTGTTCTAACTGAACATACTCCAATTAGGGTTAGGCCTTATCCTGTCCCTATACATTTCCAAACACAGGTTGAAAAGGAGTTGGATGAAATGATAGATTTACAAATAATCGAACCATCCACTTCTGCATATTCTTCGCCGATGGTTATTGTTCGAAAAAAAGACAATAACATACGTCTTTGCGTTGACTATCGCAAATTGAATCAAGTTACGAAGTTCGATGCTGAACCTATGCCTTTACTAGAAGAGTTACTTACTCATCTTTCTAAATCGCATTTTTTCACTAAACTTGATTTGTCTAAAGGATATTGGCAAGTTCCATTATCCGAACGCGCCAAACCTCTTACCGCTTTCTCTACTCCCAGAGGCCTTTTCCAATGGAATTTTATGCCTTTCGGCCTTATGAACGCACCAGCTACATTTGTACGCATGATGCGTCGAATCCTATCGTATCGGTCAGATGTCATTGCTTATCTAGACGACATCTGTCTTTTCAGCGATACTTGGGAAGATCACTATTCAGGATTAGTTGAATTATTATCAACTCTGCGTGAGTATAACCTGACAGCAAAACCATCTAAAGCTTGTATTGGCTTTAGCGAAATTGCTTTCTTAGGCCATCGAGTAGGTCACGGTTTCTTGAAGACAGAAGACCATAATATCACTAAGATACTTAACATCTCTATCCCTAGGACTAAAAAGCAAGTGCGAAGTCTTTAGGTCTCATACAATTTTATGGACGTTTCATTCCGAATCTGTCCTCTATCATGGCACCTCTCTCTACACTATTAAAGAAAGGGTCGCCTAACATGGTTCACTGGTCTCATGAATGCCAATCTTCACTAGAGAAGATCAAAACTATGTTTTCATCACCACCTATTTTAGTGTTACCTACAACAGATAAGACATTTGTTCTTCGTAGTGACGCTTCATCCACTGGGATTGGAGCGGCACTAATGCAAGAGTACTCTGGAACTCTGCATCCTGTAATGTATATATCCAGAAAACTTAATGCTGCAGAAAGGAATTACTCGGTTTTTAGACCGCGAATTATTGGCGATGGTTTGGTCAATTCTCAAACTCCAAAGATTCCTTCTGGGCGCGCATTTCGTAGTGGAAACTGACCAAAAAGCTCTTACGGCTATCCAAAGTAAGAACTTGAAGAGCTCGAGATCAACTCGATACGCAATCGCTCTTCAACCTTTTCATTTTTCGGTACGAGCTATCCGTGGTTCAGAAAATGTGATGGCGGACATTCTGTCCAGATGCCCACATGATGCCACTTAACTGTTAAATATTGGATCTTTTTAATATGTATAACTTTACAACAGTTATTTTTTGTTTCTTTACTAAGATACACATTTGTAATTTAATAATAGAATGATGGTATCGCTACTTAGCGGTTTATTGATGTTAATTCACCGCTGTTCTTTGATGATTGTTTCTTCATAAATCATAAATTTAAGATTGTAATGTGAATTTTTGGTATGCATTGTATAATTACCAGAATTGTATTATACGTACATCACACCTTCCTGGAAACATTTATTCGTAGGGAAACAATTTCTCTCAGATTTTGAGATATATATTCTCACCAGTCATATTAGGAATTATAGTTATTCCTGATATTTTCATCTGCGCAGTATTCTTGCGTTGTGAGCCTATTCTACGGTGCTCCTAGATGTATTTAAAAAAAAAATTTTATTTTTTTTTTTCCCGGGAGGTGTGGTAAGACTGTAAAGGGCAATTTTTACTATCTTGCAATATAATACATTTATATTCTTATTATGTTTGCAAATATTTTGGAAGCAAAGTATTTCCTTTTTTAAGTGCTTAAGGAGAAGTCATTTTTGGGTTGCTTCCCTTGAAAATAGTCCGTCATCTTCGATCGGACTCCGCAGACGACTCTAGGCCTACTGTGATTTATTCTTTGGCTGGGTAGGAATAGATTGTTCTTGCTTCAGTATATCTATGGCCTGAATTTATACGTAGTGTTTGTATGAGTAGGACGAGTCTGTCTTATATATGGATATCTTTGCATTTCTAAGCCGAACTAATTTGGTTGTCGCTAGAAAAGGTCAAAGGCTATGCAGCGGAAGTATCGCTAGCGAAGGGGTGTGATTCATGGCTGCCATCCTGTGAGGATGCTGAGTTTTGTTGTAGCAGGTTTTTTGCCGAAATAGTGATCTATATATGGATGGGGAAAAGTGATAATCATTTAGACATGTTGTATGTACTTTACCCCAGTGTTTATTCTCTTTTGCCAAGGAATGGCAAAGTTATATTTCGCATAAAAAGTGAGTGAAGCTCACGAGAGAGAGAACAGCCATGTTGAAATTCATATACTTTGTATTTATCGAGTGAGAAAAAGGGATGCCTGTACTATCGCTCGATGAACCAAGAGATCACTGCTACATGTGAGAACCCATGTCTGGGATTCCTATATTATGATATATATATATATTGGACGCTTATTTACGAATGCTCCATTATGATATTTGCCAAGCATGAATGCTAACTTAAGATGATATTCCTGTGATCAACATTATGCTGTCTATGTCGACATTTGTTCCTGTAAACCATACACGTACTGTCCAAGTGTGCGTCCCATTAAATGTTATAAAAAGACCACCGTAGTTCCAGTACTTCTTGAATTCGAACAGTGTGAGTATGAGTGATGTACTACCAACCTGTCAACTCTATCGAATCATTCTACCATTCGCGTACTGACATTCAGATACACACTCATTGTTTACACTCACATTCTTGTCGGAGCCTCATCACGTTCCAGGACAAGATGACCTGTATGACCAAAACTGTGCTGGGTTTGATGAGTTGACAATCGTTACACTTTACTACACCAGTCCCAACATCTACATTTATCCACTGGTGGACATTCACATCATTTAGCAAATAAAGCATGATTCAACAACTAGTAGCCAGTATGAGTTAACAACTACACAGAGAGTTTATCAACTAGTAGCCAGTATGAGTTAACAACTAAACAGAGTTTATCAGTCGGAACATGTTTCTTATGGCTATTCACCAATATCTTGCTTTTTTCTATATTAATTTCCATCCCATAAGTTCTTGTTACTTTCTCCAGTCTAGAGGTAAGGTCTTGAAGTTCTGATTCTGTTCCAGTTATCAGATCAATATCATCAGCAAAACGTAGATTACACAGAGGTCGGCCTCCAATCGATATGGTTGATTTATAATCGTAGAGAGCCTCCTGCATAATATGTTCTAGATAAATGTTAAAGAGCATTGGTGACAGGATACATCCCTGGCGAACTCCTACAGTTGTTTTGAAAAATTCTCCAATGTCATTGCTTGCAAAAACAGCACTGCTTGCGTCCTTGTATAGTGCTTCAATGATATCTATGATGTTGGTATCAAAATTGAATTTTCTCATTATTTGCCATAAACCTTCATGCCAGACTCGATCGAAGGCTTTTGTGAAATCGATGAAGTTATGGTATAAATCATGTTGATGCTGGAGATGTTTTTCGATCAGTAATCTAATATTGAAGATTTGTTCTGAGGTACTTCTTTTTGGTCTAAAGCCTTCTGTAATATAATTATATAATAAAACTATATTAAAATCTCTGGTCCAAAATATGTAATTAGACTTTGTTAAAACTATCTGTACATTGTCACATTTTTAATGAAAACATAAACTGGTGTTATCATCTGGATCTAGTAAAACTGTCAGTATCTACAATAGTCATTCACCAGTTTCCACATTTCAAACTAGGTAAATAGTTCAATTCAAAGGGAGTATGTTTTGCTAAGTGTTGCAACTCTAACGGAATATTTGTTGCTAAATAGTGGAATGCTAACGGAATATAAAATTCAACGGAGTATGTATTAAAAATCCACGCTACTGATTCTTTTCAATAAACCGGTAAGTAAACTAGTTTTTTTCTTTTTGTTTTTTTTAGTTGAAATACAAATAATAGTACAAATATGTGCTACTGTATTTGCATCTAATTTTATTTCAAATTATTAGCTAACCTAAACGAAAATGCAAATTGGGTCTGAAACTCGCGATTGGTTCCATTTTCCTGAAATACGGTGTACAGCCAAAAATGGCGGCCAAATTTTAGTTGGCGTAACTCTCTATAGATCTAGGGGCACTAGTGTTACCAGGCCTGAAAGGGGAGCAAAGAATAGTAACACTGTTCCCTTTCATGCATGTTGTTGAAAGTGACTAAGGAAGGTTGGGCATGGGTCTGGTTACCCCATCCTGTAAAAAATATTTAAACCACAAAAAACTTCAACAAACATGGACAAGTCAATTAAGGAAAATAAAACACAGCCATCCAAGACAGGGGAAGGTCCTCTCACAAGAGAATGCCAAAAGGAGTCAGTGTTATTGACTAACCTTCTTTCTTCTAGGAGAACTTCCAGATTTGGCACCTGGAATGTTTGGACATTAAACGAACAAGGGAAAGTGGCACAAGTAGCAGCAGAAATGAGGGAATATAAAATCGAGGTTCTGGGAATGTGTGAAACAAAGTGGAAGGGGTAGACAGGAAGAAACTCATCACAGGTGAATTGATGCTGTCCTCGGGACATGAAGACAAAGGGGTAGCTCTTATGTTATCTAAAGAAACACAGAAAGCACTCATTGAATTGGGAAGTCATTGGACCCAGAATAATAAAAGCTACTTTTAAAACATCTAAAAAGAAAATAAATGTAAATGTCATACAATGTTATGCACCTACTAATGACAAAGAAGACTCTGTGAAAGAAGCATTTGATATTAGACTGCAGGAAATTATGGAAAAAGTAAAAAAGAAGAGACGTCACAATTTTAATGAGTGACATGAATGCAAAGATAGGTACATTCTACATCGGCTTTGAAGAAGTCATGGGAAAACAGGGGCTAGGAATAATAAATGAAAATGGCTAACTGTTCTCAAACTTCTGTGCTTAAAATCAACTGGCTATAGGAGGAAGCTTGTTTCCACATAAGAGAATACACAAGGCAACATGGATATCACCAGACCATAGAACAGAAAATCAGATTGATCATATATGCATAAACAAGAAGTTTAGATCATCATTGCAGGATGTAAAGGTACGAGAGAAGGTCAAAAAGTAATGCCTCGTAATTTGTAATTTCATTCAATAGGCAAAAAAACAGATAAAATTTACATTGAATTGTAGCCCCAAGTCTGAACTTCAAAAGTTTATTTCTCAATGTAGTCTCCGTTATTTGTTATAGTTTTTGTCCATCTTCTCACAAGGGCATGTATCCCCGCACGGTAAAAATTTGTGTCCTTTTTCCTAAACCACTGGCGTACGGCGCATTTAAGGGTCTCGGTGTCCTCAAAGTGATGTCCGCGAAGATCTTCTTTCAGTGGTCCAAACAGATGAAAGTCAGAAGGTGCAAGATCGGGACTGTAAGGGGATGTGGTAATAATGTCCAGCCAAATTCTGCAATCGCATTAATGGTGCGTTTAGC
The DNA here is from genome assembly GCA_024509875.1 of Oreohelix idahoensis. NCBI lineage: Eukaryota > Metazoa > Mollusca > Gastropoda > Stylommatophora > Oreohelicidae > Oreohelix > Oreohelix idahoensis. The sequence continues at coordinate 212,267 of JAMPIV010008162.1, read as the reverse complement.
AGTGTATGGCGTGGAATTATCGTGCAACAGTAGTGCAGTTCTCTGATCTTTTAATGGGTAAAGTCGCCAAAGACAACCTCTATGCTTCTTCAAAGTTTCAATGTAATGGTCTGCATTCACCGTGTTTCCCTGTTCCAAGAAGTCGAGAAGAATCATACCCTTCTCATCCCAAAACACGGAGGCCATAACTTTCCATACAGATGGTGAACTTTTGAACTTCTTTCTTGTCGGCGATGTTGTGTGATGCCATTCCGCTTTGCATCAGCCATTGAGGATTGACCTACTTCAGCTTCATCACAATGATGTACCCAACGTCGGACAGTGCTAACATCCACTGTTGAGTCTCCATAAACATTCTTCAAACGTTCGTGGATGCGAATTGGGGTCTCGCCTTCAGCATTGAGGAATTCTATGACATAACGTTGTTTTAACCGAACGTCTTTGGCAGCCATTTTTAACCCTTTGAACCCGAGGTCCCGAAATTTCGGTCCGTGTGTAAAAAATCCATTCCCCGAGCGACAGCAATCTCGGTCTGGGCACACCTAGCTTAGCAATACGGGGCCGGAATGGAAATGTGTGAAAAATAATGACGTCACGAAGTACACATGTCTTGTGGAATGTTACTCAAAAATGGCGGCGCCTAAAAAGTGATAATATTTTAATTGTTTTCATGATTAAAAGGCGTGTTGAAAATCCAGGAAATAGCCATTCTAAAAGGCTATCAACGAAACAAGCAGTTGAACTTGTGCTCAATGATTCGGAGGATGATGAATATAGATTTAGATGGTGATCGAGTGATGGAACTTGTGAACAGATTATGATCCAGTTAGTTCTAACCCTATTCCTGGCCCCTCAGGGGATCGGGCTATGGTGCAGGGGCGTGGAAAGGGGTATATCCCACATAATGTATCAAGTAAATTTGGTCTCACAACTGTGGATGTTCAAACTCCTCAACTTTGTATTGACTACAATACATTCATTGGTTGCTGCGATGTCAACGACCAAGTTTGTCGTCTCAGTAAAACGCACCAGCATTATCGCTGGACTCGACGGCTCATAGTGAAATTTTTTGCTCAGGAGCCCAGGGGAATGGGGTTTTACGGGCTGGGTGGCCAGGGTTCAATGGGTTAAACTGTTACATTGGTGCCACCTGTTACTGAAAAAGGTTGGTAATGCTATACAGTGCAGAAAAGTGGTTGAGGAATCCTGCTAAATTTACAAATTGCACACCGATGCAGTATTTACATACATAAAACATAGGAGGCATTACTTTTTGACCGTCCCTCGTATATAGAGGAGCAGATGTGGCATCAGATCACCACCTTCTGATAACCAAAGTAAAAATGAAACAAGAGATATGCAACAATGCAAAGTTATAGACAACAATTTAGTGTAGGACATCTAATAAATCAAGAAAAAAGAGACAAATTTGCGATAACAATATCCAACAAATTCCAAGTGCTGAAACAGCTAGAAGATGTAGTGAATACCGAAGACTATTGGCAGCAAATCAAAACTGTATGGAATGAGACGTGTGAAGAAATACTGGGGAAAAGGGAATGACAACAAAAAGCATGGATAAACACAGAAATCACCAATAAGTTAAAAGACAGAAAAAAAACAAGAAAGCAGATTTAAACACAAGCAAAACCAGAAGTTCCAAAGCCAAGGCTCAAGAAGTGTACACAGAAGCAAACAAAGAAGTAAAAAGAAGTATCAAAAGAGACAAGAGGAAGTATATTGAGGAGTTGGCAAGAGAGGCAGAAGATTCTGCAGCCAAAGGAAATATGAGAGAACTGTATAGCAGCACAAAGAAGCTAACAGGGAAATACAAGCAAACAAGTTGTACTCATAAAAGACAAGAATGGAAAACTGCTCAGCAATACACAAGAGCAAATGAAGAGGTGGATGGAATATTTTGAGGACCTTCTCAATAGACCAGCTCTACAAAACCTCCCGGACATCCAGCCAGCAGAAGAAGAGCTACAAATTAACAGTGAAAGACCAACAAAGGAAGAAATAAAGAATGCCATAAAGCTTCTAAAAGATGGAAAAGCGTCTGGACCTGATGGCATTCCAGCAGAGGCCATCAAAGCAGATATTGACACAGCTACAGAAATGTTATATAAATTACTTGGTATCATCTGGGAAAAGCAAGAGATACCAGCAGAATGGAAGGAAGGATATCTGGTTAAGTTGCCTAAGAAGGGAAATTTACAAGAGCACACACATTATAGAGGAATAATGTTACTATCACTGCCAGGAAAAGTATTAAACAGGATCATCCTCGAGCGATTAAAAGAGTCCATAGACAAGAAACTCAGAGATGAACAAGTAAGTAATTGACAAAACAGATCCTGTACAGACCAGATAGCCACTTTGAGAATAATAGTTGAACAAAGTCTGGAATGGAATTCACCACTATACATTGGATTAGTGGACTACAAAAAGGCATTTGAAAGTATAGACAGAGAATCACTTTGGAAATTGATGAGACATTATGGAGTTCCCCTGAAGATCATAAATTTAATAAAGAAAACATGAAGACATGACATGTAGAGTTCTTCATCAAGGACAGCTTACAGAACCATTTGGGATAAGAATGGGAGTGTGACAGGGATGCCTCTTGTCTTGTTTTCTTACTAGCAAGACTTGATAATGAGAACATCAAAACACACAACAGAAATGGAATCCAGTGGACTCTGACTAAGCAGTTGGATGATCTGGAATTTGCTGATGACTTGGCTCTTCTTTCCCATAACCATAATCAGATGCAAGACAAATTGAAAATCTCGATGAGAGGTCACATCATTTGGGTCTGAAAATACACAGGGAAAAGACAAAAATAATGAGAATAAATGCAGGTAACGATAACAGGGTTGAACTTGAAGAAACACCACTACAAGATGTAGAATCGTACACATATCTTGGCAGCAATATAGACAAAGTTGGAGGGACAGACAGTGATATTCTTCTTCTTCTTCTTGGGATCGCATCTTTGATGTTTACACCGTCAGACGAGTTCTCATGATGAATTCAACTGTTGTTTGAAGTTCCTCTTTAGCTCCATATAGCTTTGAGTTTAGTGTTGAGTCATTGGGCCAGTATATCTTTCTTAACTGGTCATACACAGGGCAATCCTGTAGAACATGCTCAGCAGTTTGTTCGTTTAATCCACATGTGCACAGTGGTGAAGCAGACAATCATAGCTTGTGCATGTGTTTATTCAGTTTGCTATGCCGTGTCCTGAGGCGAAAAATGGTTATCTGTCCCTGCCGGTCAAGAGTGTGGTAGTCGTCGTTGGGTTGGTTCTGTTCTCTTCTGATAGTCTGGATAGCTCTCTTTTTCTCAAAGTATGTGACTTCATTATCTTCTTGTTCACATTCTCCTCCCCTTTTTGCAAGTTTATCTGCCTTTTCATTTCTGGGTACACCACAATGAGATGGTACCCACTGAAGTATGGTTCTCTTTTTGGCAGCTACCTTGTTTAGTTCATTTCTCAGATGCGGGAGTTTACCACCCTTGAGAGCTTGTAGGACAGACAGTGCACCTGTGAGGATGACTACCTGGTGGCAGTCAGAGTTGGTGTTATAAATCATATTTGCAGCTTGCTCTAGTTGGAACAGAATTTACCAGTGGGAATGTGCCTAGTCTCAGAGTGGTTGTCAGGATATGAGATAAAGACAATGATATAAAAATAAGAATACAAAAAGCAAGAGGAGCTTTCATTGCATTGGAAACATATGGAGATCAAGAGAAATTGGATCCAACATGAAAATAAGAATCTTTGTATTACACTGGGTTTATAATAATTTGCTGTTTAAAATATATGACATGTCTCCCACCCCCAGAAGTTGGATCTTCCAACATAGAACGTAATACACCAGACTCCTCATGTACATATAATAATTAAACCTCAACACTTAAACCTAATTTCCACAACTGTACCCATCCACTGAGGTAGCACAGGCTGTGCTGCTCACTTGCCCAGGACTTTCCACAGAAACAAGAAAGCTATTACTTGGCTCCTCAACAACCACAATTTTGATGGGGGACCTAAATTCAAAAATAGGAACAGACAACTCCAGCTTTGAAGAAATCATGGGAAAACATGGATTAGTATAATGAATGAGAATGAAGAGCTATTAATAAACTTCTGTGCTTCAAATCAACTGGCTATAGGGGGAAGTACATTTCCATATAAAAGAATGCATAAAGCAACATGGATATCACCAGACCATAAGTAAGAAGTATAAATCACGTGGTAGGAAATTATCTACTCAGAGAGGAATTAAAATAAACAGAACAAAAAAAAGGGATGTGTGAGTTCATCAGGGGGAGATTAACAGTGCTTTGTTGATCAATAGCACTCTGTCTCGATGGGTAAGACAGAAGAACTCAGCCAGGAGTCAATCTACAGTGCTGAGTACATTCAAGTTGATTTGCCTGATGATGATCTCACTCACTTCTTGAATAGGAAAAGAGATGCAATCAGGTTTCCACCTGCCAGTGCAAAAGGGCTTTGGGAACAGGTGGACGAAGCCTTGTCAAAAGAGTTGGATAACAACCTGATGCAGATAACTTTGGAGAAGAAGCTGGAAATCTTCAGCGACATAATATATCTTAACTGTCGCAAAGTGTTTGGAGTCAAGGAGGCAAGGAACAGTAACCCACGGTAAAATAGTAGAAGACAAATTAAAATATAAGAAATCAGGAAACAGAAGAAGCATACCTGAAAACTTTTCAAGAACGCAGTGGTAACAAAGAAGGCAGGGTTACAACAGGTCTGGGAGCACCTGAAAGGCCAACATAATGTCCTTTGAAGAGAAGAAATGTTGTGCAGGAAGAGAAGGAAGATAGGGAAAGATTCTTCAGGGAGCCCTTCAAGTTTGCCAAAGAAATGTTTGAGCAGCCACAGTCGGGTACGCTAAACATCAGGATAGAAGACCTGGAAGAACACCTTAGAATGACCTATTCAGATGGTTGCAAAGATGAGCTGCTTAGCAGCACGGCAGGCCTTAGTTGGCCTAGTAAGCCAGGAGCTGAATTCAACACCAAGCCTCCAACAATGCAAGAAGTAGAAATCATTGTCCAAAAAGCATGGTACAAGTCAATTGCAGGTCCTAATGGTGTCCCATATGTTGTGTGTAGAGATACCCTGAGGTGCTCAAATGACTGCTATGTTTACTGAAGAATGTGTGAAAAACCCAGCTTGTAAGCAAGGAATGGAGAAAGGCAAATGGAGTCTACATCCCGAAGGAACAAAATTCCACAGACTTCAGTCAGTTCAGGCCAGTCTCACTACTTAATTTTGAAGAAAAGATATTCTTCTCAGTGATGGCTAAAAGGCTTTCCACCTACCTCCTGGTAAATTGGTACATTGACACTACCATCCAGAAAGGAGGTATCCCAGGTACACCAGTGTGTCTAGAGCATGCCACAATGAACTGGAAAGTAATTCAAAAGTCAAAGTCTGACAGAGCCAACCTCCATGTAATCTGGTTGGATCTAACAAATGCTTATGAATCCATTCTACACCAGATGTTGTTGGAAGCCCTAGAAATGGATCATGTTCCACAAGAAATTGCAGCAATGCTGAAGCTGTATTTCACAGGGTTATCTTGTTGGATTTTCCACCAAAGAGTACACAATGAAGTGGATTCACCTTCAAGTTGGAATTGCGATGGTATGTACCATCACTCAGATACCAATTGTGTTGGCTGTACAGGTAATCCTCAATGTGGCTGAAGTAGTGGCAATAGGTCCAAAAAAAAGGTAAAAGGATCCTATTTACAGGCCCATAGAGGCATATTTGGAATACGGTGTTAGGCCCATATTATCTCAACCTTCGGCACACTAGGGGTGATGTGGTCAGCATCATGTCTGCCACCGTAACCTTACCAGAGTTGCTCTGGTATGCAATTGGGGCTGGATCGACCCAGGTGCCGTTTGCGGCCTAAAAAGAATCAAACCTCAACTGGGGATCGAACCATGGGGCGCCAATTCTGCCTGAAATTAACCTGCTTTATACTTCATTAGACACTTATGGATAAAATATATGATAAGTGCTTAAGTGCCTCATGCTTTTTGTCAATTTGATGTTAAATATTTTTACTGCAGGCTATAAACTCCAGGGGCCGTGGTAGCTTAATGGTTACTGCACTGGCTTCCTAGCTCAGTGGTCTATGGTTCGATCCCCAGATGAGGTGGGATGTTTTTAGGCCGCATACAGCTCCTGTGTCCACCCAGCTCAAAATGGGTACCAGAGCAATTCTCGGAAGTTTAAGGCCGCCGGCGTGATGCTGACCACAACACCCCTAGTGTGCCGACGGTCAAGAAATTATGGGCCTAACACCATTTTCCCAATATGCCTCAATGGGCGTGTAACGGGATCCTTTACCTTTACCTTTTTATAAACTCCTTGAAAATTTATTTTTGGTTTTTTAGTACATTAAAAGCGTGTGTTTAAAATATGTTTTTATATTATTTATTTTCTTCTTTTTAGTGTTAGAAAAATTATGACGTTCTAAAACATAAACAATATTTTCACTTATTGTAAATCTGGTCTGAAATTTCTTAAGCGATCCATTTCTTTTAGAGTGTCAATATTTCATGGCTTTGTGCCTATTAATTTGATGCAATCAATTTCTTCAATGTGAAGGCCATCTAGAGATCAAACTTGACTTTCCCTTGAATTATAATTTTATAATTTTGATTGTTTCACTTGATTTAGCTAGACACTTGTTTGAGTACTGCCCTGTTTTATGCATAGAAAAATAAAACACACCACATACTCTTTAATTTTTAATTAACTTGATTATGGCCCCTGATTTGTTTACATTTCTTTATGAAAAACTTTAATTACTCATAATGTCATAATTACAATATTAAATTATTAAATAATTGACTGATTATTGTATTGTCATCAAAATTACACAACTATGCCAAGTTTCTGAGCTATTGCTCATCTGGAATTGATTGAAAAATCAATTGCAAGATTTGAAAGTGACATTCAAGTGAAGTTAATAAGTAAAAGCATGTTAAAATTATATTGAACAAGACATGTGGAGAGTTACTGGGGAAAAGAGAACATCAGCACAAAACATCAATAACAACAGAAACCATAAACAAGATAGAAGACAGAAAAAACAAGAAAGCAGATAATAATCTTCAACTCAAATGTCAAGGTCAGTCCTATTGTATGGCTCTGTAAGATGGAGAACAAACAAAAAAAAGTTACAGACTGTCATAAATGGAAGCTTGTATATAATATAAGGTTTGAAATGGTATAACAAAGTCACAAATGTGGAACTGATGACAAGAACTAGAAAAGTGCCAGTCGAACAAGAGGAGAGAACAAGATATTGGTGATGGATAGGACACACATTGAGGAAACCTGTTGATAGCATTACAAGGTGGTCCTTGTTATGAAATCCCCAGGGAAAGAAAGGCAGAGGTAGACTAAAAAACACATGGGGAAGAGAGCTTTAGACAAATGAAACTGATGAAGAAAATATGGAAAGAACTTGAGCTGTTGTCATGTGACAGGAGGACTTGAGCTGTTGTCATGTGACAGGAGGACTTGAGCTGTTGTCATGTGACAGGAGGACTTGAGCTGTTGTCATGTGACAGGAGGACTTGAGCTGTTGTCATGTGACAGGAGGACTTGAGCTGTTGTCATGTGACAGGAGGACTTGAGCTGTTGTCATGTGACAGGAGGACTTGAGCTGTTGTCATGTGACAGGAGGACTTGGCATGTGTTTGTTGAAGGCCTATGTTGACACTTGACCGGAGGACTTGGCATGTGGTTGTTGAAGGCCTATGTTGACACGTGACAGGAGGACTTGGCATGTGGTTGTTGAAGGCCTATGTTGACAGGTGACAGGAGGACTTGGCATGTGTTTTTTGAAGGCCTATGTTGACAGGTGACAGGGGGACTTGGCATGTGGTTGTTGAAGGCCTATGTTGACAGGTGACAGGAGGACTTGGCATGTGGTTGTTGAAGGCCTATGTTGACACGTGACAGGATGACTTGGCATGTGGTTGTTGAAGGCCTATGTTGACATGTGACAGGAGGACTTGGCAGTAATCAGTACCATTTAGCAGCCTCAGAACACATACAAATTCTTCAACTGGGCATTGGCTGCAAAAGGTGACAAGCTCAACAGCCCTTGTTTACCAACAACAACAACCTCTTGTTAAGAAGAACTAGTCTAAACTTTCAAAGACTCTTCTTGTAAGTGCATTGTTATGTCAGTAAGCATTTTACTGAATTGATACAAGTATAGTTAATAATGTTTTGTTTTTTTCAAACATTCTTGTACTTTATAATAGCCATAACTGCTTGTCAAAGTGGATTAAAGAATTGGTCAGAATATATGTAATAATTAAAATATATCATGTACTGTAATTAAAATCTAGGTTCTGATGAAAGTAAACAGGAGTATAATGGAAGCTTCCAGAATTATGACGCTAATACTGATGTGGTATGTTGTATGAACTGTTTTTAAGACAAACTATATCAGCCAATTAATTAGCCATATATGTTGTATGTACCATTGTTTAGACAAACTATATCAGACAGTTTATTAACCTCATATATTGTATGTACCTAATATTGTTTAGATAAAATATATCAGACAGTTAATGAATCTTATATGTTGCATGTACCATGGTTTAGACAAACTATATAAGACAGTTAATTAACCATTTATGTTGTATGTACCATTGTTTCAGCAAATAATATCTGAGAGCTAATTCACCTTATATGTTGTATGTATCATTGTTTAGACAAACTATATCAGACAGCTAATTAACCTTATATGTTGTATGTTCCATTGTTTTGACAAACTACATCAAACAACTAATTGACCTTATATGTTGTTTGTACCATTATTTAGCCAAACTATATCAAACCGTTAATTAACCTTATATGTTGTATGTATCATTGTTTAGATAAACTATATCAGACCGTTAATTAACCTCATTTGTTGTATGTATGGAAAAAAACAAACAAAAACAAAAAAAGTAATACTTATTTATAAGAGAATGAACAAGTAAACCTACGTTACGACCACAAGACCTTCGTCAGGGACAGACAAACAAAAGTCAGAAGGGAAAGAAAGTGAGAATTAAGTGGAGAACATAAAACTATAGGAATAAGAGACAAATACTCCCTGATAGTGTCACATGTTGGAGTGAAAACGGCCGCTACTGAACCGGAAACCTGAAATGAATATTACATTGAAACTATAAACAAAAAATAATGAAAATAAGTACTGGAAAACCAAGTGGGGGAAAAGTAAAACATATTGAGAGAAAAAAAAGTAAAATAAAAATTAAAAAATTAAATAAAAATAATTTTAAAAAATTAATTTAAAAGAAAAAAGTAAAAAATAGGGAAGTCAAAGGTGATTGTAGTCATAATAGAACTGGGGCTAGATAGAAAAAGATGCCTCAGACAAAAGAATGCAGCAACAAATTGATTCCACTTTGCTCGGTCGGCAGCCATCCTTCGTACAGTGCCCCAACTGTAATTCATTCTTTGCATCTCAGCTTCCACAGTTCTCTGCCAAGTTGTTTTTGGTCGGCCTCTCTTTCGCTTTTCCTCGGGGGTCCATAGCATAGCTGTTCTTGTGATGGTATCAGGGTCAAGGACTTTGAATATAGTGTCTAAAAATAGTAACAAATTTTGCAAAATTTTACATTACTTTTTGCAATAAATCAAAAGTTTGATCGGATACTAAAAATCCATCACATTAAAAGTTTTAAAAGATTATGGGCAACATATGTACCAATTCTCATGTCAATTAATACATAAGTGTGGAAGTTTTAGGAAAATTAGGATGAGAAAAATAGATTTTGAGAAAATCACATTTTTCTCCATAAATAGACTACAATTAAATAAGTATGCAATATTGCCCCTGAAAAATTGCTTGCTTGCCATTTAGAACATACTGGCAGAATAGCCAGCTTTCTCTGCAGCTTCCTATCTGGCTTTCCGTTGATATTTGTGCCTAATTTCCTTCCTTATCTTAGTGCAGTTTCTGCCATTTTAGAGCTGAGCAATATTGGATTCTTTGTTCTATTTCAATTTGCTAAAGCTTTTTTATTTATTAAGCTATGAATACCAAACTTAAACACAACGTTTTTCATTACATATTAAAACTTTTAGTGGGATGGATTTTTTATAACTTTTATACAAAAAAAGTTGTAGGACCGTTAAAATAGTGTCTAAAAATAGTAATCAATTTTACTAAATTTTACATTATTTTTTGCAATTAATCAAAAGTTTGATCAGATACATAAAATCCATCACACAAAAAGTTTTAAAAGACTATGGGCAATGTATGTGCCATTTCTTATGTCAATTAATACATAAGTGTGGAAGTTGTAAAAAAATTAGTATGCGAAAAATATATTTCTATGAAATCACATTTTTCTATATAATTAGAATATAATTAAATAAGTATGTAATACTACAGCAAAAAAAATAACTTACTTGTCATTCAGAACATACCGGCCATATATCCAGCTTCCTCTGCAGCTTCTTGTCTGGCTTTCTGTTGAGATTTGTGCCTAATTTCCTTCCTTTTCTTAGTGCAGTTTTCTGTCATTTTAGAGCTGAGCACGAGACGTTTACGCTATCTTCCTCCTGCCAGTCGACAAGCCTCTTTTCCACTGTTCAGCCCCAGGACTTTCTTAAAAAATATAGCAGCCTCAGGTCCTTCATTAAATTCAGCAACTGCACTTAGAAGGCAGAATTCAACACGCTTTCGTGAATGGAAGATATGCTTTGGCACTTTACTCCAAATAACTGAATGAAGGCTCTCATTGGAGTTTTGGGTTGCCTTTCTTTCACAGCGACTCAACAGTTTCAGATTTGTCAGCCTGTCATACACTGGTGTCAAATGTCTGTTCAACAGCTTAAAGTCCAGGGGCGTATGTATACGTTTTTGATGCCCAAAAGAATACTCATTCCTAGATAAGGCTGCTTTATAGAAACACCAAGAGTCTTGGCCAGTAGGACAAAACTGATGCTGGGGATAATCATCAGTTGAATAGCAATGATGTAGGCTAGCCATAATAGCATTCTTCATATCAGCTGCAGTAGCATGTTGCCTGATAGCCCTGGAATAATAAATGCCAAGCTTTCGGGTGGCTGCATCTGTCAGACGGCCATGGCCTCCTAGCGTAACTTTTTGCTTGCGGCAATCAGCAACTAAATTACAAAGAGCTGTATGCATTCTTTTTCCTACATGATTGATACACTCTTCTTTGATGATTTCAACATTAGGGCCATATGGTTTAATTTCCAAGATCTTAAAATGGTGGTGTAGCGAAATTAGTGTCGTGTCACAGACCGGCTCCATAAAACACTAGCTGCCTCAGCCTCCATCACACCTGAACTTCCTAGAAAGAAGAAAAGGTATGAATTAGTAACACTTAAAATAATGATGTAAGCAAATATTGAACACTTTCCTTCACAATGTAGAAGCAAATGTAGTACAATGGAAGCAAAGCAAACACATGTAAGTGTGATAGGGTGGGCGAGATGATGATGATGATTATGTTGTGATTGTGATATCACTCTCTTGTCACACTCGCACCGACCCAAACAACAATAAAACTCTTGATTCTAGAGGCAGGGGCTATATTTATTTTTACAGCCCATTCAGTGACAAAGCAAACATTAAACAAATAAACTAGCGAACATCACAAAACCCAACAAGACAAAACAAAACAAAACACCCAACAGTGCCCGATGCTAATCTGAAGAAGCAAACAAAGCACAGAATAGTTAAAATCATAATATAATACTGAATGAGAAACACCACTCTCTCACCTGTCAAACTGTCCTACGCCGCCACCTGACACACTCAACTATCACACACACACACACACACATGCATGTCGTCCAAATGAGACTAGTAAGGTGTTGTGCGTGGGGCTGGCAATCTCACCATGTAGCACAGGTTGCTACGGAAACCACTACTGCAAGAGCACACACTCAGCTATCACCCACACACACACACTCATGCATGTCATCCAATGAGACTAGTAAGGTGTTGTGCGTGGGGCTGGCAATCTCACCATGTAACACAGGTTGCTACGGAAACCACTACTGCAAGAGCACACACTCAGCTATCACACACACACACACACTCATGCATGTCGTCCAATGAGACTAGTAAGGTGTTGTGCGTGGGGCTGGCAATCTCACCATGTAACACAGATTGCTACCGAAACACTACTGCCCTAGCATATAAATACTTAATATGGAGGCAAACCACACTGTTGGCCCCATGCTCCCTCAGGAGCGGAGAAGAGAAATATATACCTTGAAGTGAGCCCACGTGCTCTCACAACCATTCCTCACATAACCATAATTAAATAATCATAAAGTGGACATAAAATAATATTCTTCAACTCAACAAATACTCTCAATAACGAGAATAAACCACCACCTCGCAACTGCTCTATCTCAATATTCGTTACTGCATTCAGAAGCATGTCGTATGTGATGACAGGTGTGCCTGGCAACAAGCGTGTCGTATATGACCACTGGTGCGACTGAGAATCTCATCACACGAAACACATCGTTACCGCAACAAATCACTGCCATAGCATAAAAATGCTTCTTGTCGGCTTGTGATAGACACCAGCCACCTTGGTGTTTCCATGCTCCGCCGGGAGCAACCAGAGAAACACATGTCTCAACAAAGGAGTGGCCTCGCGCTCTCCATAAATCTAAATACATATCCTCACCTCACAGTAACCCATTAAATATATACAGTAGAATTATGATAAGTAGGCTATCGTGAAATACACTCAATTACTTTTACATCAAAGAAATAAAATAATTACTCTTGACTTTAACAAAACTGGCATTAACACGAAAGCTATCTCTTTCCTTTACTGGGGAAAATTATCTTAATCCGCTTCCCACCCCCGTCTCAATTCACACAATATAAAACTGGCGTTTTCTTTATACACACGCGTGGTGACGCGCCGCCTTTCATGACCACGTGGTGCTATCTTGATATTTTGCTAACAAGCCAATATCATCTAAATTCAAGTAATAGATGCTTCTCTGTCCAGTTTCATGTATAAAACACTCTCCTACTAAATTTGCCCGGTCTGATGGATGAAATACTTGATACTAAATTCTCACATCTGGATTTAGGCTTTGCGTGCCTAATAAAACCTATCAAACCTTATTTTCACTCATCTATCATTTCAAGACTAAATTATAATGCCCTAAAAAGACATTTCCTTTGGAAACACATCTATCTATATCACTAAACATTAAAACAGACTCGTGCTGAATATAATTCTAGAATTATATAAAATTAATTCTAATTTAAATTAACTCACGTGCTCAAGGCATTTACAGCTTGGCTCTGTCGTCTGTTCTCTCTGGCGGCTGATACTAGGAAAGGTCCGCTGGTAGCTCGCTATCTCTTTTTATAGGCACTAGGCTAATCACTCACTTTACTGCGCTAGGCGTATTAATCTTGGCTACTTAAACAACACTCGCGATATTCGCTTAGGAATAGCGAAAACACAAATAAAACCTACAGCTATTTAATATAACACAATTCTACACCACAACTTAATTTAAATGCATTATTATGGCATTTTCATCAATCTTGAATAATTTACATCCAAGCATGCTTCGCGCACATCGAAAATATGGGCGATAAATCTGCCTAGAAACAGGTAGGGGGCGGGCGTCTCCTTTTCGGCCCCATCACACATCTCCCTCCTGATTTTGTTGTCGTCCCGACAACATCACTCCCTCTGGCGCTTCAGTTGTAACCTCTCAGATCGTCTCGGGGCAGGACCCTCTATTGGCTGCAGGGCATACCAGCCTGGTTCGGGCATTAGACCATGCACGTCCTCCCCAGGATCTGTCTCATCTGGCGAAGCTGGTGCCTCAGGTAGGCCTAGTGTAGCATCTACCAGATTCGGAGAATCATCTTTGTCCTCACTTCGTCTTAGTTCGTGCGCCGCAACCCTCATCTTCAGATCTTCGTTGCTCGCTGGCCTTATCACATAAGGACCACCGCTTGCTTCTGGAATTGACGATACAATGAATTCGTCGTTGGACCACACGTCTTGTATTTTGGCCCTGTCAGTGTAGTGCACTCTTTTCCGCACTCTTTCACCCACTCTCAATGGTGTGGGGCCTGGAAGCTGATTACTTCTCTCCCTCCTGTCTGCGGCCATTTTCTGCATTCTCTCTGCAGCTTTTTGGTGGGCTATGTGCAACCTCTCTAGGTGACCTTGCAGCCACTCGTCAGTTGTCTCCGGCTCTTCATCTGGGCGCGTGCCTATCATGAAGTCTAGAGGAAGCCTCGGTTCTCTGCCGAAGAGGAGGTAGTATGGTGAGTACCCTGTCGAAGAGTGGGGGGTAGAGTTGTAGACCATAACCACCTCCGCTAGATGCTCAGACCACCTTCGCTTCTGGTCGGCTGTCATGGGTCTCAGCAGATCATGCAACGTCTTGTTGAAGCGCTCGCACTGCCGTTGCCTTTAGGATTGTAAGCTGTAGTGCGGCTCTTGTGGACTCCATATACCTTGCACAGCTCTGCGACTATCGCTGACTCGAAGTTCCGGCCTTGATCAGAGTGTATCCTCTGAGGAGCTCCGAGATACTGGAACCACTTTTCCACCAGGGCCTTGGTGACTGTTGTTGCTTTTTGGTCTCTTGTTGGTATAGCAATGGTGTACTTGCTGAACACATCTGTCAGCACTAATACATTCTCGAACCCTTTGGAATCCCGCTCTAGCAGGGTGAAATCCATTGCTACCACCTCAAGTGGTCTGGAGGCAATCAAGTTTCCCGATGGCCCATGAAACTTCAGTTGAGGTGCCTTGGCAACGTTACATCGGTTGCATCTGCGACAAAAGACGTCAACATCAGCTGTGATGCCTACCCAGAAGCACCTACTTCTCAGCAACTGCAGCATGCGCTCTCTTCCCTGATGGCCCACCCTGTGAGCAGAGTCTAGTATCCGTGGTTTCATGGACTCAGGTATTACCAGTTGTTTTATGCTGGATCCATCTGATCCCTTCACTGTCCGGTATAACAACCCATCTGTCACTTCGAGCCGGTTACTCTGATTAAGTAGTTTCCTTGCAGCCAAGGGGATCTTTCGAGCATCTTTTCCTGCAGGTCTGGTGCCATCCTTTACCATCTTCCTAACCATCGCTACCACATCATCCGCTCCCTGGAGATTTATCAATTCCTCACGCGAATAGGTGGGAAATGCTTGAGTGGTTGCTGGTGCTGTGGTTGATTCGGCCGGTACCCTTTCACTGATATCTTTCTGGCTTGTTGCTGTCATCAACCCTATCTCATATGGTATCTGGGTAAACTCTCCGATAACCTCAGCTGTTATGCCACTTATTGCAACATCTGCGTCATCCTCCAGTTCCTCGCCTGCGGTTTCAATAGGAAAACGGGACAAATAATCTGCATTTCCATTGGCTCTTGCTGCCCGATGTCGGATTGTGTAGTTAAACATCGCCATCTGGGCCATCCATCTCTGCTCTATAGCTCCCAGTTTAGCTTTCTCCCAGAAGGCCAGACCCCTATTGTCTGTAAATACCTCTACTTGTGATCCTAGCAGGTAACCTCTGAACTTCTCAGTCATGGCCCACTTAAGACCTAGCAGTTCCAGTCTCATACTGCTTTTTGAGTTTCTTTCAGAGGGTCGAAGTGTGCGACTTGCATATGCCAAGACTTTCTTTGTTCCATCTTGTACTTGCGAGAGAATTGCTCCCAATCCTTCAAATGATGCATCTACCTCCAGGATAAATGGTAGCGAGAAGTTAGGGAACCCTAGTAGCGGTGTGGAGGTTAGTGCCTTTTTCAGTGTCTCAAAGGCTACAGCACACTCTTCTGTCCACAACTCTCCTATGGGTGACTTACTTCGTCTTTTAGTCTGCATGCCTTGATTGAGTGCAGCTACTAAATCATGTAGCGGTTTGGCTATCTTTGCAAAGCCCGGCACAAATCTGCGGTAGTAACTGGCCAATCCCAGGAATGACCGTAACTCAGTCTGGGAACGTGGTACAGGGGCCTCTTGAACAGCCTTCACCTTGTCTTCCATAGCTCCTATTCCGTCTGCCGATATAGTATGCCCCAAGAATTCAATCGTCGTCCTAAACAGCTTACACTTTCCTCCATTCAACTTCAGCCCTAGCTGGCGTAGCTTAGAGAATACGTTCTCCATGCGGCTCAAATGATTAGTGAAGTCAGCAGAGTACACCAAAATGTCATCAAGGTATACTAGTATCAGCTGGAACACTAAATCATGCATACTGCTCTGCATTAATCGTTGAAAGGTGCTGGCCGAGTTGGCTAAAACCCATAGGCATCCTGGTGTATTCATAAAGTCCAAACGGGGTAGCGAAGGATGTTTTCACTTGGTCTTTCTAATCCCTTGCTCCTCGATAGTAACCACTTGCCAGATCAAGCGATGAGAATATCTTTGCTCCTCCTAACGCATCCAGGTACTCATCTACTCGGGGTAGAGGGTATGCATCCCTCTTCGTCTTGCTGTTGAGTGCCCTGAAGTCTACGCAGAGTCTAAGCCGACCATCTTTCTTCCGGACCAAAACTATTGTGGAGTCCCAGGACTGCAACGCTGCTTGATTATTTGTTTGTCAAGCAATCCTTGTAGGTGATCCTGTACCTCTTTATAGAAAGCAGGAGGTATTCTCCTGTAAGGCTGCTTAACTGGGGTGTCATCTGTTAATGGGATGGTGTGCTTTACCCTGTCCGTGTACCCTACATCTGTCTCATCTGTGGCAAAAAGATCGGCATAGCGTCTCAACAATGCTCTTACTTCCTGCTCTTCAGTCTCACTGCCCTCAAACCCGGTCAGGTCAATTGGGCACATCTCTTGCTCTGGATTCGTGTATGAAATATGTGCTATAGTCCACCCCAGCTTCTGTCAGTATTCCTACTTGTGTCCCGGGAGCTAAAAACAAGTCCTCATCTCCCAAATTTATTGCCTGAATATCACAAGACCCACTTCTAAGAACAGTCAATGTATGACTCATAATCAGCCCTCTGTGTTCTAAGTCTCTGTTTGGCTCAAAGAGAAAAGTACTTTCTGACTGGCCTCTTCCCCTGCATTTGACTGTTATGGCCCTGATCGATCAAGCAGGTATGTGGGTTTGCTTTCTCCCAGCTACCCATACTTTTATAGAGTCTGATTTCTGCGTCATCTCCTGATCCCTTGGAGGGTTCCATTTTAGTATGTTCTGTATGTTTGGGATTTCCACAAGGACATTAGTACCTATAATCCCTGGTGTTTTCTTCTGGTTTCTAGGTCCTTGTACTTCCTTGACAACATAAACCCCACAGTTTTTCACTACTGTGCACCCAACTTGTATGTCCACCACTAAGTGACCAATATATGGAATGGTGGCACCATTTGCTGCTGTCAGGCGCACCCATCTACCCTCATCCAAGGGGAGCCCTCCAAACATCTCCCTGAAACATTGCTCTGTGATGGTAGACACCTGTGAACCTGTGTCAAACACACAATTTACCTCTTTTCCTTCCATCAGCACTACGCCTTCAGGCCGACCTCCTACCATCTTGATCCGGTTTTCATGGTGCTCTCCCTTCACGTTTCTTTCTTCAAGCTCCTGGGGATTTGGTCCGCTGCTGGTCGACATTTCCTGCGATGGTTGAATCTCTAACCTTCCTTCTGAGTGGCGGTCCTTCTGCCTGCGCTCCACTTTGTGTGATGCCCTAGCCGCAGAGTTACCAAACGGACAGCTCGCCACTAAATGTTGTGCTGACTTGCATTGGAAACATCTTCTAGGTAGAGGACCACATGGACACCTGGCAGCTATATGATTCCCAAAATCAGCGCAGTTATAGCACCTGATTCTCTGGCTGCCATTCCACAAATGACGTTTCTTTCTACTTCTGTACCTGCGGCTGTTCCCGTGGCGTCTAGAGATGGTCCTCCTGTTAATGACCCCCACTTGTCGCACCAACATCTCAGTCTCCCTATTATTTGGAGAAACAGGCCCTTCCCTTTCATTTACATTCTTCCTCATGCCAACCTGTGATTGTCTGCCCCCTCTACCTGTACTCTTTCTATTCGAGTCACAAAGCTCCCCTTCCACAGCCTGACTCCCAGCCACAGAGGGGTCTAGTTTAGTGCCTGTTGTGGGCATTCCCTCTGGACGTGCCCTAAATTTTTGCACCGAAAGCATCGGATGGCCCTCGCCGGCCTTCTCTGCCTGTCTTGCATTTCAGCCATCTGGCACTTCAGCTGTGCGACCTCTGCTCTGAGTTGCTCCACTAGGGCGTTTCCTTCATGTGACCAGGGTGCCATTTCTTCGTCGGATGCTGTGACTGTGGCTATCCAGCTCTTTCTGTTTTACCACCTCCAGTCCATCTCAGAGCATCATCTCTTATGGACACAAATGATACTGCAGGGTCGTGCCGGACCCTGTCCTCCATCATTCTCCGCGTCAAGTCGTCCCTTAGACTGGCAACAAACTGGTCCCTTAGCACTGTTTCGTCAAGCTTGACACCACTGGCTTTCTCCTGCGCCCCTGCTGCCTGCTCAAATATCTCATGCAGCCTATAGGCAAACTCACTCACCGATTCCCGTGGCCCTTGGTACGCTGAATAGAATAGCGCCATTAGTTCTTGGGTGCTCCTGGATTCTCCATACACCCTGAGTATGGCCTGAAGCATTGCCTCCAGGTCATTGTCTCTTACTTGTATCCGCAGCTCCCTGCGGACAACTGGGGTCACACTGTCGAGTATCACATTGGTTTGATCCTCCTTACTCATGTAGCCGGACCTCCACGCAGCTCTAACCTCCCTTGCATAGTCCTCCGCGTTTGGCCCTGTGCGTTCTCCAAAAGTCCTCACTTTCTTGTGGGTTGACACCAACATGTACTGCCCGTGTCCTGCCTGGGGCAGTGGACCTGCTACTGATCCTTCAGTTGGCACCACTGATGCCCCGACCACTTGTGTTGGATCTGCATCGTCATGCTCCCCTTTGCTCGTAGCACGTGTGCTCCTCGCGGCCATCTTGCTACAGGAATGCACTGCTGGGTGTTTACAATATTTGTTCGCTTGCTGTTTGCTCAATGTCACTGTCTGCCTGATCCTGCCGACGACGCCAATTGTGATAGGGTGGGCGAGATGATGATGATGATTATGTTGTGATTGTGATATCACTCTCTTGTCACACTCGCACCGACCCGAACAACAATAAAACTCTTGATTCTAGAGGCAGGAGCTATATTTATTTTTACAGCCCATTCAGTGACAAAGCAAACATTAAACAAATAAACTAGCGAACATCACAAAACCCAACAAAACAAAACACCCAACAGTGCCCGATGCTAATCTGAAGAAGCAAACAAAGCACAGAATAGTTAAAATCATAATATAATACTGAATGAGAAACACCACGCTCTCACCTGTCAAACTGTCCTACGCCGCCACCTGACACACTCAACTATCACACACCCACACACACACACATGCATGTCCCAAATGAGACTAGTAAGGTGTTTTGTGCATGGGGCTGGCAATCTCACCCCATTGTAGCCCAGGTTGCCCCGGAAACCCCTCCCTGCAAGAGCACACACTCAGCTATCACCACAACCCCCACCACACACTAAAACCCCCCACCAATGAACTATAAGGTGTTGTTCACCCAACTGGCAATCTCACCAAACACCTTGCTACGGGAAACCATACTGCAAGAGCAACACACTCAGCTATCACCCACACACACACACTCATTGCATTGTCGTCCAATGAGACCCCCCCCCCCCCAACCCCGTGGGGCCAATCCTCACCCACCCCCAACACAGATTGCTACCGAAACACTACTGCCCTAGCATATGAATACTTAATATGGAGGCAAACCACACTGTTGGCCCCATGCTCCCTCAGGAGCGGAGAAGAGAAATATATACCTTGAAGTGAGCCCACGTGCTCTCACAACCATTCCTCACATAACCTAATTAAATAATCACTAAAATGGACATAAAATAATATTCTTCAAAGGAAAAAATAACATAAACAACAAATACTCTCAATAACGAGAATAAACCACCACCTCGCAACTGCTCTATCTCAATATTCGTAAGAATACTGCATCAAAGCATGTCGTATGTGACAAATCCCAGGTGCGCCTGGCAACAAGCGTGTCGTATAACACCCCCCAAACCCCAACCCCTGAGAATCTCATCACCCCCAACACAATTCCCCCAACCCCCCGCCCCCCCCCCACCCCCAAAAACATAAAAATCCCCTTCGTTGTGATAGACACCCCCCACCCCCCCACGTTTTCCAAAATAAAAAAATAAAATCCCCCCTCCCAACCAAAGAAACACATGTCTCAACCCCCATCCCCGCGCTCCCCAAAAAAAATAAAAAATCCTCCCCCCACAGTAACCCATTAAATAAAATATACAGTAGAATTTATGATAAGGGGATATCCCCCCCCCCCACCCCCCCCCTTTTAACATCAAAGAATAAAATAATTACTCCACTTTAACACACCACAACACCCCCATTATTTCCCCAAACCCACCCTCACCTACACACACTGTAATGAATACAGAAAAAATCCCCAATCCCTTCCCACCCCCCCCTCAATTCCCCCACCCACAGGTAAAAAACCCCCATCAACCCATACACACACCCCCCCCCAGCTCCCCGCCCCCATGACCACGTGGTGCCTTGATATTTTGCTAACAAGCCAATATCAACATCTAAATTCAAGTAATAATGCTTCCCTGATCCAGTTTCATGTATAAAACACTCTCCAACTAAATTTGCCCGGACTGATATATGAAATAGTTGTTTTGCTAAATTCTCACCAATTTTAGAGGCTATTGCGTGCCTAATAAAACCAATAACCCCCAAAGCGTAAATCTAAGACCACAAAAACTTAAAACCCCCATCCTAGCCCAACCCCCTAAAAGACAGAAGAAAAAAAGAAACCCAACACACTAATCATAATTAAACCCCAAAAAAAAGCTGGTATTCATTGTACCAAATTTACACAACCCAACCCATTGGATTCAATACCACCCCCCAAATGACGGGAAGAGGGGGTCTCAAAACCACCCCCATCCCCCCCCCCCAACCCCCACCCTCACCAACCCCCCCCCAAACAGTAACAAAAAAAAAAACAACCCAACCCCCAACAACAAAATACACCCCCACCCACCCAAAAAAACCAATGCAAATTGAAACTAACCCCCCCCAAAAACAAATAAACCCCACAAAACACAAAAAAAAAAAAAAAAACCCCGCACCAACAAATTTACAAAAATCCCCTAGAGATAGATTACCCAAAACGCCCCCCCAAATAAGGCACTCCCCCTCCACCCCAAATAAAATGAAAAACCCACCCCCACCGCCCCACAAAAAACCCCCCACACGATTCGCTCTACCCCCCCCCATGGTGAAACCACCCCCACAAAAATAACACCCCCCCCCGTTCTGGCCAAAAAAACCTGGGCCCCCCCCCCCCCCCCCAAAAAAAGACAAAACAAGCCCAAAAACTGGTCTGTCAAGCTCGGACCCCGGTGTTTGCGTGCGGAAGAAATACCCCATCCCCACAAAGCCCCCCCACCAAGCATTCAGAAATTTTATGTGATCTATAATCACTAGTTTCTCACCCACAAGACCAACCACCCCGAAGGCCCATGAAAGATATCGCAGATCAGCCCACACCCCCCCAGAAACAAAAAGCCTAGTCCGGGCAGGCCAAGCACCCTAACCACCCACAGGCCCCCCCCCCCACCCACCTCCCTGGCTCTTTGGAAGAACCAACGGGACTCACCCGCCCCACCCACAAATGACTACATCTCCACCACCCCAATGGACCCCACATGCAAACCAACACACCCCACCCATCCAAAACCTAAACAAACCGCCTTTCCCCCCCCCGAAACATTGTCTGGAGTTCATAAAAACCCTCCCGCCGAACCCCCCCATAGACCCATGTTCTGTAAATGCACATAAAAACCGTGCCCCCCACACCTCATTCGAAGCCCCCCACCCCCACCCAACCCAAACCACACCCAGAAACCAAAAACACAAACGATAACACGAAAAATTCCCTTTCCGATTAAAACACGCACACGAGCACAACCCTCCAAAAAACACCCACCGCCACAAAAGAAAACCCCCAAACAACCACGAAACAAACGTCCTCCCACAAACTAAAACCCCAATAAAACCCCCCAATAAGCTACTAATCACCCCCAACCCCCCCCCCCCCCCCCCACACCCCCCCCTTTCTTTCCACCATGGAATACCCAACTGTCAACCCCACTAAACCAACACCTCCCCCCCAACCACAATTTTGACTTGTAAGTCCAAAACTAGGGAGAGCCTTTTCCTTACCCTGGAAGTTCGCAACATTTCACCCTGCCCTGTGTCTGGGAATTACAATAGGTATGGAAAAGTGGATTATTCCTTTTGTAAATAGCCTTTTGTTCCATAGTTATACCCATTTTTCCCCCTTTACCCACCCATAGCCTTTTCCCGCTCCACCTATATGTATTTGTTTTTGCCCCACTTTTTTTTTGATTCAGGTCTGAAACACCCTTTGTTGTGTCATTCACCACCAGAAAAATCAAAAAAAAAAACAACACTTTTCCTTTCCATTTAACCCCGCCCAAAAAAAAAATCCACACAACATAGACTTTCAAGAAACCCCCAAACAACCACCCCAAACCAAAGTGGCCAACACCCACCCCACACAAACCCAACCAAAACCAAAACACCACACCAACCAAAACCCCAGCACACACAAACAAAAAAAAAACAACAAAAAAAAAAAAAAAATAGAAAAAATCATAGCCCCTCCAATGCATAAAACACCCCCCAAAAAAAAAAAACCCAGAAAAAGGCCAACATTTTGTTTTTTCAAAACCAAAAAACAAACATGAAACCCCACCCCCCCCCCCAACCACCCCCCCCCCCCCCCCCCCCCAATAAACAACGACAATTTTTCAACCCCCCCCGCCCATAACCCCCCCCCATCAAAGCCCCCAAAAAAAAACACACCAACCAACACACCCACCCCCCACCCCCCCCAATAAAAAACCCCCAACAAAACCCCCCCAAATAAAAACCCCCCCCCACCCCTACAACCCCCCCAACCCCCCCCACCCCACCCACGGCCCCCCCCCCCCGTACCCCCACCCCCCCCCCCCCCCCCACCCCCCAACAAACCCCCCCCCAACCACACCCCCACCACCCCCCAAACCCAAACCCCCAACCACCCAATCTAAATTTGCACCCCCCAAACAAAACCCAAACCAACAACCCCCACCCCCCCAACCCCCCCAACCCCCCCACAAAAAAAAAAAAACAAACCAAAAAAAAAAAAACCCCCCAAACCCCAAAAAAATTTAAACAAAAAACCCCCCCCTCCCCCCCCAAACCCCCACCAAAAAGGAAAACAAAAAAAAAAAAATTTAAAAAACAAGGGTAAAACCCCCCCCCCCCCAACAAAAAAAAACCCAAAAACAAACCCCCCCACAAAAAATTTTGCCAAACCCCCCCCCCAAAAAAAAAAAAACCCCCCCCCCCCCCCCCCCCCCCCCCCCCCCCACAACCCCCCCCCCCCAGGTTACCCCCCAAAAAACCCCCCCCCCCCCCCAACCCCCCAATAAAATGCAAAAAAAAACGGAGAATTCCCCCCAAACCCAACACCCCCAAACTCACAGGTTCTAAAAAAACCCCAAAAAAAAAAAAAAAAAAATAAAACCAAAAACAAAAAAAAAAATAAAAGAAAAAAAACTAAACCAAAAAAAAACCCACCCCCCCCCAAACACCTCCCCCCCCGGGAAACCAAAAATAATAAACAACCCAACCAACCCCCCCAACAACCCCAACCCCCCCCACGTTGGGCCCCCACCCTTCCAAAAACAAAAAAACAACAAAAACAATCAACCCACCCCCACCCCCTACAAGGACCCCCCCCCCACACCCCCAACACAAAAAAACAGAAAAAACCAAGAAAACAACACCCCACACAACCCAAAGTGGCAACCATAGCCCAAGGCCCCCACACCCCACCAAACACAACCAAAACATTTTCCCACAGTGACCGTCCCCGCATAAATAGGAAAGCATCCACTGGAGCTCGCTAATTCTTTTTTATAGGCACTAGGCTAATCACTCACTTTACTGCGCTAGGCGTATTAATCTTGGCTACTTAAACAACACTCGCGATATTTTGCTCTAGAATGCATGAAAACACAAATAAAACCTACAGCTATTTAATATAACACAATTCTACACCACAACTTAATTTAAATGCATTATTATGGCATTTTCATCAATCTTGAATAATTTACATCCAAGCATGCTTCGTGCACATCGAAAATATGGGCGATAAATCTGCCTAGAAACAGGTAGGGGGCGGGCGTCTCCTTTTCGGCCCCATCACACAAGTAATATTAATAAATTATGTTACTAAAACTGATACTTATGGAGAAATAAAAATTACATTAGTTTTTATTTTTAGACAAGGAGAAACAAAAATAAGATTCAGAAGTAAATACCTTCAAAATTTATATCACATCCTTGCTTCATCTCAGGCAGACTAGGCTCATTAGTGGGACCTTATGGTTCTGAAAAAAGTACATAAGAAAACATCACAGCTCAAGAAACAAATGTCACATGCTTATAAATAACATGATAATTTATCGTATAATGTGGAATCATGTCATTTTGTCAAACCAGAAAAATGTGATCACTCTTTACTGCCAACGTGTTTACTAATAGCTTGCAAATATATAAATTTTAAAAAATAATAGCTTATTCACGTGACATTTTTTTTAAAGTATATCATTGAACCCTTTATGGGTTATAATTAGAAGATATTGTGTATTAATTCAAGAAAATTAAGTCAGATTTCCAATATCCAAATATAGTACCTTCTTCCCCCCTCCACTCAGTCCTAACAGAGTAAATGAAAACTAAATTTGTGTAGCCTAAATGTTTTTGTGCGTGGCCCCACCACATGTGGACTGCCTGGTTTTCTACAGTGATTCATTTTGTACCATTACCATAACAAAATTAGCGACTTTTACCTGCACTATCTTGGTTCCATCGCTTCGCCCTGGCCTTTTCCAGTTTTAGATGACGAAAGAAATCCTTTTTTTGAGGCATTTTCACACAAAAAGTTCTGAAAAATGAGACTAGGCCTAACTAAATGTGTATACAGAAAAAATTGGACGCCATAATGTCAACACTGCCGTTACAAGTCACGTGGATTCACGTAGCCAATGAACAGTTTAGAATAGTGTATGGAAAAGGCCGATGTCAACGAACGCCCGACGATTTACATATATGGAAGTAATCGGTCAAAAAGCGACCTATAAATTCTCGATCTTGGCGGGTATAATTTTGTTACCGAAATAAATGAACTACATCACTGGATTCCCCAGATCTAGGCGAATCCAATGATGTATAATACGTAGGGGTGTAAGATTGGTTGCTATGTAAGATTGGTTGCTATGTAAGAAAAACGCCTAAGCTGTAAACTAGGTCTAATTAGACATATTTTCTCGAGTTTGAGAAAATCTCTACATACCATACTTTTTTCAAAGTCAAAATACATATTGTTAGAATGAATTTTGACATTTAATTCTGTTATATTTAGATTCAGGAGATGCTAAAGTATCAGAAAATGGACTAATCCCAAATTCTTAATTTTTTCGATTTCGACCGAAAAATGCCTGCAGCTACCTCCCCTTAAATGATATATACATAAAACAAAGGAAAATATATAAGGTTAGTAACAATGGCAATATCAAACAACAATAACAAAAATGATACTTCAGAAAAGACATTCAACAAAATAGAAATTAAGCAACAAAAACTAAAAATCATTAAAAGAAAAATTAGCATACCTACTCATAGGACAAGGAAAGACAATGAGATTTAAAAAAACAAAACACCAACTCAAAAAAAAAAATACAAGTACAAATTAAAACCAAGTGTAAAGGACAATAGTTATCTATATACAATACAAAACTGAAAATAAAATGACAAATACGAATATAAATTAAAGCCAGCAACTACAAAAGACAAAAGTTATTTAAACTTAATACAAAATTAGTAAATAAAATGACACTAAATACCCCAATTATAACCAATTTTCAGGTTGAACAGGGTAGACCAAGATGAACGAGAAGCGGCAATAATGGTCAGCTGTTAAGTGCCCACTCTCCTTCTATCACCTTTTCAAAACAACAACAACTACCATTGTTTAGACAAACTATATCATACAGTTAATTAACCTTATGTTGTACGTACCATTGTTTACAAAACCATATCAGAGGGGAGCCACGCTAGTGTAATGGTAACCACATTGTGCTGGTGATCAGGTGTTAAGGTTCAAGCCCAGGCATGAGCATTTGGTAATCGACTGGGATTTTGGCTAAATATCCTGAACGGCTTATGAGATAAACCCTCTGAGGATGGGAAGGAGCGAAGCTTATGACTGGGTTGGAAGGAAAGTCCACAGGTTCCACAGCCTGGCAGTGACATACCTTTATGTTTGTCTACAATTTATTTACAGTTTATAGGCCTCGGGTTTCCCTTCTGTGATAGAGTGGGCGAGACTATGATGATGCTATTGTGGTATGTGATCGCTTTCTTGCACACTTGCAGCCGACCCAAACAACAGTAAAACACTTGATTCTAAGGCAGGGGCTGTATTTATTCATACAACCCAGTCGTGACATACCTTTAGCACGCTGCATTCTTTGGCGAAAATTGTCGCCTACAGCTGCATTCTTTTTCATAGCGTCCCGTTTTTATAGTGGGTGACTTGTAATGTCTATAGTTTTTGTGTTTCTTGGTCAATTGCTATAATTTTTGGAATTTTTATAAATAAATGAATGATGAATCTGATGATATAAAATTTGTTTGTGTACATGTTAGATGTGATAGGAAGAGAGGAAAGGAAAGATGAAAAAACGAAAAAAAATTTAAAAAAATTTTTTTTTTAATTTTAAAATTAAAAAAAAAAATTTAAAAAAATAACCAACACACGAAGAGTCCATTTCCCTTGCATCTCAATGAAAGTCATTTGACCAATAGACCAATACAAATCAAATGACGATCTTTTCGTTACACCCATCATCAGTAGCAAAGTAATAAACGCTCTTGTCAGCCGTGATATTCGATCGCAACCCTAAACCTTTCCGACACACTTAATCCTAACCCCTAAAAAAATACATACCAAGAAAGCCATTCTACTTTCGTTTCCATCTCAGCCATCAAACATATTCTGAGAACCGATATCAGCGCTTATAAAGACAAAAATTTCATCCTTACCTCATGGCGTCAGAATCCAATGAAATTAGAGCGAAAATGGCCG
Organism: Oreohelix idahoensis; assembly: GCA_024509875.1. Taxonomy (NCBI): domain Eukaryota; kingdom Metazoa; phylum Mollusca; class Gastropoda; order Stylommatophora; family Oreohelicidae; genus Oreohelix; species Oreohelix idahoensis. The sequence goes on along the minus strand of JAMPIV010008162.1, from coordinate 184,842 downwards.
CGTATTCGATGCCGATTCATTTCGATTTAAAAAATTTACAAAAAATAAACGCGGATACACCCATCACTTTTGTAAAATCGGAAATGGAAGCTAACTCTCTTGCAAATAACATTACAACTTAACATCCGGGGCTGAAAATCACGTGTACACAAGTCATGTGCTAGAAAACGATGATAAACGCTGTCGACATATGTCGACAACAGCTGGGAGAACATAGGTTGCCTTCGTCGACATATGTCGACGGCAGCGTGCTAAAAGCACACAAAGTAAACATTAAATAAATAAAACAAAGTGAACAAAACAAAACACCCAGCCAGTGCTCAATTGCTAATGTGTTCAAGGCATCTACAGATCGACTTTGGCTTCTTTGGGGCGACTGGCAAAGAGAGAGGGCTCTGCTGGCCTGGCACTTCTTTATATAAGCTGCGAGGGCAAATTGCTCAACTTTGTGCACACCGCATAGTAATTGGACCATGCATATAACATGCGATGGAATGCTCTAGAAGGAGCAAAAAAACAAATATAACCCACAACTATTTCTAGAGCGAAAACACAAATATAACCCACAACTATTTTTAGGCTTTATTGTGGCCTAGTAATATATCTTCTTCTTGAAGATGTTGTGGTAAAAAGGCAGTGAACCATGGAGACAATGGCGATGACAAGAGGACGCGGTTACACTTCCTTATGTGTTATAAGTGTATAACATAACTTGAACTGGAACACTGTAACATCTTGAAATTACTTGATTCAGTCCATACGTTTTTAATACATGTTTTATACGACAATTTACTGTAACAAGGCTCCATTGAGATGAATCAGAAGATCATTGGTTAAAATCATAGACAATGACCTTTGTCTGCCCTTCATCTCAAAAATATGAGCTGGCAACTAGCCGCCATAAAACAATAGAGTCCACGAATATTATTAAAATGTTACTTCATCTTAAAAAAAAAAAACTTGGCGGAATCATAATAGATACTTCACTATAATATTGCCATGCATTACAGGCATAAAGAAAGCTGCAGTCATCAGCTATTCAATGAATTTTCCTGTGGAAATTAACATATATCTGGAGCTCCAAAGAACACATCCTCACTCATCGACGAGCACAAGCAAAAGAGAACGAAGGTTGACGGTTAGATCTAACAGCAGATGTCGCTTATGCCAGAATTTATTTAAAATTACGCCACATTAAAAATTCATGAAGCACTTTCAAAACTGGTGCATTATCATGTCTCATCTATTTGTACATAGCTTTACCTTGCAATAGAATGTACACCTGTGTGCAAGAATGAAGCGTAGCAATGTTGTATGTACCGTTGTTTAGACAAACTGTATCAGACAGTTTATTAACCTTATATGTTGTATATACTATTGTTTAGACAATTAATTAACCTTATATGTTGTATGTACCATTGTTTTGACAAAATATATCATATAGTTAATTAACCTTATATGTTATATGTACCATTATTCAGATAAACTATATGAGACAGTTAATTAACCTTATATGTTGTTTGTACTGTTGTTTAGACAAACTGTATCACAATTAACATTATATGTTGTATGTACTGTTTTTTAAACAAACAATAACAGACAGTTAACTAACCTTATACAAACTATATCAGACAGTTAATTAACCTTATAAGTTGTATGTACCATTGTTTAGACAAACTATATCAGTTAATTAACCTTAAATGTTGTATGTACCATTGTTTATACTATTTCAGACAGTTAATTAACCTGATATGTTGTATGTATCATTGTTTAGACAAACTGTATCAGACAGTTAATTAACATGTGTTGTATGTACCATTGTTTGAACAAACTATATCAGACAGGTCCTTGACCTTACATGTCACCATTGTCCTAGTCACACCCTATGGAGGATGCAACCACTACTACAGGAACACTAAACATTCACAAGCTCTTACTGTGATGGTAACTGTAGCTACTTGTTTGACATGATGATATTGACATCCTCATGATCCACTTTATAATAGTACCTTGTACAATATCCTGAGGGTGCAATATTTCTTTGTCTCATCAGAGATTACAGAAGTTACAAGTGGCCTGGAGGCAATTGTGAAAGTAATGTCTGTGTAGAAAACAAATTATTGGGTACTTGTGTCTTTTATCACCCATTCTGAAATTCAATGACCACACCGGTTTCCGTACATTTGCCTGCACGGCTAGTCTATTGTGCAATTTGCAGGTAGGGGTGGCAGGAAGAAAACTGTGTCTATGCGGAGTTAGTCTCTTATGCATTTTGCAAGTATGGGTTCTCTCCAGCAATATTTATTGTAGCTCTCTAATTCTCTCTGGCAATATGTATTGTTGCTCTCTGGTTCTCTCTGGCCATTAGTATCATAGCTCTCTGGTTCTCTCTAGCCATATGTCTTGTAGCTCTCTGGTTCTCTCCAGCAATATGTATTGTTGCTCTCTGGTTCTCTCTGGCCATATGTATCATAGCTCTCTGGTTCACTCTGGCAATATGTATTGCTGCTCACTTTTTCTCTCCAGCCATATGTATAGTAGCTCTCTGGTTCTCTCCAGCAATATGTATTGTTGCTCTCTAGTTCTCTCCAGCAATATGTATTGTTGCTCTCTGGTTCTCTCTGGCCATATGTATCATAGCTCTCTTGTTCTCTCTGGCAATATGTATTGTTGCTCTCTGGTTCTCTCTCACCATATGTATCATAGCTCTCTAGTTCTCTCCAGCAATATGTATGGTTGCTCTGGTTCTCTCTGGCCATATGTATTGTAGCTCTCTGGTTCTCTTTGGCAATATGTATTGTTGCTCTCTGGTTCTCTCCAGCCGTTTATATTGTAGCTCTCTGGTTCTCTCTAGCAATATGTATTGTTGCTGTCTGATTCTCTCCAGCCATATGTATCATAGCTCTCTGGTTCTCTGCAGCAATATGTGTTGTTGCTCTCTGGTTCTCTCCAGCCATATGTATCGTGGCTCTCTGGTTCTCTCTGGCAATATGTATTGTTGCTCTCTGGTTCTCTCTGGCAATATGTATTGTCACTCTCTGGTTCTCTCTGGCAATATGTATTGTCACTCTCTGGTTCTCTCTGACCATATGTATTGTAGCTCTCTGGTTCTCTCTGGCAATATGTATTATTGCTCTCTGGTTCTCTCTGGCAATATGTATTGTCGCTCTCTGGTTCTCTCTGACCATATGTATTGTAGCTCTCTGGTTCTCTCTGGCAATATGTATTGTTGCTCTCTGGTTCTCTCCTGCAATATCCATTGTTACTCACATATATGTGTCTGGTACTTCGATCAGTGGTGATTGGCGGGCGCTGATATCTCCAGTTAGGAGTCTGCCATCGTCTGTACGGAACAAAGTTAATGTACTGGGGTTGATTGCAATTGACCAGATTCACGCATCGTTTGATTTCCGGTTGACGTCTATCCATGGAAATAGACTTTCGTTACTGTCGAACTATAAGCTGGTCTTCCTTGTCTGCATAATTCAGCTGATAATCCTCGTCGCTGGCGGGGTCCTCGTAGCTGCTGTTTTTCCTGTACTTGTAGCATTGTCCTCTAGGTAATTGACTAGTTGTACTTGTTCTCATCTGCTGTGGGTAAAATGAATAAAATGGAGAAAGAATAAAACTAATAATAAACAAAACTCAAAGAAAAATAAAACGAGATAGGAGAGACAGAGTCAACACATTAAAAAAAAAAACAACTTATGGTCCGCAGCAATTTTCAGGTGGTTTGCAGCTGCGTTATCGATTTGGTATTAAGTGCTTTGGTTTTGCTCTGATCCTCCCTATGTTTTTAGTGCTATAAAAACAAAAGACAGAAACCGTTTGCAAGCAGGGCCGGATTAAGCTAGTACTGGGCCTGTAGCATTTGTTAAGAAAGGGGCCCTATATTAAAAAAAAAACAATAAAACAACATATATATATTTGAACACATACATTTTTAATTTGCATAGTAATTATCATTATCAAAAGTAACATCACAGTCAACATTATTGTTTAAATATTAATGTTTCTACATTTAGCATGAGCAAATTTGTTGATGATATAGGATGTATCAAATTTATGCAGAAGTTTATGTTCAATGCTCATTAGTGTGAGATTGTTCAACCTCTGTTGACCCATGGTGCTCCTTACTTCATTTTTAATAAGTTTCAGTTTTGAAAATGATCGTTCTCCACTGCAGTTGGTTACCATTAGTGACATATCGATGCGCAAGGTGATTTCTACATTTGGAAAACAAGACTCTAAAGAACTGTCAATTATCAAACGGTTTCTTCACAAAGACTTTCTTCCAGATCTTCTGGATATGATTTAATAAGATTCGATTATCTCGTTACCACCTCTTCAGGTGTAAATGACTAACTGACGAAGGAATCCAAATACATCATTCAACTTTTGATAAGCTTTCTGGCATTTTGACAAGGCAGATCATTGGCCTTTTGCTCTATGTCTGCAAAAGTTTACTGCATAGCTTGAATATACCCCCGCAGGGATTCATAGAGTGCACAAGCTAAATTCAAATCTTGGTCAGAAGCGGAGAGAACCAGAGAGCAACAATACATATTGCTGGAGAGAACCAGAGAGCAACAATACATATTGCTGGAGAGAACCAGAGAGCAATGATACATATTGCTGGAGAGAACCAGAGAGCAACAATACATATTGCTGGAGAGAACCAGAGAGCAGTGATTCATATTGAAAGAGATAACCAGAGAGCAATGATGCATATTGCCAGAGAGAACCAGAGAGCAATGATTCATATTGCTGGAGAAAACCAGAGAGCAACAATACATATTGCTGGAGAGAACCAGAGAGCTACAATACATATTGCTGGAGAGAACCAGAGAGCAACAATACATATTGCCGGAGAGAACCAGAGAGCAACAATACATATTGCAGGAGAGAACCAGAGAGCAACAATACATATTGCCGGAGAGAACCAGAGAGCAACAATACATATTGCAGGAGAGAACCAGAGAGCTACAATACATATTGCTGGAGAGAACCAGAGAGCTACAATACATATTGCCAGAGAGAACCAGAGAGCAACAATACATATTGCCAGAGAGAACCAGAGAGCAACAATACATATTGCTGGAGAGAACCAGAGTGCAACCATACATATTGCCACTGCGATTAAAAGACATTATGTTAGATTTGCCGCGTGATGACACAGTGTTAGATTTTTTGCGTGAAGAAAAAAAATATAAGAAAAAAAAATTAAGAAAAAAAAATTTTAGAACAAAAATTTAAGAAAAAGTATGGTGCTCCATCTGGCTACAAAATTTCAACAATTGTAATCTGTGGGTGATAAAAGACACAAGTACCAATTATTGTCCTGACTTTCATAGACCCCAGAAATTACAGGAGGCCTTATTCGACATACTTGTTTGTTATTTCAATGTTTTTTTGTTTATTTTTAACACAAACAGTTCAAATGTTATTTATTTTTTTTTTTAATGTAGTTGAAAAAAGTTTACTTTGCCCATATAAGGTCTTATTTCATGTAAACAGTAATTGTGCGCTCTGTATGTGTTTGTTTGTGTAAGTGCATGTGAGTATGTCTTTGTATGTGTGCATGAGTGATGGCAATAATGAGAAATTGATTACAGAAAAAAGTTATCTCCCCTACATTTAAAAAACTGTGTATTATACGTGTCATAAATACAGAGAGAAATCAAGTCCAACATAAAAATCTCAATCTTCAATTCCCGTGTCAAGACTGTTCAATTATATTGCTCCAGTTTATAGCATTCTGAAATGTCCAGGGTAAAAGAGGTTTTGGTAGACTCAAAAACACACACATAGTAGAGAACTGGATAAAAAAGTCAAAGATATTAGTCAGCCATGGAGACACCTTGAGCTGATAGTATACAACAAGAGGAGTTTGCATACATTTGTTGAAGACCTAGGCTGTTTAGGGAGCTAAAAGTGATAATGATGATGTGTCATAAATGCCAAGATTGATCAAAATTTGTTTCAGGCTGATTGTGACAACAGCTGTACTAAAACTGAGATACAGTATACTGACTTCTTGGACATGCCGGAAAGTCAACAACAGTTATGCTTACTTGGAGATGAGAAAGGTTTGTATAACAGCAATGTTATTACTTTAAAATCATATTCTGACTACATAAGTGTTGAGGCGTGTTGTGACCCTCAATGTAGAACCATATCGACCACCATAATGTTGGGTTGACAATAGTGTAGTGGTATGATGCATGGGGTGTTGACATCAGATAAGACAGTTCACGCGAATGAGTTTAGGTTCTTGGATGAGACTCATAACACACCCACTCAAACCACATGTAGGAAGTCATGAAGCGTTGGTAACACCTGTGATGTTTCAACACTTTATTACAGGATGACAACAGGATACGCTGACATCAATACACAGTCATTTTTGACAAGACTCAGGAACATCATAAACATGGCAACAGTTCAATGCCGCTGGCATCAATAAATCATTAGTAGCCTGTACATTTCATAGTGCTGACATATCATTCTATCTTTCTTTGGTACAGCTACAGCAAAACCACCCCCCATGGGAAGCGGGTCTTCAAGTACATAAAATTAGTTCATCTCACACCTGACCCCAGCAAGTCAAGTACCTCTCTGGCCAAATTACACCGCAAATTTGGCGGGCTTGTAGACACATAACGTTAATCTCTATTCTTTTCTAGATATTCTCTGACTAACCCAGTCAGGTACATTTTCTGGCATAAGCAGGCCGCGAAGTGGCGGGCTTCTAAAATACGACGACCTCTGTGGCTTTCCTTTAACAAACAAGGTGTATCAGTCCTTTTCCAAATGATACCGCCTGAATAGCGGGTTCTCACATATGCAATGTTCTCCGGGTTTCCTTTGATCCAATAAATATAATTTAAGCATAACCAGCGAGCTCCAATTCTAATATCTTCAATAAACTCTTTCCCGCACAGGAGGAAAAGTCACTACAATGTCAATCATTTAAGCTGGTAACAATATAATCTTTAGTTCTTGACAACAGAGAGAAATGGTTTAAAGGGTATTTTACCTTGCCAGCAATCCACAAATAAACACCAAAACAACACTCGCCATCCTTGGCGCTTAGAATTAAACATGGGGAAAAAGCACATACATCTTTGTCACACAGAGGACTTCATTTCCCCATAAATACCGCCAGAGAAAATCTCTGACCTCCTGTCAGCTCAGAAACCCAGGTAGACTCCCAGATAGGAAGTCTAATGATCCCCGCGTGAAACTTCGCGCATGCCCAATAAGCACAGTCCTGAGTAGAGCTAACACACGGACCAGAGCGTTCCCCGAAAAGAGAGCTGAAACGCTCCTTATATGGACATCTGTATAGCAACTTGGGGAATGACAATTATATAAATATTTCCCCGAAACAGTGCAAAATCGATCCTTATAAGGATAGGTGAATAAGACAAGGGGAATAACCACAAATTTAACATGTCTTCAAAACGTTAACAATCAGTTCTTTCTCTTTGACCACAAAAAGTATCAAACAAGCTGACGTCTATAATATAAGCGAAAACTGCCAGTAACAGTTTACTGCACCCCCCGGGGAAAAAAAAGAACCATTTAAAAAAAAAAATACATCAATGAGCATGATATCACAGGCTTATAATGCAAGAATAATGCGCTGATGAAAGGTATCAAAAAAAAAAATAACTCCATAATGTCAGGCTAAATTGGCGCACAATGGAGCGTCTGGTGAGAACAAAAGACATCTCACAAGATAAGAGAAAATATTTTCTCCAAGTATAAACATATCCAGGGAGGTGCCACCAATGCACTTAAGGTGCAGGCAATGTTACAATGCAAGCAAAAATTAAAAACATATATCTCAACAAAAAAATTACAATATCCCTATGTGTAGCAACAATGAATGACAATACATAGCGGAGTCATTACCTTATTGTACTTTTAACATAGTAATCTCCCGAAATATAGTGATATAAACCCATCATTATCGAAAGGGTGTATCATAACAAAATGTAATGTGTTTTAATACAATTAAGAATACACAAGAATGCTATTTGAAGTTGACATCCGAAGTTCATGACAATACTCCATTCAGGAGGGCACATCTAAGAAGCGTCAAAAAGGTAAGCGTGGACATCATAAGGCATAACTTGAACTCTTTATAGACTCTCAAAATAAGAGCATTGGTTAGCTGAGAAAAATACAAATGACACAATTCTATTTGATAATCGTAGGATGTTATAATATACTATAGTTAATCCTACATTTCTATGTATCAAATGTGGCCGTACTAATTTCCGACCTTTATATCGTGATAACTAACCCTTCCTCTGTTATACCAAAGATGGTAACAGAGAAAGAAATCAATCGATTTATAACCATGAATTCAAGTAAGGTGAAAACAAATGTGCTAATAGAATGTTATTGTATGGTACTGTCATAAATCTAGACGTGTATTAGGGAATCTAGGACATAAGAGTTAAGTAGAATCTTGTGGGCATCGCGACAGTATGTCTGCCATCACATTATCCAAACCATGGATAGCTCGTACCGTGAAATGAAAAGGTTGAAGAGCAATAGCATATCGAGTGGATCTTGAGCTCTTCAAGTCCTTACTCTGCATAGCTGTGAGAGCGTTTTGGTCGGTTTCTGCTATGAAATGCGCGCCAAGAAGGAATCTTTGCAGTTTTAGAATTGCCCAGACCATAGCTAATAATTCTCGGTCTAGGACAGAGTAATTCCTTTCTGCCGCATTCAGTTTCCTAGAGACATACATTACAGGATGCAGAGTTTCTGAATACTCTTGCATCAGTGCCGCCCTTATCCCTGTTGATGCGGCGTCACTATGAAGAACGAAAGTCATCAGTTGTAGGTAGTCTTAAGATAGGTTGAGATGAGAATAATGTCTTAATCTGATCCAATGAAGATTGGCATTCTTGGGACGAGCGTACCATATTAGGAGACCCTTTCTTCAATAGGGTTGAGAGAGGTGCCTAAACCCAACATAGGCTTTAGAGGGTTTAGCTGTCAGATTATGATAGCGTAGAGTAGACAACAGCTCATATAAACCCAAATAGTGATCTTCCCATGAATCACTGAAACAACAAATATCGTCCAAGTATGCAATGACATCTGAATGATATGAAAGAATTTGACTCATCATGCGTACAAAAGTAGCTGGGGCATTCATAAGGCCGAAAGGCATGAAGTTCCATTGGAATGAACCCCTAGATGTTGAGAAAGCAGTAAGAGGTTTGGCACGTTCAGTGAGGGGAACTTGTCAGTAACCTTTAGACAAGTCGAGTTTGGTAAAGAACCGAGAATTAGAAAGTCAAATAAGTAGATCTTCCAATAACGGCATAGGTTCAGCATCGAATTTCGTTACTTGGTTTAGTTTACGGTAATCGACGCAAAGGCGTATGTTATTGTCTTTCTTTTGAACAATGATTATAGACGAAAAGTATGCCGAAGTATATGGTTCAATTATTTTCAACTGTATCATTTCATCCAATTCTTTCTCGACCTGTTTTCTAAAATGTATAGGAATAGGGTAACGTCTGACTCTGATAGGGTTATGGTCAGTAAGTATTATGTCATGTTTAATGATAGATGTATGTCCAGGAATGTCCATAAGAACATCCTGAAATGTTTGTAACATGGAAGAGACTTGTAGCTGTTCCTCAGTAGATAATTTAGGAGAAACAGTAACATTTTTCCATGATTCTGTAGAATGAAGTGGAATCATTGGAAAAGGAAGATTAACATCTGAGAAAGTAGATTCTTCATCCTGTATAACCGACAGAGATTAGTCATGACCATATGGGACTATAGGATCGTCCGTCACCTGAAAAATAGGCTGTAGGTAGTCTGGTCGTTCATGAAATTCTGTAAGCATGTTTATATGAAAGGTTTTATGCTTTCCGTCTATATCGACAACATAGTTGACATCAGAAATTTTAGAGACAATCATATAAGGACCTTTCCACGTAATGAGAAGTCTATTTCCCCTACAAGGGAGCAATACAAGTGCTTTGTTGCCAGGACAAAGTTGTCATAGGCATCTATTTTTATTTGCAAATTGCCTTGCCTTCTCTTTAGCAAATTCAGATGCAGAAGTTGCTAATCTGCATGCTTCAGTTATTTTCTGCCTGAGAGCAATGACATATTCATATGAAGATTGTGTGTCATCACTGATATCATCAGCAGTTATAAGATCGTGAAGCAACGACATGGGACTGCACGGTCGCGTGCCAAAGACAAGCTCAAATGGAGAAAACCCCATATGTTCATAAGGGACCTCTCTATATGCAAAGAGAGCCACAGGTAAAACCCTGTCCCAATCCTGAGGATGATCCTCAGTTATCTTTCCAAGTAAATTCTTGAGCATTCTATTCAGATGTTCGACTAACCCATTAGACATCGGATGATAGATACTACTCAGAGAACATTTAATATGAAGAGTAGACATCACCTGTGACATAGTGTCTGATATTAATTGGGTGCCATGGTCTGACAAGATTTCTTTGGGAAATCCCAGACGAGAAAATATCAGCCAAAGAGCGTCTGCAATATCAGCAATAGAAATGCTCTTAAGAGATCCCATATGTCCAGCACACTGAGAGTCGTGGGCATGTTGCAGAATTCGAACTCTCATACTTTTAGGTACAAGAATTTGCGAATGCGTAGACGTATTTGAATCTTGTACCATACGCACTAGTACACCATTCTTCATAATGATCCAAGATTTGTGATTTGTGTTCTGATTTGGATCACCATTTTTGACAAGAAGGGAGAATTTTTTTAAAAGAAGTGTCATCTTCTTGAAGTTTTATAAATGAGTCATGCAAAATCTCAGAGTGATCATTTTGATTAAGCACTACATTTCTTTCGGTCGATGAAATCTGAGGCATATTATGAGCTTGTGCTCTTGTGATAACTGCATTAGCAGCTTGAATATTTTGTTCTTCCCAAGCAGCAATCTGCTGCAGGGTACACTTCTTAATACCGTGTATACGCCCGATGATAAGATCCGCATTAGGATTTGGTAGCAGACACGCGTGGACATCTCCCGTAAAAAGGGAGTAGCTATATGGATGATAGCAGTCGGATACTTTTCCAGTGTGCCACCAAATGTCACACATTTAACCAGTTTTCCAGTGGCACAGAAAGGATCTATAAGAGATTGTTTAACCCCAATAGTAGTGCATCCAGAATCAAAGAGGACTGAGACTGGATTATTATTCACTAGACCTTTATGTAGAATAAGAGATTCTCTCCCGTCATGCGCAACTGCGGCAGGGAGAGCGGGTAGAGGATGACCGCACCTCAAGGTAGTTATAGTAGTAGGTTTGAATAAAGTTGTGCATTCAGGGCACTGAGATGCTCTCTTAAAGACGAAAGAAGAGCAAGCGATAGCACTAGAGTTATTATTATTATCATTCACCTGATTACTAATTCCTTCAGACTCTTGCTGAGCAGAGTTAGCATGGTGACATGATCTATTATTGTTATATTGTGATCTACCGCAATTATTATTTCCTCTGAAATTATTTTTATTTGACCTACTGAAACTATTGTTTTTGTTTGAACTGCAGTTTCCACAGTTGCGATTGTCATATTCCCTTTGATGAGAATACCTATTAGATTGGTTTTGTTGTCTCCGTGAAAAATTATGATTGGGTGGATAGTTTTTATTGAAACTACCCCTGCGGAAATTTCCAAAATTGTTGGAACCAAAATTACGAGGGCTATCAGATCGCCTCCAGTTCTTTGAAGACAAACCATTACAGGATGGATCGCCTTGATCCATTCCAAAATTACGATTACTCTTCTTATCAAAGTTGCGTTGAGCACCTTGAAATTTATGATGAAAATTAGGACAATATGGTTCTGCAGAAGCCTTGGGCAAGCCTTCTTTAACTTTAGAACTGCTAACATTTACATCAAGGTGTGCAGTGACATACTGGCAACAATATTGTTCCATATCTTTTATGTTCTTAGGCTTACGCTCATGTAAAAAGGCAAGAAAAGACTAATTAACAGATGACATGACTTTATCACGAAGTAATAAGTCCCTAAGGGCTGCATATGTGTTTTCAGTCTTAGACAGCTCAATCCATCATGAGAGCGTAAGACGAATCTTTAAAATAAATTCTGAGAATTCTACCCCAGTTTCTGGTAACATAGTTTTAAAGCGAAGACGATAACCGTCTTCATTAAGTTGATATTTCTTTAATAAATCTGCTCTGACAACATCATAATTATTCATGTCAGGCTCATCTACCATACTTATAATATTCAAAGATTCACCTTTAAGTACCTCCGACAATTGTCCAACATATTGTGACTTATCTACTTTATGAGATTTGCATGAATGTTCAAATCTATCTAGATAGAACGATATATCATCACTTGCAGAGTTGAAAGCAGGTAGTTTGACCTTATAAGGAACAGCATTTGTCTTATTAGCAGTAGTCTGGTTATTTGCATCATTTTGTGCATTACCCATATTCATCAACTTTAATTTCTCCAGCTCCAAAGCTAAGAGTTGTTCTTCGTGTTCCATTTTCGCTTTTTCCTTTCTCTCTTCAGCTTCTCTTTCCAATTTCCTTTCTCCAGTTTCTCTTTCCAATTTCTTTTGTTCAGTTTCTAATTTCTTTTGATCAGCTTCCCTTTGTTGCTCTCTTTCTAGTTTTCTATTTTTAGCCTCTCTTTCTGATTTTGTTTTTCCATTTCCATTTGGAATTTTCTCTCCTCTGCCTGCATCTGTAACCTTAAATTCTCAGCTTCTATTTCTGTTTCTTTTCTTCTGCCTTTACTGCCTTGGCATATCCAGCAATTGCAAATTCTGCTAATTTTTCTCCAATCTTGCCAAGAGCTTTGCCTTGATCAATGAAATACTCCAATGTAGACATTATGTCTTATAATATAATACATCATATAAATATATATTACTCAGAAACTCTCTTTATGCCAACCTCAGTGGGAAACAAGTCTTTGTCAAAGAACTTGTATAATTATCTTGATAATAATATCACCATTAATCACTACTATATCTAAAGTGCATTATACTGTTAATAGTGCATGACCAAGATTATATATATATAAACAGCGTATGACAACAATGAATAACATAAATGAAGAACAAGCATCAAGGACAAACGATAACGTTCGCAGAAGTCAAATAAACTATAAAGCTTAACTAAAGAGAATGTTACAAAAAATTGCAATGATAACTGCGAAAAATCAAACAAAACAAATGACAACAACAGTTTGTAAATAAAAAGGTGTAGAGAACTAAACGAAAGGAAAGGGAGGCAGACAAATACAAACAAATCAGAACAAAACTAAAGAATCAAGAAAATATAACAAAAACGATGAAAGAACACCTTGGCACCACTAAACAAAAATATCGCACAAGCAACAAAAGTCGCTACAAATTTCCACAGTGGGAAATTAGCTATAAGGTCCCTATAGAACGCTGTCATAGGCCCTCTGTAATGTGGGATTCCCTACAACAGACACCGCCCAACCGAAACCTGCTGAAATATAAACACTTAAATCACATATAACACAAAGGAACATGTAACATATAAACACAAAGCATATAAATAGAGTGTATTGCGATGAAGGCTCAGTTAAATCACAATACAAAGGCACAGTTTCTGAAAACAAACAGGCCACTTATCTTAAGATGACAATCCTATCCTCAGGAACAGTAATATCGTAGTACACCAATAGGCATCCAAGGAGCAGAGGATCCACCTCTGAAGGGTACAGAACTCTGAAGCGTAGGGTACAGATGTTTCTACAGCTCTGCTTCTTGCTATGATGAACACTGGTGACTTCAGCAGACCAGTAAATAAAGGAGACAGGAACACAGCAACAATGGCACAGGAACTTGACCTTGTGACTTCAACTCGACTTGAATAGTGTTGTACAAACTTCTACATTGTTGACAAATGTAGAACACAGGCAACGACATCAAAGCCCAGTAAATAATGGAGTCAGGAGCACTGCAATCTGACGTGTACACCTTAGGCTCAGGAAATGTCAACAACCTTCCGGGCAGCGCTGGGTCCTTTCAGTTAACAGACAAACTTGACATATCACCGTCGATAGCCCCATCAAGCTGGCACACCATAATGTTGAGGCGTGTTGTGACCCTCAGTGTAGAACCATATCGACCACCATAATGTTGGGTTGTGATATAATGCTGCAGTTGACAATAGTGTAGTGGTATGATGCATGGGGTGTTGACATCAGATAAGTCAGTTCACGCAAATGAATTTAAGTTCTTAGATGAGACTCATAACACACCCACTCAAACCACATGTAGGAAGTCATGAAGCGTTGGTAACACCTGTGACGTTTCAACACTTTATTACAGGACAACAACAGGATACGCTGACATCAATACACAGTCATTTTTGACAAGACTCAGGAACATCATAAACATGGCAACAGTTCAATGCCGCTGGCATCAATAAATCATTAGTACATTTCATAGTGCTGACATATCATTCTATCTTTCTTTGGTACAGCTAGCAAAACCATGGGAAGCGGGTCTTCAAGTACATAAAATTAGTTCATCTCACACCTGACCCCAGCAAGTCAAGTACCTCTCTGGCCAAATTACACCGCAAATTTGGCGGGCTTGTAGACACATAATGTTAATCTCTATTCTTTTCTAGACATCCTCTGACTAACCCAGTCAGGTACATTTTCTGGCATAAGCAGGCCGCGAAGTGGCGGGCTCCTAAAATACGATGACCTCTGTGGCTTTCCTTTAACAAACAAGGTGTATCAGTCCTTGTCCAAATGATACCGCCTGAATAGCGGGTTCTCACATATGCAATGTTCTCCGGGTTTCCTTTGATCCAATAAATATAATGTCAGCATAACTAGCGAGCTCCAATTCTAATATCTTCAATAAACTCTTTCCCACACAGGAGAAAAAGTCACTACAATGTCAATCGACCATTTAAGCTGGTAACAATATAATCTTTAGTTCTTGACAACAGAGAGAAATGGTTTAAAGGGTATTTTACCTTGCCAGCAATCCACAAATAAACACCAAAACAACACTCGCCATCCTTGGCGCTTAGAATTAAACATGGAGAAAAAGCACAGACATCTTTGTCACACAGAGGACTTCATTTCCCCATAAATAATAATAAATAATAATAATAAATTCTTTAAGCACCAAACACGGCGCATAAGGCAGAAACCAGTGCTCTCCAGGTTGTTCGTTGTGACGCGACTCCTCTTAGCTCTTGCACATTATTTAGGCCCAACGTTCTTCCTTCTCTTATTATTGTTCTTCTGAGTGTTTCTTTTGGTCTTCCTTTTTTCCTCTTACCCTCAGGAACCCAAGTGAGCGCCTGTAGTGGTATTCTGTTGTTTTGCATTCGTAGGACATGACCGATATATGACCGTCGTCTTTTCCTTATATAGTCGGAGACATATTTCTGCCTAGAGTCTTCTCTTATTTGTCGATTAGTCTTGAATTCTTTCCAACTGATGTTCATGAGTTTTCTAAGACATTTGTTCTCGAATGTATTCAGCTTGTTCTCCAATGATTTTGTTATTTTCCAACTCTCACAGCCGTATGTTAACACTGAGATAACATTTGAATTAAACAGACGAAGCTTGGTATGTATATTCAATGATCGTAATTTCCAAATGTTAGATAATCTATTGAAGGCGCTAGCTGCCAAAGCAATTCTGGTATGGATTTCTCTTGTTGTGTCACCATCCTGAGTCATTTTACTGCCTAAATAATTGAAACTTTCAACTTTCTGTAGTTTTTCCCCGTTCAAAATGATATCAAAGGTCTCGTTAGAAAAGTTCATAGCTTTAGTTTTAGAGGTATTTATTTGGAGACCTATTTTAACCGAGAGATGACACAAATTATTTACTGCTTCTTGGGATTGTCTGGGTGTTGAACTTAAGAATGCTAAATCATCTGCAAAATCCAGGTCCCCCAGGAATTTTCCATTTGTCCATTTTATACCTAATTGTTCATTGTGGGTATAGTTTCTCATAACCCAATCAATAGCTATTCCAAAAAGTAGTGGTGACATAATACAGCCGTGTTTCACCCCTGTTTCTACTGTAAACCATTCTGTATTCCCTTTATTTGTTCTAACACAACATCTTGCATTGTCATATAGCGCTTTGATTATATTCACATATTTTGTTGGAAAACCATAGATTGTAAGTATCTTCCACAATGATGGGCAGTGTAGACTATCAAAGGCTTTTTGAAAATCGACGAAGGTGATAATAAGTGGCGATTGCATTTCCACTGATTCTTCTATAATTGTTCTTAGTGTGAATATTTGATCAATACATGATCGTTTCGGCCTGAAACCTGCTTGTTCTTTTCTGATCTTTTCGTCAGCATGCAATTTAAGTCTTTCTAACATCATGCAACATAATAATTTTCCAGGTACTGATAATAGAGATATACCACGCCAGTTATTACAGTCTGATAGATCACCTTTCTTCGGTACTTTACAATAATACTGCCTTTCCATTGTTGTGGTGGTTGTTCTTCTCTCCATACTTCATTTATAATATCTAAAATTCTCAAGAGGTTGTTGTTATTATCTGCTTTAATCATTTCCCCTGAAATTTCGTCAACTCCAGCAGCTTTAAAATTTTTAAATCTTTTAACGGCTTGTTTGATCTCGTCCAGCGTGAATTCATCGCAAGTTATTGGCAAGGTGGTTGTGGGTGTTTCATTATTAAAATCAGGTGTTACTGTTGGTGGTGGTCTGTTTAGCACCTCCATGAAGTGCTCAGCCCATCTCTTCATCCCCATAAATACCGCCAGAGAAAATCTCCGACCTCCTGTCAGCTCAGAAACCAAGGTAGACTCCCAGATAGGAAGTCTAATGATCCCCGCGCGAAACTTCGCGCATGCCCAATAAGCACAGTCCTGAGTAGAGCTAACACACGGACCAGAGCGTTCCCCGAAAAGAGAGCTGAAACGCTCCTTATATGGACATCTGTATAGCGACTTGGGGAATGAATATTATATAAAACATTTCCCCGAAACAGTGCAAAATCGATCCTTATAAGGATAGGTGAATAAGACAAGGGGAATAACCACAAATTTAACATGTCTCCAAAAAGTTAACAGTCAGTTCTTTCTCTTTGACCACAAAAAGTATCAAACAGGCTGACGTCTATAATATAAGCAACAACTGCCAGTAACAATAAGTTTATACTAATAAAAATAGCCCCTTCAGTCATAAATGACTATGGGCATGCGCCCCTGAGGTGACAGCCCTCAGCTGCTTATTTTCCTGATTTTTGACGTTTTCTCCTCTCCTCAGCTTGTTGTGAGAGCTTCTTTTCACCCAACCTGATGTGGTGCCGTAAATAGCATTGCCACTTGGTGTGATTGGCAGTGTCATCCTCTTACATTGCTGGATTTATGTCCAGTGCCTTATATCTCAAAGAGCCAAGGATCCAGACCCCCAGGACGACCCAGAGTCCGCTGGGAGGACAACATTAGACATTCTTTGAAGGACTGAGGACTGGAGTGGAACCAGGCCAGGAGGAATACAGCCGATAGGTTAGTCTGGCGCTCTCTCTTCCAAACCTCTAAACCTCACGGTAGAAGGGGAACGACTAAGTAAGTAAGTAAGTAAGCCTTATATCTCTCTTGCACACATCTTTGAATCTCAGCTGTGGTCACCCAACTGTCCTTTTGCCATCTGCTAGTTGCCCGTAGAAGATATCTTTTGGGATGGGACTATCTTCCATGCGATGGACATGGCCAAGCCAGCGTAGTCTGTGCTGTCTAAGCAGTGTATACATGCTTTGAAGTCCAGCACATGACAACACCTCGACATTTGTCACTTTAACTTTCCACGAGATGCCAAGGATGTGGCATTGACACTGTAAATGGAAGGTATTGAGCCTTTTTTCTTGCTTAGCATAGGTTGTCCAAGTCTCACTGCCAAATAGAGTGCTGGTAATGCAGGCATTATATACCACAGCCTTGGTCTTCATTGTGAGTTTGGAGTTTCCCCAAACACAGGATGTGAGGCGGGCAAAGATAGCAGCAGCTTTGCCAATGTTGCTGTCAATTTCTGTGTCTAGTGAGAGTTTGTCATTGATGGTAGACTCCAGGTATGTGAAGTGGTGCACCACTGCCAATTCATAGTTATCGATAGTGATAACTGGTGCAGCACCCACTTCCTGACTTGGCACATTTGTTTTCTTTAGACTTATTGTGAGGCCAAAGTCCTTGCATGCTTGGGTGAAGCGATTCATCAAGCTCTGAAGCTCCTTATAGTGACCCTTCTGATTTTTGTTTTTGCCTTCAGCCTTGAAAGATTAAACAGACGGCCATCTGGCTTAGTGTGGCATATTCCTTCAGCTGCATCTTTGAATATATGTCTCAGGAGTAAGGCAAAGAAGATCCCGAAGAGGGTCGGAGCCAGAACACAGCCTTGTTTAATGCCTCTTCGTATGTCAAAGGGTTGTGATGTGCTCCCAGCATATTGGACTGTTCCCTTCATGTCATCGTAGAATGACTTTATCATTTCCAGCAATATAGCAGGGCAGCCTATTTTCAAGAGGATTTTGAAGAGTCCATCCCTACTAACTAGGTCAAATGCTTTTGTGAGGTCCATAAAGGTGATATAAAAGGACCTTTTCTGCTCTCTTGATTTTTCCTGAAGCTGGTGGAGAGAAAAGATCATGTCCATTGTTGATTACATCCCCTGCATATGGTGCTGTGCCAGTGCTTGGAAGAGACAACTATTCCTCAAGACATGCAAGATGCCAAGATTGTAACACTGTTTAAAAATAAAGGAGACAGAAGTGATTGCAATAACTACAGAGGCATCTCTATCCTTAGTATTGTTGGTAAGGTTTTTGCCAAAGTCATCTTAATTCGACTACACAAGTTAGCTGAGCGCATATATCCAGAGTCACAATGTGGATTCTGAGCTGGTAGATCAACAACAGACATAAGTTTACATGATTTAAATATCTGCACAGTGTGACATTTAATACTAAGCAGCGAGTGGACCTTTCTTAGAGAAATAAATCTATTTACAAACTTTAATTAAACTTGCTTAATATATACATAATGGAGATAGAGGCTGTTACTGCAGTAACTAGAGTATTTGTTGTCACACTCTGTCCATGCTTTTAAAGGTTCAAAATGGAAGTCTGTTGCATGAATAGAAAGCGTTTATAGAGGCCTTGAATCTTCAGAAGCTGGTGTGAATTTACTGTACAAGTTATTCAGGTGTAAGCCATGGCAATAAAAGGGCTGACAGACTAACTTCACACTCACCCATAGCGGGGACACTGGTCCTGCACAAGGGAGAGATACTGAGGACAGTTAATGATCATCTGTTAGAAAACAACACTGCAATAGATGAATCAACAAGACTAAGATAGCTGGAATGTGGCACCAGACATAAGACTAGCAGGTATGACGTATGAGAGGATGTATCCTACATGTATACAGTCAGGATGCTACAGTACAGTAAGCAATCATACACTTCAACATTTGCTGAGGAAGACTTAGCACCAATGGGTTTGCTTGGATTGCATTATGTTGATCCTGAATAACAATCACATGATTATCAGACAACTGTGCTTATGTGTTTGTTTACTACATTTTGCTAACAAATTTTAACTAAACGTTTAAGACATGCATTTCATTATTTATCTTTGCTCATTATTTTTATTATTACAGGTTTTTATTCTTGTCACCTGTGCAACACTCATTTCTTCCAACTTGATGTTCTGGATAAGCATATGAAAACAGTACACAGAGATGGACACTGGGAGTTTGATAATAAATGCAGTGATCTTCAGAATGTGTTACCACATGACAGTGGAAATAACATGAATGAAGCAGTGAATAAGATTGGAGATGCCACTTTTACTGATGTAGCAAGAGAAGATAGCATCAACCTGAGACTCCCTTGTAATAAAGCATCAGTCAACTTCATCAACCATCAGGAAAGGACAGTTACAATGTTTGACAACCTACACAATAATATATCAGTGAACCTCATCAACAGCCAGGAAAGGACAGCTTCAATGTTTGACAACATGCACAGTAATACATCAGTGTGCAAAAATCAAGTCTGTAACATAAATTGTAGCAAACCATTTTCTGCCAGTGAGATAAATGTTCAACTTTGTGTGAGTGACAGAGGTGTTGCTACTTGCAATGATTTAAGCATTCAGTCTCACATGAAACTAGAGAAAGGTACATCCTACAAGTGTGATATTTGTGGTGTATTATTTACTGTGAAAGATAACCTACAGCAACATAAAAGAATACATACAGGAGAGAAGTCTTACAAGTGTGATGTTTGTGGTGCAGCATTTACTTCGAGCAGTAGTCTACAAAGTCATAAAAGAATACATACAGGAGAGAAGCCTTACAAGTGTGATGTTTGTGGTGCAGCATTTACTGTGAGCAGTAGTCTACAAAGTCATAAAAGAATACATACAGGAGAGAAGCCTTACAAGTGTGATGTTTGTGGTACAGCCTTTACTGAGAGAAGTAGTCTACGAAAACATAAGATGATACATACAGGAGAGAAGCCTTACAAGTGTGATGTTTGTGGTACAGCCTTTACTGAGAGAAGTGTTCTACAAAAACATGAGAGGATACATACAGGAGAGAAGCCTTACAAGTGTGATGTTTGTGGTACAGCCTTTACTGACAGAAGTCATCTACAACCACATAAAAGAATACATACAGGAGAGAAGCCTTACATGTGTGATGTTTGTGGTGCAGCATTTACTGTGAGCAGTAGTCTACAAAGCCATACAAGAATACATACATTAGAGAAGCCTTACAAGTGTGATGTTTGTGGTGCAGCATTTACTGTGAGCAGTAGTCTACAAATACATAAGAGGATACATACAGGAGAGAAGCCTTACAAGTGTGATGTTTGTGGTGCAGCCTTTACTGAGAGAAGTAGTCTAAGAAAACATAAAAGAATACATACAGGAGAGAAGCCTTACAAGTGTGATGTTTGTGGTGCAGCATTTACTCTGAGCGGTAATCTACAAACTCATAAAAGAATACATACAGGAGACAAGCCTTACAAGTGTGATGTTTGTGGTACAGCCTTTACTGATAGCAGTAGGCTGCAAAAACATAAAAGAATACATACAGGAGAGAAGCCTTACAAGTGTGATTTTTGTGGAGCAGCATTTGCTGAGAGTGGTAATCTACAAAGTCATAAAAGAATACATACAGGAGAGAAGCCTTACAAGTGTGATGTTTGTGGTACAGCCTTTACTGACAGAAGTCATCTACAACCACATAAGAGGATACATACAGGAGAGAAGCCTTACAAGTGTGATGTTTGTGGTACAGCCTTTACTGAGAGAAGTAGTCTAAGAAAACATAAAAGAATACATACAGGAGACAAGCCTTACAAGTGTGATGTTTGTGGTGCAGCATTTACTTCGAGCAGTAGTCTACAAACTCATAAAAGAATATGTCATAATATCTGAGATTACACCGATCCAAATAGATAAATAGAGATGTTTATAAGAATAAAATAATATACTGTATATGTAAAATATGGTAGTTGCGAGAAAAGTTCTCGCCTACGCCAGCAAATGTATTAGTCTGGGCAAAGCCTTCATGCAACGAGACTGTAACATCTCGCTTTCACTAGCGCTGGCTTTTGCATCTGACCTTGGAAAATAAATATAACATCTTGACAAAACTTAGGCCTAGTTTCGAGCAAGAGGGTAAGATGGAAAACAGGGAAGGAATACGCGAAGGCATAAAAGTGAGAGAGCAAATGCTACAATTGACGCGCGTTTGAATTTTTTTCTGGCCTCGCGAACTGAGAAAAATGATAGTGCATGGCAATACTGTAGCATGTTGGAGAGGAACTGCCATCAATGGTACCTATACCTTGTAGCGGTATGGCAGCTTGCGTACCCTGACAATCCCCAGAGCTATGCCAGTGGGAGTTTTACTCCTGGTAGGTTCAACCAAGCTGGACTGGTCTGTGGGTAGGGGTCAGACAAAAGCTGGTACCCTGGTCCTCCAGGTTGGGGGGTTTTAGCATAGGGCTGACACCCCTGTCTATGTAAAAAAAAAACAATGAAGTTACGGATATAGCAACAAATGAATGAACTTTGCTGCGAGATGGACATTCGGAGTCTGTGGCTCGTATGACTGCCAGTGGTGAAAGCCGAAAGGAAGCCACTGACATGAAAACGGATGTTCTGACCACAAAACAGGATACAAGAATAGGATTTTGGAATGTCAGGACAATGAACGAGACAGGTAAACTAAGACAGATCACGGCAGAAATGAGAAACTATAGGTTACACATTCTAGGGATAAGTGAGAGCAGATGGACAGGGGCAGGAAAAGTTAAAACAGCAACAGGAGAAATAGTATTTTACTCTG
The DNA here is from genome assembly GCA_024509875.1 of Oreohelix idahoensis. Classification (NCBI taxonomy): domain Eukaryota; kingdom Metazoa; phylum Mollusca; class Gastropoda; order Stylommatophora; family Oreohelicidae; genus Oreohelix; species Oreohelix idahoensis. The sequence goes on along the minus strand of JAMPIV010008162.1, from coordinate 162,416 downwards.
GAAGAGAGGATGGACAACACAATGAAGGCGTAGCCATTATTCTACAGAAAGGACATTACTGGAATGGAAACCCATCAACAACAGACTGATAAGATTAAGATTGAGAGGGAGATTCACCAACACTACAATAATACAATGCTACGCACCAACGAATGATAGCGATGAGGAGGTCAAGGATGAATTTTATCAACAACTGCAGAAAGAAATGGAAGACACACCTAGATATGATCTTGTTATAGTAATGGGAGACCTCAATGCGAAAGTTGGTACACACAATACATATAATGAAAGAACAATAGGGAAATGCGGCAGCGGAACAGCAAACGAAAATGGGGATAAACTAATAAGTTTCTGTAGCATTAACAACCTGGTCATTGGAGCAACACTTTTCCCACATAAAGAAATTCACAAATTAACATGGGAATCACCAAATGGTCGGGACAGAAACCAGATAGACCACATCATGGTTAACGGTAGATGGAGACATGCATTACAAGATGTGAAGGTAAGAAGAGGTGCAGATGTGGGAAGTGATCACCATTTAGTAGTAGCAAAAGTGAAACTAAGAAGGGCTGCACCAACTGTAACTACACAGAAAAGGTTTGACAGCAAATTGAAGGACTCCCTTACCAGAAAAGCTTTTGCGGCCGACATAAAGAAACAATATCAATTTGCCAAAAGTCAGGAAAAGACATTGACTGATGATATAGACCAGAATTTCAACACCATTTCAACAATATACAAGGAAAGCAGCAAATCATGCTTTGGATTCCAGGAAAGGAAGAAGCAAGACTGGATAACACCAGAAACATTAAACACCATAACAATGAGAAAGGAAATGAAAAGAAAGAAAACAGAAGCGAAGTCCCCCAGGTTAAAGCAACTATATAGCGAACAGTACAGTCAGCTGGACAAGGAAGTTAAACGCCAAACCCGAGCCAACAAAAGAAATTTCCTAGACGATCTTGCAAGACAGGCAGAGGAGGCAGCACTGAGAAATGAACAAAGCACGGTATAGAAAATAACTAAATTCATCAGCGGAAAATGAGGTGCAAACAATATTACATTAGTAAGAGATAAGCAAGGTAATCTCCTCACAACAGCAGAGGGACAGGAAACAAGATGGGCAGAGCACTTCAGAGAAACTCTTAACAAGGAACCACCAGAGACACAATTGAATGTTCCTGAAGCTGAAAACGATCTAGATGTGAATACAGACATTCCATGAAAAGAAGAAATCATCACAGCAATCAAAGGGTTAAAGAATGGCAAAGCTCCAGGCCATGATAACTTAAATGCAGAGCTATTTAAGACAGACCCTGAGCTAGCAGCAGAACTATTAGAACCACTATTTGCACAAGTCTGGAAAACGGGGACAACACCATCAGAGTGGAACAAAGGAATAATTGTCAAATTGCCCAAGAAGGGAGATCTTGCAGACTGCAATAATTGAAGAGGAATCACTCTTCTCTCAGTTCCCAGCAAAATACTAGGCAGGATAATTATTCAGAGAATTTCAAAAGCAGTAGACCACAAACTGAGGAAAGAACAAGCAGGATTTAGAAAGAACAGAAGATGTGTAGATCATATATTCACTCTCAGGAACATTATAGAGCAGTGCTCAGAATGGCAAAGACAGCTTTACATTAATTTCGTTGATTTTGAAAAGGCTTTTGACAGCATACATAGGGACAGTTTATGGAAAATACTGAGTGCTTATGGAATTCCAAGCTGCATAGTGTCAATCATAAAAAGCCTCTATGCCAACTTTACGTGTAGTGTTGGGCAGAGCAACCTAACCTTTGAGGTGAAGACAGGAGTACGACAGGGATGCCCCTTATCAACCACTCTATTTTTAACAGTCATAGACTGGGTGATGCGCCAGACAACAGAGGGCAGTCCAAGAGGAATAAGATGGACAAGATTTTCTACATTAGAAGATCTGGAATATGCAGATGACATTGCACTACTAGCACATTCACATCAACACATCCCGGAAAAAACGGATAGACTTAATAAGTTTAGCCAGCAGGTAGGCTTGAACATCAATTTAAAGAAGTCTGAGGTCATGATGCTCAATGTGAGCAACCCTGAGCCCATATCAATAAGGAATCAGCAACTGGTACAGACAGATACCTTCACATACCTAGGAAGCAAAGTAACACCAGACGGCGGGGCAGGCAAAGACATCAACAAAAGAATGAATAAGGCAAGAACAGCCTTCTTTAGCCTAAACAACATCTGGAAGTCTTCCCAATACAGCACAAGCACAAAATTAAGATTATATCAGAGTTGTGTGCTTTCTGTGCTTCTCTATGGTGCGGAATGCTGTTGAGTTACAGAGAAGGAAATGTCGAAATTGTCCTCTTTTCATACACCATGCCTAAGAAAAATTCACTGAATCTTTTGGCCGAATACCATCACTAACCAAGATCTGCTTACTCGTAGCAAGCAAGAGGACATGCACACCATCATAGCTGGCAGACGCTGGAGCTGGGTTGGCCATGTCCTTAGAAGAGACCCCGATGCCATCACAAGAACAGCTATGCTTTGGACCCCTGAAGGAAAATGAAAGAGAGGCCGACCAAAAACAACCTGGCGGAGGACTGTGGAGGCTGAGATGCAGAGAATGAACCAGAGTTGGGGCACTGTACGAAGGATGGCCACCGACCGAGCAAAGTGGAATCAATTTGTTGTTGCCCTACAAGACGCCACTAGGCGTGATGGCCACTGACTGCTTTGACGGTCGGCGGCTAAGGATCAAAGAAGAGGAAGTTGGAGAGGAAAATGATATCGCCCGCCCTGCAGACCCCTCTTTGCTCGACACACCGTTCTGTGCATATAACCACGCTGTTAGATGAGACTCAGATATATACACACACACCAGTGTATTTCGGGCTAAAAAAGTAACTATAATGTAACAATACGGCAAACGGTTGTCGAATTGTGAGACGTACTACAAAAAGCTCTGTTTTGTTCTGAATTAGAATGTTAGACTGACCTATATTATGATTTGACATAGAAAATTTGAAAAATACAGTACGGAACGGGGGAGAAAAAAAGCTTAGTTGGTAGTGTCTCAATTTTGTTGTTTACATATTTTGAATTTTTGCTAACTAACTTAACTCAGGAGCTTGCACAGCTGACCTCACTCACATCGGCTACAATTAATATCTGGTTCTTTAACATCAAAACCCACCATATATATTGGGTAGTTCTCTCCGGGATTTTAAAAAGTAGGAAATTTAAAATAATTAGAGAGTTGGTTTGAGGTATCATTGTCCATTGTTTTGTGTTTAATTAGTGTTGGTTAAATATTTTAAGTTAGTTGATAACATTAGATCATTATATTGTTAACAATAAGATGGCAGACTTGGCCAAGTTCAGATCTGCTGCTGTGCAGACTGCAAAAGAAATGGGGATGGAAGGTCAAGGTCTGATTGCTTATGTCACAGCTGAATGTGATAAATATATAGAACAGGAAGATACAAAGTTAGAAGCAGAAAGAAAGTTAGAGGCTGATAGATTAGCTGAGGAGAAAAGAATTTTATTAGAAGATGCTAGGAAACTTAAGAAATTAGAGGCTGAGAGGGAGGCTGCAGTTGGAGGAAAGGAGACTTGAGGCTGAGAAGGAGAAGGAAGAAAGGAGACTTGAGGCTGAGAAGGAGAAGGAAGAAAGGAGACTTGAGAAGGAAGAAAGGAGATTGGAGGCTGAGAAGGAAGATAAAAGACTCCAAAGGGAACATGAGCTACGACTAAGGGAGTTAGAATTACAAGGCCATGCTCCTGAAAATGGAAATAGCCCATCCACCTCTGACTCTGTTGCAAGCCAGGGTGCCTCAACCTCAGCCATGGGGTTTCATTTAGACCCATTTGTGGAGAAAGATGATGATATCGAATCTTTTCTAAGTAGTTTTGAAAGATTAGCTACCATGTATGGGTTAGAGAAAGAAAGATGGAGTATGAAGGTATCCCAGGGGCTCAGGAGAACCTCTTATGAGGTATTTGCCAAGCTGAGCAAAGATGATCAAGATGACTATGACATTCTTAAGCAAGCTCTTCTAGTTAGGTATAAGAAGAATAACGAATTTTATAGGAAGAAATTTAGAAATGCAAAACTGCTGACTGGGGAGACTTATCACCAGTTCTCTGCACGCCTGGAGACATACCTGGAGAAATGGACTGCTCTGGGCAAAACCCAAGATTTAAGGGAAATGATTATGACTGAGCAGTTAAGAGAGTCCATGGCTCCAGACCTGAGAAAATTTCTCACGGAACAGGGTGCTGAGAGACTGGGGGAGATCTTAAATGTGGCTGAAAGATATCAGGCAGCCCAGTCTGAGATGGCAGGCATAAAGAAGAAGCCTATAGACCATAATAAAGCCCCACAAAACCAAAACCAACCAAGATTTGAACATAGGGACAAGTTTAATAAATGTAAAGCCTGTTATGATAAGCCAAGTTTTGACCAACGTGATAGAAACCAGAAATTCAGTGAAAGAAAAAATTTTCCTCAGGGAAATAAATGGTGTAAATGGTGCAAGAGGAATACTCATGACACCAAAGTGTGTACTAGAAAACCTTCTAACTTTGCTGCCATGAAAACGGAGACTCAGGGATTAAAGGTGAAACCTACTGGACAACAGGAACCTTATCACCCCCCAGATTGTGAAGATGTTGTATGTAATGGGGTCACCATTAGGTGCTTTTATGATACAGGTCTAGATTTTGATTCTGTCGTGAGTTCTAGCCTAGTGAACCCAGGTCAGTATACCACAGAAACAGTGGAGATACAAGAGGCGACTAAGGACATACCACTCATGACCCTTCCCATCGCAAGAATAAGTGTAAAAACTCGCTATGTGAAAGGAGTGATTAAACGAACCAATCTACCTTCTAATATTGGGGTGTAGATACGTCTTCTTGAGGAATCCCAAGAGACCTGTGATCATGGCAACAGTGCAGACCAGGTCACAGTCAAGGAAGGAAGAAGGTGAACCTATAACTACTCATCCAGAGGAGATGAGGAAGGCACAGGCGGAGGATAGGTCACTCAAGCCGTGCTTTAAAAAATTACCTAAATGCCATACACCTCCAACTAAAGGAGACTACTTTATCAAGAATAAATTGATCTATAGGAAGGCTGGAACTGGATCCGATGGTCATGGACAACGGGTACTTCCCACTTCGTATAGGGAGAAAGTGATGGAATTAGGACATGTGATTCCCTTCAGTGGTCATATGGGGATCAGCACAACAGGACAGCATATAGCTTGTCATTACTTCTCGCCAGGAATAACAGAAGATATAAAAAGATATGTAAAATCCTGTCCAGACTGTCAAAGGGTAGCTCTAAAGCATTGGACTGCTCCTGCAACTCTAGGGGAGATGCCCATAGTGTGAACCCCTTTTTAGAGAGTTGCAGTGGATATTGTGGGACCTCTCACACGTACCAAGAGGAGGAACAGTTACATTCTCACTCTGGTGAACACTTGTTCTATGTGGGGAGAGGCGGTAGCCCTGTCGTCAATTGATTCAAAGCATGTCGCAGAGGCATTACTTACGATATTCACGAGGTTAGGATTCCCGCACCAAATCTTGACTGATAACGGCTCACAGTTCAAGGGAAAACTAACGGAAGAAGTTTTCAGGATCTTCCAGGCCAAGCACTTTCATTGTAGTCCATACTACCCCCAAGGGAACGGCCAGGTAGAGAGGTTCAATGGGACTTTCATTTCTATCCTGAGAAAGCTGGCCCATGAAAAACCTGATACGTGGGACCAATATTTGCCCACTGCGTTGTTTGCATATCGGGAAGTTCCACATAATTCGACCAAAATGGCACCGGCAACCCTGTTATTTGGGAGGCCAATCAAAGGTCCACTGGAAGCCTTGTTAAAGACGTGGACAGATGAGAAGGCAGAAGAGACTGTTACCTCATCGTATCAGTATGTGAACGAGCTGACCACTCATCTCAAAACTGGCTGGAAACTGGCAAATGATAATCTCAGACAAGCCAGGAAGAAACATGCTGCTTATTTTAACAAGAAAGCGAAGGATAAGGAATTAGCTGTGGGAGAGAAGGTGCTCCTTCTACTACCCAGCAGCAATAACAAGTTGCAAATTGGATGGCACGGTCCATATACGGTTCTAGAGAAGGTGTCTAGAACTAATTATAAAATAGACAAAAAAGGTAAGGAGAAAATTTATCATGTGAATCTCCTAAAGAAATATCTGGATAGAGAAATCCAGGATGAGACCTTGTCGATAGCAACGGGGATGAAAAATGAACCACTCGACTCTGACAAGTACCCCCTAAAACCATGTGAAACACAGGCACAGGTGAAAATCAGTAAGCATCTGACAAAAGCTCAGAGAGAGCAGGTTCAACAGGTTCTGATTGAACATACAGACATGTTAACGGATAAGCCGGGGCACACAAATCTGTTAGAATATGATATGAAGCTAATAGACCCAACATCCATCTGTATGAGAGCCTATACTATTCCTTTTGCTAAAGAAAAAGCGTTAAAAGAGGAGATCGATTATTTCTCACAGTAAGTCTCCTTATAGCTCCAGTGTGGTTTTGCTGAGAAAACCCTCTGGGGAACATCGTCTGTGTATAGATTACAGAAAACTGAATGCTGTCACAGAAAATCAGGTGGATCCATTACCTGATACAAATCAGCTGTTTGCCAGGCTGAACAAGGCAAAATATTTTTCTAAGGTGGATCTTAGCAAAGGCTATTATCAGATTCCAGTAAAGCATGAGGTTTGATCTTATTTAGCCTTAAGCACCTCGGAAGGGCACTATGAATTCAACATGTTGCCGTTTGGGTTGAAAAATGCCCCGAGTGGGTTTTCTAGAATGATGCGAAACTTGTTGGATCCACTGAACAATCCATGTATAACGAATTTCATGGATGACATTCTTATTGCTACTGAAACTGTTGAAGAACACATTAACTCTCTGAAGATGCTATTCAGTAGGCTCAGAAAGGCAAATTTGACTGCTAGACCAACCAAATGTTGTGTGGGTTGTAAAGAGCTGGAATTCTTGGGACACACAGTATATCAGGAAAGCATGACCCCTGACCCAAAGAACCTAGAGAAATTGCAGAGAGCACCGAGGCCACAAACAAAGAAAGATGTGAGATCTTTCGTATCATTGTGTGGTTTTTATCAGAAATACATAAAGAACTTTATGTGCTCTTCTGACAGATTTAACTCGTAAGGGACAACCTGATAGAATTATTTGGTCTGCGCAGTGTGAATTGGCCTACCAAGAGTTAAAAGAGAAACTCACCAGCAAGCCAATATTGAAATTGCCTGATTTGAGTCAGGAATTTGTGGTAAGAACGGACGCTAGCAACGTCGGATTAGGGGGCACTTTGTTGCAAAGGTCCACTTCACTTGAAGGGGAATTAAACCCAGTTGCTTATGCTAGCCGCAAGTTGAATAAAGCAGAGCAAAACTATTCAACAAGTAAAAAAGAATGTTTTGCTTTAATCTGGGCTATAAAAAAGTTCCAGATCTATCTTTATGGTAGAACATTTATGGTCCAAACGGATCATCAGCCCCTCGTGTTCTTATCACAGGCTAAGCATGAAAATGCTCGTCTGTTAAGATGGTCATTACTCATCCAACCTTATTCATTTACGATCGAATACATACCGGGTTCGAAAAATGTGGGAACAGATTTCCTGAGTAGGCAACCGTTTGAAGAAACTCAGAGTATTCAAAAGGTCTAATGAGTACATTTGATCTATGTGTATCTCAGATCAGGAACTTGCATTGGAGCATGTTCTTTAGTGGGGAGATGTGCCGTAATATCTGAGATTACACCGATCCAAATAGATAAATAGAGTTTATAAGAATAAAATAATATATATGTAAAATACAGTAGTAGCGAGAAAAGTTCTCGCTTACGCCAGCAATTGTATTAGTCTGGGCAAAGCCTACAAGCAACGAGACTGTAACGTCTCGCTTTCACTAGCGCTGGCTTTTGCATCCGACCTTGGAAAATAAAAACAACATTTTGACAAAACTTAGGCCTAGTTTCGAGCAAGAGGGTAAGATGGAAAACGGGGAAGGAATACACGAATGCATAAAAGTGAGAGAGCAAATGCTACAATTGACGCGCGTTTGAATTTTTTTCTGGCCTCGCGAACCGAGAAAAACGATAGTGCATAGCAATACCATAGCATGTTGAAGAGGAAAACGATATCGCCCGCCCTGCAGACCCCTCTTTGCTCGACACGCCGTTCTGTGCATATAACCACGCTTTTAGATGAGACTCAGATATATACACACAAACCAGTGTATTTCAGGCTAAAAAAGTAACTATAATGTAACAATACGGCAAACGGTTGTCGAATTGTGAGACGTACTACAAAAAGCGTTGTTTTGTTCTGAATGAGAACGTTAGACTGACCTATATTACCATTTGACGTAGAAAATTTGAAAAATACAGTACGGAACGGGGGAGAAAAGGAGCTTAGTTGGTAGTGTCTCAATTTTGTTGTTTACATATTTTGAATTTTGCACCCAAAAAGGGGCATAGTAAGGATAAAGAAAAAAAACTTAGATAATTTATTTACAGAATAAAAGAAAGGACAGTTGACGAATACAATGACATTAATTGTTTATTAGAAGATTAAACGGTCAGTGTATCTTGCCGTAGGTAGAGAAATATGTTATTTGTAGGAGGAAAACGATAATATTAAAAATAAATAATATCACAAAAAAATATAACCACTGTGTGACAGACAGCAACAGGATCAATAATTACTTGTCAGAATTATAAACTTTTAGTAAATAGCTAAGATATTGACGAAGACAGTTGGACTAACAGACTTGAAATCTTTTCTCAGTTTGCCCTGTCGGGGGACAGAGGGGAAGTTGGTCCAAGGTTTGAAATTTGAGTTAGTTTTGAATAAAAGATGCTAGAAGCCAAACAGTCCCTGATTGGCTGGAGTCTAATATACTAACGGAGGGATAAAACCAATTGTAGTTAGTGTTAGTTGCCACTTTCGAAATAAAATGTCTACACTGAAGTTGTGAAAAGCAAGATAATAGTACTGTCTTGACTCTGCTGATCTGCACCAGCAAGCAATCTGGAATTGACCATGTTTATCGCACATCCAACTTATTAGTGTTAATATTTCTCTGATGCGGTAAGAAAGAAAACATTTATATCATCATTGTTATTATTATTATGTATGCAGTATTGAATATATATGAAAATCTTATGGGTAAAAGTTTATCTAGAGGGAAGTCAACATCAAACTTTGTGTTGTTTCACAGAGTTGTTAGGACATATATTAACATGGTGTAGAAAAGCCAGGTAGGCTTTCTGACACTTTGGGAGAAAAGAAAATTAAAAATTAATGGGAATTTTATGTAAAGCATTGTGACGTAAGACCACGGGCCATCTTCTTCAGCAAGTCACAGTCTTTGTACATGACTTGATATGATTAAATTAAAATATTTCCTATGTCCAGGAAAGTGTCAAACTGAAGTTTGAAGTTTACTTGACCATGAATGGGGTACAACATCAAATAAGAACGATAAATATTTGATTAGTTACCATGCTGATTCTAACTATGAATGAAAATGTTTAATAACACTGACTAACAAAAAAAAACTTTTTTTTTCTTTCTCTAACATTTCTATGTTTTTCTGGTCAATTTTAATGCGCTGTTTTTAAATCTGCAAACCGTTTTTCTCTATCAGGTCGGGATCTCTAGAAATACGCAATTGAAGTTTTTTAACAAGGCATAAAGTATTATAACATCATTCATACAAGAAGTGTAACAGTTATGTAGGCTTGAATTTCTTTGCAGTCGGCTTTCGTCGGTGAATGGCATGTGGTACATCGCGATGAAGCATCCAACAATAATCGGCAAGCATGGTCACACTCCACCGTCCTTGATAGCGTGATTCCATTACGGCGATATCTTGATGGAATCGTTCTCCATGTTCATCGCTGACTTCGCCAAGTTTGTCAGGGAAAAAGTCAAGATGCGAATCAAGCAAATGGATTTTGAGGGACATGTTACAGCCCATAATTCTGTATGCATCTATGCACTGCTTAACAATATGCATATAGTCGACACATTTGTTATTTCACAGAAAGTTATCGACGATTGATTTGAATGCCATCCATGCGCGAAGTTCACTACCATGTAACAAGTTCTCGAATTGTTTGTCTGCAATAACTTTCCTAATCTGAGGTCCTACAAAGATACCTTCCTTTATCTTTGCATCGCTAACTTGCGGAAACTTTTCTCGAAGATAAGTGAAAGCTTTGCTCGTTTTATCTAACGCTTTTACGAAATTCTTCATGAGCCCCAACTTTATATGTAATGGTGGTAAAATGATGCCGTCTTTGTTAACTAATGGCTTATGTATTACATTTTTATGCCAGAGCTGCATACGATCCCTGATAGGCCACACCTTTCTTGCATAATGTTCCTGTCTGTTGCGGCTGTCCCATTCACATAGGAAGCAACAAAATTTAGTATACCCAGTCTGCATGCCCGTGAGAATTGCAATGACCTTTAGGTCTCCACAAATCCTCCATTGGTAGTCATTGTACTTTATTTTTGCCAAAAGTATAGCCATATTGTCATAAGTTTCTTTCATATGAACAGAGTAGGCGACTGGAATTGATGAAAATAAATTTCCGTTATGCAATAACACGGCTTTTAGACTAGTCTTGGAAGAGTCGATGAAAAGTCGCCATTCGTTGACTATGTGCTCGTGACCGAGGTGCACCATTAGACCGTTTACATCTTTGCAATAGCAAATGCCATCATCCATCTCAAAGTATTGAACAAGTTCTCTGTGTCTATGACGAAATTTAGATATCGGAGTATTGGGCGCTAAAAGATTCCATTCTTTGAGTCGCGAACCGAGTAATTCCGCTTGTCCTTTGGTAAGAGCGAGATCACGTATTAGATCTGAAAGTTCTGAATGGTTAATTAAGTGAACACCATCATTCACCGGTATATAATCCGAGTCAGAATTAGTTTCTAAAGCAGGTAAACTATCACTTTCTGATGGTTCATTCACGTCCAACGGATATTGTTCTGGTGGAACTGGGATCGGACACGTGATTGGATCATGAGGCACTGGTTTCGATACCGATTCTACAACTTCTAGAAGCCATATTTCGCTCAGAATTATTTCAAAATACAGTAACTATTTGAAAAATAGCGTAACATATGTCATGCATCTTTTAGCAGTATAAAAAGTAGAATTATTTTGCATTTTATTAATTTTTAATAAGTTATATAGTAAAAATGAAACGGAGCAAATAACGGTTTCCCAAAAAATATATTTATTCACAAATATCTTAAGAACCCGACGTGATAGAGATAAACGGATTTCAGATTTGAAATCAGCGCAAGAAACTGACCTAAGAACACTTATTCTTATATAAGAAAGAAAAATGTTGTTTGTCAGTGTAATTAGAGATAGAGAGAGGCATATGAGATGTTGAGTAGGACGTATTCCTATACTTGCAGGGTTTCATCTATGAAATCAAGTGTGCCAAGTGTTCACCCTATACTTATATGTGAATCTGCACCAGGTGAATAGAGGCAGTATAGTTCTGTGGGCCTCAGTATTACATTCCAAGGGCAGTATCCTGACTTGGTAGTTTGAAGCTGTTGGAGTGGAAAGACATCATCCTGTGAGCCAGCACTTACCAAGCTAAGACTTTGTCCATGGGCTCATGATATATCTTACTTCATTACTTTCTTATCCCAAATGTGTAGTCATAGTAGAACATGATGAACACAATCGTTTTTCCAATTAGTACTTATTCGTAGGATCAAGATTAAAGTGACACTTTTCCAGAGACATTTAGATAACAATTGTGAACAATAAGAGACTCATTTATAATTTGAATTTAATTGTTGTAAATATATTCTATTACCACTTTGAGTTTTTCAGTATTCCTGTATCCAAAACATAACTGAGATACACGAAAATAAATTGTACAAAAAAAGTTGAAAATTTAAACTTAAACCAGTGAGTTGTTCCATCATTGTTCATTACTGTATAATTGTAGTTGTTGTCAATATTATTACATTACAGCGCATATACCTTAGACATCTAGCTAGACAACACTCATACACACTATTACACATAAGTAGGGAAAAATATAGCTGGTTGATGTCATAAGGTGGTAGCAGACAGGTTCCCTGAGAACACATTCATAACTAACTTAACTCAGGGGCTTGCACAGCTGACCTCACATCGGCTACAGTTAATATCTGGTTCTTTAACATCAAAACCCACCACAGAATACATACATTAGAGAAGCCTTACAAATGTGATGTTTGTGGTACAGCCTTTACTGAGAGAAGTAGTCTACAAAGACATAGAAGAATACATACAGGAGAGAAGTATAACAAGTGTGATGTTTGTGGAGCAGAATTTACTCTGGGCAATAGTCTACGCAATAAAAAAGGAATACATACAGGAAAATAACCTTACAAGTGTGATGTCTGAGATGCAGCATTTACTCGTTTACTACACATTCATAAAAGAAAACGTATAGTAGAGAAGCCTTAGAAGTGTAATGTTTTTGGTGCAGCATTTACTGAAATGGGTAGCTTACAGTCATAAATGAATACATACAGGAAATAAACCTTACAAGTGTGATGTCTATGTTGCTGCATTTACTGAGAGTGGTAGTCAACAAAGACAAAAAAGAATACTGTCGCAGAGAGATTTATGATTAATAAATTTCTATATCTCTTCTCTATTCTACCCGTGACTTCTACTTTAATATCACTCTTTTATCCTTTATTTTGCATCTGTTTGATTGTGAAAAATACAACTCTCCCATTTATACTTTTGCCTTTTTCTTTTCTTATTAAGCAACGCATTTTTATTGCTGTTAAGCTAAGTCCGTGATGAGATCGAATCATGTGAATTTGTTCTCGAAAGGGATAAGAAGCCAGACAATCATCTATCAATTTTCTCTGACACGGCATGTCTATGATTAAGTTTCTCTGTGAGAGGTGCCAACGTGGATTGCTGGGAAATGACCAGAGATAGCAGTAGGTGTAAAAACGCGCACTGGCAGTTTTATTGCCGACGTCTGAGTTAATTTAAGTGTTAAGATGGGGACTAATTGCGGGTTTTCGAGAATTAGTTAATCATTTCTTTTCATAAAATATAAGCACCAGTAGTTTAGACAAAAGGAACACCATGAGCATGCCACGACACCATAACCAGACAAGCAACGAAGAGGTATCCAGACAGTGAGCTAGTGGCCCTTTTTAGGACCAGTCCTTTTCAGGACTAACAACTGACTAGCACCGAAGAAACTAAACGCAATATATACCCCAATTATAACCAACTTTCAGGTTGAACAGGGTATAACAGCATCATATTAGACAAAAGAACGAACGACTTCATTCATTCAGTACTCCTAAGTTCCAGTAGATGGATCGCTTTGTGCTAGAGAATACCTATATAGTGAATAATTCTAATTTGTGGTGATAGCCTGTAGTTCTGTTTGGAGTGAAATTGGGTAAAGCCCAACTTTTACCAGCGGTTTTAGTACATTTGAGAAGAATCATAGAAGAAACAGTTTATCTTTAACCACGTGGGTTTACAAGTTAACACCTGTCTGGCATTGTGTTTGCCTCCAGAAATAGACAGAGTACTCATCTCACGAACTTTAAGACTAAATGCATGTACTGGGCCTATCGAGCAAGATTATATTTCTTCCCTAAATCTCATGTACATTCAGCCTGGTGGTGAGTAAAATTACAAACCAGTAACAGTCCGACATTTTGACTAATTGTGGTGTGACCAACAATTTTATATTGAGAGAACTTATAACCTGTCATTTTTCCTAAGTAAAGGAAACCTCGTGATTCTGACACTGTAAACCCGCTTAAAACTAATTCTTACCTGAACTGATTAAAGTGACACTAACCTTAGTCTGAAAAATATTGCATGAAGAGGACGCTTCCCGGAACATTGGATGAAACCAAAATCTGCAGAGCTGGGATCCCCTTCATCAAAAGAAAGACAGATTAAACGGTGTGTGTGTCCTAAAGTTTCCATCAGACGGCGAACAACAGCAAGATTGTAGGTAAGAAAGTATGACAAGGGCCCCTGCTGAAAGAATAGAGTGAAAGCAGAACGAGTGATTCTTTCATTTTTATATTCCTGCACCCACTTTGTAATTTCATTTATGCAAATTTGTTGCAAATGATATTTTCCTCTTAGGATAGATTAGTGTATCAACTCTGTTCTTAACTTTAGAGGGAAATCTTAGACTATAGTGTATAAATCCATGACTCTTTGGGGCTATCACTTTTCTTCTAATGGGATCGTGGGCTAAACATCGAGGGAAAAGATTACACCTATGGGTCTATAGTCTCTTATCCTTTTAGGAATTCATTACCCTTTTATGTAATTTATATGTTTTATATTAACATTTATGTGTTGTGGTAAATTTTCTTATGATAAATCAAATTTACAGAAACTTATCAATAAGTGTGGCGGTCAGCTCGTTTCAAATAGATATATCCCATTGTCATAGTTTCACGTCAGTGCATCTAAATGTTGTCACTTATGTGTGTGTGTGTATGAGAGTGGTATATATATATATATATATATATATATATATATATATATATATATATATATATATATATATATATATATATATATATATATATATATATATATATATATATATATATTCTAATAGTCTGACTAATCTAAATCTGTTGTAGAGATAGGCTGACCGAGAGAATTTTTTCTAGAGTGTCAGGAACAGAATCTATTACTTTTCCACCATCTCAATCGTGAAATCTATTTCTACTATTATCTCTCACCTGTTCCTATTGCTATTCAGAAAGGACCAATCTAAGTCTTAATTCACCTATCGCAAATTTTCGACAAATACATATAGGAAAAAAGATGTGCAAGTGTGGTGTTTGTGATGCTACATTTACTGAGATTGGTAGTCTACAAAGTCATAAAATTATACATAGCTTAGTGTGAGTGATAATGCTGCTGCTGCTTGCAGTGATTTAATCATTCAGTCTCACAAGATAATAGAGGAAGATAAATCCTACAAATGTGATATTTATGGTGTATCTTTTATTGAGAAAGATAACCTACAACAACATACAAGAATACATACAGGAGAGAATCCTTATTGGCATGTTGTTTGTGATGCTTAATGTTAGAGAATTACCTCCCCTGCTTTGCAGTAGTGGTCCAACAGTTGCCATAACTCAAGAGTATCTGATATGGATCTTCAAAGGTGTCTAACTTCGTACACGATTATTCTTGGCAGTTGTAGATAGAAGGCTAACGTAACGTTTTTTAAGGTGTGGTGATAGTGTTGGAGAAGGCATAGAATAATATTACTCTCTAGAATGTGTGAGGTCACAGTGACAGAGAAGTACACCGGTATCACTTGATAGTCACGTCTGTGTGAGGTCACAGTGACAGAGAAGTACAGTGGTATCACTTGATAGTCACGGCTCTGTGAGGTCACAGTGACAGAGAAGTACGCTGGTATCACTCGATCGTCACAGCTGTGTGAGGTAACAGTGACAGAGAAGTACAGTGGTATCACTTAATAGTCACGGCTGTGTGAGGTCACAGTGACAGAGAAGTACGCTGGTATCACTCGATCGTCACAGCTGTGTGAGGTCACAGTGACAGAGAAGTACAGTGGTATCACTTGATAATCACGGCTGTGTGAGGTCACAGTGACAGAGAAGTACGCTGGTATCACTCGATCGTCACAGCTGTGTGAGGTCACAGTGACAGAGAAGTACAGTGGTATCACTTGATAGTCAAGGCTGTGTGAGGTCACAGTGACAGAGAAGTACGCTGGTATCACTCGATCGTCAAAACTGTGTGAGGTCACAGTGACAGAGAAGTACAGTGGTATCACTTGATAGTCACGGCTGTGTGAGGTCACAGTGACAGAAAAGTACACTGGTATCACTCGATAGTCACGGCTGTGAAAGTATCTGGAACTGAAATAGAACAGTCAGACCTTACTGTGCCACCCTGATGTGTGACTACTACTGCTAACAATTCAACAAACTCAACTTCAACTTTAGTGAATGAATAAAGCTGTTGAATACAATTAATATATCCTCTATTTTTACTTCTATCTAAATTTTATAATAAATGGTGAGTGTTGGAAGGGGGTGTAAATGGAGAAGTATATTTACAGCTGATGACTTTACTATATATATATATATATATCAGTGGTGGTTTTCTTTAATGTGCTGTTGAGCTGCAGCACTCCCTATAAAAAAAAAGGACTGCATACTGTCTCTACTAACGTAATCCGGACAGACCAAAAAATTGAGGTTACACCGGAAGGGTTGAATAACTTGAATACAAGACCAAAAAAAAAAATTATCTAAGACCGTATCGTGGAGTGCTGCGAACGATTTCAGTTCAAGTGACCTTGACCTCTTATAAGCGAATGCTTGTTATACACAGCTGCGTTTGGGTTGAATTTATTTAACTCTTTGAATCCGGAGCAACGCTCTGAGCGTGGTTTTTAGACTATCACAAATGAAAATTACGGCACAGGGTGAAAAATAATTGCGGAGTCAGAGAGTTAACAAGTGCTGCAATGAAAGACAGCTCCAAGTGCAATGAACTGTAATTAAAGGGAAGTTACAATGAAAATTTTAAACACGAGAAATAGCAGCATAAATGTCTGTGTAACCTGGTTTGAAACTCGGGAAACTGCTTCGACTGACAAGGATTACTCTTAGTTGCAGTAAACTTTAAAAATAACTTTTCAGATGTTCTTGACAGATTTTAGATGGGATAAGACACTAATCATTTGTGTCTGGGTTGATATTTTTTTTTATTAAGGGTGCAAAGTGAAATGTCGCTCGCCTTTGCCCCTTCTCCCGTCAGTGGAAACAGTTCCGCCGGACTCAAATTGAGCCACACGTGAAGGCCGGGAGCTGGACTTGGTTGTCAGAGGCTGTTTGAGGCGCGTGCCATATAAGTATTTTATCTGTAGTGAGAGCTTATCCTCACTACAACTCCCGGCAATAACAACCTTTGGAACTGGCGCATTAAAACCAGCAGCTTCGAGCAGATAGGGCTCGTGATCCTTGGTTGGTAGCTTATCTAAGAGAAGGAACTCTGAATTCAAACCACCGCTGTCTTGCGGGAATATCCATTTGTGGAATAGGCTTCGGGAGTAAACCCTGAGGATAAATCCGGAGTCGGAGTCCCTAAGGCAGTCTAATGTCGATTCGACATTATTCTGGCAACTCCTGCGACATGGCTGGTACCAAACTGTATCGGCTACTGCCGTTCCTTTGGATCTACCGGCTGTGTGGAGAGGGGGAACATGCTGCATGGGCAACAGCTTGATCTCCATATAACTGTGCCCAAGCTTGCGCCCTGGAGAGGTTACCGGTTATAAGCATTTTGCCCTATAGGCGTAGGGCATGGCGCCAGGGGCTACTTCCGACAGTGGGAGAGGTTCTAGGATCTCACTGGACAGCTACCGCCCGCTTCAAGCTGGGCAGCCCCCAGTCAATAAGGTGTTGTCCCGCCACTGTCTGCTTTCCCCATTGGGTGCATGGGGATTAGGGTCAAACCCGAACTGTGGACAGAAAATTTTGCACCAAGCAATTATCGAAAAAATAAAAATAAGCAAACTCTCAGATTGGGATGCTGGAACGTCCGGACTATGTTGACTGGGCTATCCGAAAACCTACAAGATGTAAACGATGTAAGGAAGACAGCCATAATTAATGATGAGCTTAAACGACTTCAGGTTGATATAGCTGCACTTCAGGAAACGCGACTGGCGGGCTCTGGAACGGTGAGCGAGAAGGACTACACATTTTATTGGCAAGGGAAAGATCTTAATAAAGCTAGAGAACACGGAGTAGGTTTTGCGGTAAAAAATTCGCTAACTAAAATGGTTGAACCAGGCGAGAATGGATCAGAACGCCTGTTAACACTCCGCCTGCAAACTAGCACAGGTCTGCTCCTACTCTGTACTCTGCCTCAGAAGCTAAAGATGAGTTCTACGAGAATCTAACAGCAATTATCAAAAGCATACCTAGGCAAGAGCAGCTTGTTCTCCTTGGTGACTTTAACGCTAGAGTGGGTGCCGATAATGTTTCATGGCCTTCATGTCTGGGCGGGTTTGGTATTGGCAAGATGAATGAAAATGGACAACGGCTCTTAGAGTTGTGCGTCCACCATGACCTCTGCGTGACCAACACCTACTTTCAGACAAAACCCCAGCATAAGGTGTCATGGAGACACCCACGATCCAAGCATTGGCACCAACTTGACCTGATTCTCGTCAGAAGGCCACTCCTCAGGTCTGTGCTCTCCACGCGCTCGTTCCATAGTGCAGACTGTGATACAGATCACTCCTTGGTTTGCTGCAAAATCAGAGCACAACCAAGAAAACTCTATCGTGTCAGACATGAAGGGAAACCACTCATTGATACCAGCAAGATGTCAGACCCTCTCATGATCGCTCAATTCACTGCGACCTTCAAGAAAGTGCTCAGTAGCCCTCAGCATGGTGATACTATTACAGAGAACTGGGAGCATCTACGGAACACCATTCAAAGTACTGCACTTGCCACCTTTGGTAAGAAAACAGCAAAGTCAAATGACTGGTTTGATGATTCATCAGATGTGATGGCACCTGTCATTGAAGCTAAGCGCAGTGCTATGAATAAATACAAACGTTCACCGAGTGACAGAACCCTACAGATCCTGAGGGCTACGAGATGCAAAGTTCAACAAACTGCTCGACGCTGTGCAAATGACTATTGGCTCCAGCTCAGTGAGAGCATCCAGATTGCAGCGCAAACAGGCAACATTAGACAAATGTATGACAGTATAAAGAAAGCACTTGGTCCCCAAAAAATTAAGACGGCACCGCTAAAAACCATCAGCGGAGAGAAGCTAACCGATAAGGGTAAGCAGATGGAGAGGTGGGTCGAGCACTACTCTGAGCTTTACGCTAGAGACAATACTGTTACGCCTGCAGCCCTTGATGCTGTCAATAGTCTGCCAACTATGGAGGAGCTGGATGCCGAACCAACATTAGAGGAACTCAGCAAGGCCATTGATAGCTTGGCCTCTGGCAAAGCAGCAGGCAGTGATGGAATTCCTCCTGATTTAATCAAATGCTGTAAGAGCACGCTATTACATCCCCTGCATAGGATGCTGTGCCAGTGCTGGGAAGAGACAACTATTCCTCAAGACATGCGAGATGCCAAGATTGTAACACTGTATAAAAATAAAGGAGACAGAAGTGATTGCAATAACTACAGAGGCATCTCTCTTCTTAGTATTGTTGGTAAGGTTTTTGCCAAAGTCGTCTTAATGCGACTACACAAGTCAGCTGAGCGCATATATCCAGAGTCTCAGTGTGGATTCCGAGCTGGTAGATCAACAGCAGACATGATCTTCTCTCTCCGCCAGCTTCAGGAAAAATCAAGAGAGCAGAAAAGACCATTATATATCGCCTTTATAGACCTCACAAAAGCATTCGACCTGGTTAGTAGGGATGGACTCTTTAAAATCCTCCTGAAAATAGGCTGCCCTTCTAATAAAGTCATTCCATGACGACATGAAGGGAACAGTCCAATATGCTGGAAGCACGTCACAGCCCTTTGATATACGAAGTGGCGTTAAACAAGGCTGTGTTCTGGCTCCGACCCTCTTCGGAATCTTCTTTGCCTTACTCTTGAAACATGCATTCAGAGATGCAACTGAAGGAATATGCCTTCACACTAGGTCAGATGGCCGTCTGTTTAATCTTTCAAGGCTGAAGGCAAAAACAAAAATCAGAAGGGTCACTATAAGAGACTTGTTGTTCGCTGATGATGCTGCAGTCATCACTCATAGCCAACAGGAGCTTCAGAGCTTGATGAATCACTTCACTAAAGCATGCAAGGACTTTGGCCTCACAATAAGTCTAAAGAAAACGAATGTGCTGAGTCAGGATGCGGGTGCTGCACCAGTTATCACTATCGATAACTATGAATTGGCAGTGGTGCACCACTTCACATACCTAGGGTCTACCATCAATGACAAACTCTCACTGGATACAGAAATCGACAGCCGCATTGGCAAAGCTGCAGCTACCTTTGCCCGCCTCACATCGCGTGTTTGGGGAAACTCTAAACTCACAATGAAGACCAAAGCTGCGGTATATAATGCCTGCGTCACCAGCACACTCCTATATGGCAGCTAGACCTGGACGACCTATGCTAAGCAAGAAAGAAGGCTCAATACCTTCCATTTGCGGTATCTACGTTGCATCCTCGGCATCTCGTGGAAAGATAAAGTGACAAATGTCGAGGTGTTGTCACGTGCTGGCCTTCAAAGTATGTATACGCTGCTTAGACAGCGCAGACTTCGCTGGCTTGGCCATGTTCGCCGCATGGAAGATGGTCGCATCCCAAAAGATATCTTCTACGGACAATTAACAGATGGCAAGAGAACAGTTGGGCGACCACAGCTGAGGTTCAAAGATGTGTGCAAGAGAGATATGAGGGCACTGGACATGGATCCAGCAACATGGGAGGATGAAGTTGCCGATCGCACTAAGTGGCGATGCTATTTACGGCGCCACCTCAGATTGGGCGAAGAGACGCTCACACAACAAGCAGAGGTGAGGAGAAAACGTCGAAAATAAGCAGCTGAGGGCTGCCACCTCAGGGGCGCATTCCCATAGTCAGTTATGACTGAAGGGGCTATTATTATTATAAAGTGAAATGAAAATGAGAAATAAAAACAGCACTTCAAAATATAACATTACAAGCTTATCAGTGACAATCAACACTATTTTCATGACGGTTGCATTAACGTGTGTAAAATGACAGCACAGCAATCAATACAACCCTCATTTTCAAAATTAATTAGAATAACACCAAAGGTCAACATTGTCAGTAGCGTATGTGCCCTCCATTATTGGCGATACTTTTAAGGCACCGCTGTCGCATGGAAATGATGAGCTTGTGAATGAAGCATTGGGGCACTGCCTGCCACTGATGCTGAAGGACCAGAAGCAGTTCATGTAGAGTTGCAGGAGATGGCTGATGCTGCTTAACTCGTCGCCCAAGCTCGTCCCAAAGATGTTTTATGGGATTCAAGTTAGGATTGTTTGCAGGCCAATCCATTCTATTGACACCCGCTTCTTGCAGGAAAGCATTTACTGCACGAGAACGGTGTGGTCTTGCATTATCATCTTGAAGGACTGCATTGTTCCCAATAACCTGCATGGCTGGGATGGCAAGAGGCTGTAGAATCTCGTCACGGTAGCGGTCACCATTCAGATTCCCAATCACATGATAGAGGGGGGTTCTGTGGAGTAAACTAATGCCTCCCCACATCATCACTGATCCAGCACCATATCGGTTACGTTCGATGACTGCAGCATCACTAAAGCGTTCACAACGACGCCTCCATACTCTGATTCGTCCATCTGTAGGCTCCAAGATCAATCGGGACTCATCCGTGAACATAACGTTAGCCCACTGTGCACGTCGCCACTGCACGTGCTGCATACACCATGCTAAACGAGCTGCTCTGTGGGCAGTAGTCAAGTGTGGTCGAATGGCTGGACGACAAGCACGAAAGTTGGCATCGTGAAGGCGATTCCGAATAGTCTGATCACTGACTACAGTGTTGGTAGCATCTCTGAGGAACTGTCTGATTACATTTGCACTTGCAGTTCTCCGTTGCAGTGCTTGCCTCTGAATTAAGCTATCTTCTCGAGGTGTAGTGACTCTAGGACGACCTGTGCGTTGCCGTTCCTCGACGATTCCAGTCTGGGCAAAGCGTTGCTGCAGTCTGACAATAACTCAATGAGATACTGCAAGCCTCTGAGCAACATTTTGGACAGTAGGACCTTCCTGCAACCACGCAATGGCTCTTCCTTTATCCACAACACTCAGCTTTCGTGGTTGAGGCATATTGTTGTGCAATGGTTATGCAGCACTTGTATTGCTTATAAAGACAATTTTGTGAGTACAGCTCAAGACCAACACTATAGTCTCCCACATGCATCACGCATTTTTGGAATAGCAGGTTTTTTTTTCATGCTCAGACATCATTAAAAACACACACATTTTGGCGTCTTAGCAGCATTTTTTTCAGCGTGCTTGCTGAGCTGAACACTAGCCATACGGTATGCTGGTGGCGCATGCAGTACGTGTTGAATGTTTGTCGTTCGAGAAAAGTCAATGTCAGATTAATTGCTTATGAAATATAATTTTTATTATTTTTGGGTCATTTTTACCTACTGGTCCTTAACTTCTTTTGAAGGGTATATATATGTCGGCGTCTGTGGCCTAATGGATATGAACGCAGTTTCATAATCCAGATATACCAGGTTCGAAACCTGCTGCAGGCGGTTTGGTAGCAGATCGCTTTGTGTGGATTTTTTAACAGTGGTATAAGCGCCGTACCGTTCAGAAAGCAATGGCAAACTACTGAATGAAAAAAAAATTGCCTAGAAAAATCACAAACAGCCAATAAAAGCTGGGGTTGATTGCCACGTCCTGTAAAGGATAAGCAACTAACTTATATATATATATATATATATATAACTTAATAAAACAATATTGAATTTTTCAATTGAATTCAGTAACTAAAGTCTTCCACAAGTTTTCTGGCACTAGTCTTTAACTATCCTGGATATTTACTGAACATTATTCGTCATCGACAAAATGTTTCTTTTGACTGCTTACATAGATCACTGGAATGGATCTTGTATTACTCATCTTTTTGAACAATTGTAGTGACAAACTTCTCTCTTGCTGAAAGTCTGGTCCGTTCATCATGTGATGTGTTCTTTCCAGAATGTTGTCTCCATTATAACTGCTCTGAACGCATCACGATTCTGGGCAAGTCGACCTATATCAGCCAAAGACAAGTTCAGACTCTCTGCGATGTCCTGGGTCCACCGTTGTCTAGGTTGACTCCTTCCCCTTTTTCTAGGGACCATTCCTTCCATCACTATTTTTTCCAGACTATTATGTCTTTTTATATGACCAAAATATTTCAGTTCCTTATTGCGATGGTATTTTGAAGCCAATTTTCCTCTACATTTAGTGCGTGCAAAACTTCTCTGTTGGCCTTTTTTTCTGTTCAGGGTATTTGTAGTGGGTTTGATGGTATTGTATGATGATGATATTACTAAATGTAATGTATGAGGTCAGCTGTGAAGGCTCCTGAGATAAAATGTAGTTGTGAATTGTCAGAAGGCCTTTCTTGCTACCACTACGACCTCACACTCAATTTTTTTTCTTAATGAATGTAGCTATGTAAAATGTCTAGGGTAATGATATGTAATGTGGTGTGATAGTTATAGATACACCCACAGATATTAAGCAGACTAATAATATTAACAAATATTATAATACACTGAACTAACTCAAGAGTGTAAAATTTTTGATAGAATTATATTACATTTATTTTGTTCTGGATCAAGTTTTATGTTGACCAGAACTTTTTAAAAAAAAAAAAAGATTTAAAAATTATGAAAGAAATGCATGGAATGTTACATAATAAATGCAAGAGTGTACATATATAAGTACTAGACTAGTTAGTTTTATTAAAATGTTCT
Source organism: Oreohelix idahoensis (assembly GCA_024509875.1). Classification (NCBI taxonomy): domain Eukaryota; kingdom Metazoa; phylum Mollusca; class Gastropoda; order Stylommatophora; family Oreohelicidae; genus Oreohelix; species Oreohelix idahoensis. The sequence continues at coordinate 138,766 of JAMPIV010008162.1, read as the reverse complement.
AGTAGTCATCTACTTAGGAGGATAGTTAATGTTTGTGCTGTTGGGGTGGACTCATCACACCTGTCTATATTGACTACACAGTGTCCAGTAAATTGCAGGAATTTTATGGGGTATTAGCAACTAAAAGGCGTTGGTGAACTTCCAGCAGACCAGAGGCTCACTCATCTTGCATATGTAGCTCTGGTGCTGAAATCTGGTAGTCCCACCTCTCCGTGCTGGCGGGCAATAATAGTGGTCTCTGTCACAACGTACTGCACAGATACACTCGAGTAAAATCACCAACTGAATGGACACCGCCTTGTTGACAGCTGAAACTCACAGCTCTGCAATCAAAGTATTGGCTATGTGTCAAAATTCTATTCTCTACCCACGTCTGGACACAACACGGACACAACAACCACATCATACAGACAGGTCAGATCTCTCTGACCAAACAGCACATTTACCATGGTGGTTTTACATCAGATAGGTCCTCCCAGACTATAGATTCTGAAAAATATTTATTAGTTTCCTTCCCTAAAAGTGGATAGGTAATATGTTTCATTATTCTCAACACTTGATCTGTCTTTCCTAACCCTTGCTGGTTTATGTATATTGTTGGTCCCTAGACCCTGACTTGGGCGGGGGGTCTAGAGCAAATCCCTACTTGTTTGTAAGGCTAGATTATGATATGGCAGTATCAAATCACTCGAACATTAAACAATATTCAAAATATACAAAGAAATAATTTCAATCTTACCAGATTATGAATAAAGAACACAGAAATGCTAGCAAAACTCAGCTGAGCTGCTGGCTATAGTATGGCGTCCCTGAACTTATTTCACTTTCTTTCATTTGGAAATCACCACACTTTAAAATACTGTGTCTATCATCGAACAACTATTGAGGAATGGCCCCACTTGCGCGTCTGAGCGCCGATAAAATCATTGTCTGTGGCCAATCACTGCCTAGGTTTATTTCAAATTCAAATTTCCTACCCTAAAGTCATTTCAGTCATGCTTCAGTCAAGTATGGATGTTTATCTGTTAGTCTGTCCGTCTCTACTTGTTTTTTTTTTTCAAAACGTACTTGATTTTTGAACCAACCTTTCTCTCCCCTCCAAAATTTTGTCGTTAAAAGTTATATTTAGACACAGCTCCCTCCAATGTCCCTTCGCTTCCCTACTAAGTAGATTTGAACACCTGCGTCTCGAGGTCGTGTTTTTTTGTGCAAATAGCGACACTTTTTATTCCATACAGTCTGTCGCTGATGTGAACAACACTGTCTTTTGTCATTATCTTCAATATTATCTATCCGTCTGTAAAATTAAGAACATATTAGTTCACTGCTCAGAATGGGCCATCCGGCCAGCTAATTTTTATATTCCTAACATTAATATTACGAAAAAGTTACTTTTTAATTTTTGTAATATTCCAAACATCTGCGTTCTGCCGCTGAATTCAAATCAAAGGCTTGGTATCGCAAAAGCGACCAATAAATGACTGTGGCGTAACATATCCAAGGTCCCTTCTGTCGAGTTCCTTACTTTATGTCAACTTGGGAAACGTGACTTTTCTCCGTTTCCCCCCCCCAATTGCGTCTCCTTAGCCTTTCTAGTCTCACGCAATCTTTCCAGTCATATTTTTTTCCTTTTTATCCGCCGTTCCCCTCCTGTCCAGCAAGTCAATTTTTATGGAGGGTGATGACCCGCGGTCTGGGCGATCATGTACTATCAGCAGCCTACGCATTATGTTTTTATCCTTACATGTTATCTTTGGAGGTATTTTACCGTTGTATCTCTGTCAATTTCACTACACATCTCCCCACTTGAAAACATGCCTATGGCAAGTTCCAAAACCAGCGATACACATAGGTAAAATTACTCCTCACGTCTGCCACTACTCTAAATTTTGATCACAGGGGTGCCGACTGAGGAAATCTGCACCGACATTCAATTTACGGCTTGCATAAGCGACTGGTTTCAGTTCCCCATCAGGTGAAGATGATCTTTGCAACAAAGCCCCTCCTAGTCCTACATTACTTGCATCGGTTCTTAAGACAAAGTCCTGTGTCAAATCAGGCAGTTTGAGAATAGGCTTGCTAGTGAGTTTTTCCTTTAACTCTTGGAACGCTAGTTCACATTGTGCAGTCCAAATAATTTTATCTGGAAGTCCCTTGCGAGTCAGATCAGTCAGAGGAGCACAAATAGCGTTAAAATTCTTGATGTATTTCTGATAAAATCCGCATAACGACACAAATGATCGCACGTCCTTTTTTGTTTGCGGCCTAGGTGCTCTCTCTGCAGTTTTTCCAAGTTCTTAGGATCAGGGGTCATATTACCCTGATATACAGTGTGTCCCAAGAATTCCAACTCTTTGCATCCAATACAACATTTTGTTGGCCTAGCAGTTAAGTTCGCTTCCCGAAGTCTATCAAACAACATCTCCAGAGCTTCAATGTGTTCTTCAAATGTCTCTGTGGCGACGAGAATATCATCCATGAAATTCGTGATACATGGGTTATTCAGGGGATCCAACAATTTGCGCATCATCCTTGAAAACACACTCGGAGCATTTTTCAGTCCGAATGGTAGCATATTGAATTCATAATGTCCATCCGAAGTGCTAAAAGCCAAATAAGGTCTCACTTCAGGCTTCACTGGGATCTGGTAATAGCCTTTACTAAGATCCACCTTTGAAAAGTATTTTGCCTTGTTCAGTCTGGCAAATAACTGTTTTGTGTCTGGTAGTGGATCCACTTGTCCTTCTGTGACAGCATTCAGTTTCCTGTAATCTATGCACAGTCTGTGTTCCCCAGACGGTTTTCTCAACAAAACGACACTAGAACTAAAAGATGATTCACTGTGCGAAATAATCCCCTCCTTCAACAAATACTCTATTTCTTCCTTCAATGCCTTCTCCTTCGCGAACGGAATAGAATAGGCTCTCATACAGATTGGGTTTGAGTCTACCAGTTTCATGTCATACTGTAGCACATTTGTATGGCCTGGTTTATCTGTTAATACATCTGTATGTTCCTCCAGAACTTGTTGAACTCTCTTCCTCTGGTTTTTAGTCAGGTGCTTACTGACTTTTACCTGTGCTGCGGTTTCACAAGGATGTAATGGGTATTCATGTGAGGTGAGTGGTTCTTTTTGCATCTGGGTTGCAATAGCTAAGGTCAATAAGGGGGTGCTGTCCTGGAGTGGTCTGTCCAGATACTTCTTTAACAGGTTTACATGATAAACTTTCTCCTTCCCCTTTTTGTCAATTTTATAGTTTGTTCTAGACACCTTCTCTAGAACCGTATATGGACCTTGCCAACCAATTTGTAATTTATTCTGGCTTCCGGGTAGTAGAAGCAGCACCTTCTCTCCGACTGCCAGTTCCCTGTCCTTTGCCTTCCTATTAAAGTATGCTGCATGTTTCTTCCTGGCTTGCTTCAAATTATCATTTGCCAGTTTCCATCCAGCTTTCAAACGAGTGGTCAGTTCGTTCACGTATTGATACGATGAGGTAACAGTCTCTTCCGCCTTCTCATCTGTCCAGGTCCTTAATAGAGCTTCTAATGGACCTTTATTGGGTATAAAATGGACAAATGGAAAATTCCTGGGGGACCTGGATTTCGCAGATGATGTAGCATTCTTAAGTTCAACACCAAGACAATCCCAAGAAGCAATAAATAATTTGTGTCATCTCTCGGTTAAAATTGGTCTCCAAATAAATGCCTCTAAAACTAAAGCTATGAACTTTTCTAACGAGACCTTTGATATCATCTTGAACGGGGAAAAACTACAGAAAGTTGAAAGTTTCAATTATTTAGGCAGTAAAATGACTCAGGATGGTGACACAACAAGAGAAATCCATACTAGAATTGCTTTGGCAGCTAGCGCCTTCAATAGATTATCTAACATTTGGAAATTACGATCATTGAATATACATACCAAGCTTCGTCTGTTTAATTCAAATGTTATCTCAGTGTTAACATACGGCTTGAGAGTTGGAAAATAACAAAATCATTGGAGAACAAGCTGAATACATTCGAGAACAAATGTCTTAGAAAACTCATGAACATCAGTTGGAAAGAATTCAAGACTAATCGACAAATAAGAGAAGACTCTAGGCAGAAATATGTCTCCGACTATATAAGGAAAAGACGATGGTCATATATCGGTCATGTCCTACGAATGCAAAACAACAGAATACCACTACAGGCGCTCACTTGGGTTCCTGAGGGTAAGCGGAAAAAAGGAAGACCAAAAGAAACACTCAGAAGAACAATAATAAGAGAAGGAAGAACGTTGGGCCTAAATAATGTGCAAGAGCTAAGAGGAGTGGCGTCACAACGAACAACCTGGAGAGCACTGGTTTCTGCCTTATGCGCCGTGTTTGGCGCTTAAAGAATTTATTATTATTATTATTAATGGACCTTTTATTGGCCTCCCAAATAGCAGAGTTGCGGGAGCCATCCCGGTTGAACTATGTGGTACCTCCCGGTACGCAAACAATGCGGCGGGCAGGAATTGATCCCACAGATCCGGTTTTTCGTGTGCCAGCTTTCTCAGGATAGAAATGAGAGTCCCGTTGAACCTCTCTACCTGGCCGTTCCCTTGTGGATGGTACGGACTACAATGAAAGTGTCTGGCTTGAAATAGCTTAAAAACTTCTTCCGTTAGTTTCCCCTTGAACTGAGAACCATTATCCGTCAAGATTTGATGCGGGAATCCTAATCGGGTAAATATTGTAAGCAGTGCCTCTGCTACATGTTTTGAATCAATTGATGGCAGGGCTACCGCCTCTCCCCACATAGAACAAGTGTCCACCAGAGTAAGGATGTAACTGTTCCTCCTCTTGGTCCGAGTGAGAGGTCCTACAATATCCATTGCAACCCTCTCAAAAGGTGTTCCCACTATGGGCATTTCCCCTAGAGTTGCAGGAGCAGTCCAGTGCTTTGGAGCTACCCTTTGACATTCTGGGCAGGATTTGACATATCTTTTTATATCCTCCGTTATCCCTGGCCAGAAGTAATGACAAGCTATACGCTGTCCTGTGGCGCTGATCCCCATGTGACCACTGAAGGGAATCGCATGCCCGAGTTCCATCACTTTATCTCTATATGAAGTGGGAAGAACCAGCTGGTTGTGACCATTTGTTCCAGTTCCGGCCTTCCTGTATAAGAGTTTGTTCTTCATGAAATATTCCCCCTTGCTCGGAGGTGTGTGGCATTTGGGCAATTTTTTTAAAACAGGGCTTGAGTGTCCTATCCTCAGCCTGCGCCTTCCTCATCTCCTCTGGATGAGCATTTATAGGTTCACCTTCTTCCTCCTTCTTCTGTGACCTGGTCTGCACTGTCGCCATGATCACAGGTTTCTCGGGATTCCCCAAGAAGACGTATCTACACCCCAATATCAGAGGGTAGATTGGTTCATCTATCACTGCTGCTCTGATTTCTCCCTCCACATAGCGAGTTTTCACTATTATCCTTGCGATGGGAAGTGTCATGAGTGGTATGTCCTTAGTCGCCCCTTGTATTTCCACTGTTTCTGTGGTATACTGACTTGGGTCCACTAGGCTAGACTTCACAACTGAATCATAATCCAAACCTGTATCATAAAGGCACCTTATGGTGACCCCATTACAAATAACATCCTCACAAACTGGGGGGGGGGGGGTGATAAGGTTCCTGTTGTCCATTAGGATTAACCTTTAATCTTCGCGTCCCCGACTTCATTGCAGCAATGTTTGAAGGTTTCCTTCTACAAAATTCGGTGTTATGGTTATCCTTCTTGCACCATTTACACCATCTTTTTCCTTGGTTCAACGGTTTTCTTTCATTGAACTTTTGGTCATTGAACTGTGAGTTTCTGTCGCGATAGTCATTTCTTGGCCGCTCAAAGTTTGTCCTACCTTTATTTCCCTGCTTTCTATTATCAAATTTATTAAATTGCTGTGGAGCTTTAAAATTGTCTATGTGCTTCTTTTTAGCACCACTACCTCTGCCTGAGCTGCCTGATACCTCTCAGCAACATTTAAAATTTCCCCCAACTTCTCTGCACCTTGTTCCATGAGAAATTTTCTCATGTCTGGAGCCATGGACTCTCTCAATTGCTCAATCATGATCATTTCTTTAAGATCTTGGGTCTTCCCCAGAGCCGTCCATTTCTCCAAATAGGTTTCTAGTCTAGCAGAGAATTGGTGGTATGTCTCCCCAGACAACAGTTTGGCATTTCTAAATTTCTTACGATAAAATTCACCATTCTTCTCGTACCTTAATAACAAAGCCTGCTTTAACATGTCATAATTGTCTTGGTCTTCCCTGTTCATTTTGGCAAATACTTCATAAGAAGTACCTCTCAATCCCTGTGATAGCTTTAAACTCCACCTCTCTCTCTCTCTACCCCATATGTAGTAGCTAATAACTCAAAACGTCCTAGGTACCCCTCTATGTCATCGTCTTTTTCAACAAAATGGTCTAAATGAAACCCCATAGCTGAGTTTGAGGCTCCCAGACTGGGCGTAGCATCTGAGGCAAAAGGGCTGGCACCATTTTCAGGAGCCGGGCCTTGTAATTCCAGCTCCCTTAGTCGTAATTCGTGCTCCCTTTGCAACCTTCTATCTTCTGCCTCCCTTTCGGCAGTCAACCTTTTTTCTTCTGCCTCCCTTTCGGCAGTCAACCTTTTTTCTTCTGCCTCCCTTTGCTGTAGTTTTTCTTCTGCCTCCCTTTGCTGTCGTTTTTCTTCTGCCTCCCTTTGCTGTCGTTTTTCTTCTGCCTCAATCTGCAGCCTCTTAATTTCTCTATCAGCCTCAATTTGTAACCTCTTCTCTTCAGCTACCTTTCTATCTTCCCTTTCAATATATTTATCACATTCAGCCGTTACATATTGAATTAAAATTTGACCATCCATTCCCATCTCCTTTGCGGTCAGCACAGCAGCTGATCGAAATTTTGCTAGCTCCGCCATACTTTTCAGACAATATAATAATATACAAGCTAAATCTCTAACCAGTAAATACACTAAGTACTTCTTATGACTATAGTCTAACTAATTCTAACTAACCAGTTAACTAATTAATTATCACTGGCTGTGAAGATTCACCAACTTTTATCTGCAGGGACACTTTTAATTTTAAAGGGAATTTCACAATTTTTTTCCCCAAATTTTATTTCTCCAACCAGGAGATCCTAATATTACTGTTGGGCTAATTATCCCCGGACAAGACCCCAATGTATGTAGTGGGTTTGATGGTATTGTATGATGATGATATTACTAAATGTAATGTATGAGGTCAGCTGTGAAGGCTCCTGAGATAAAATGTAGTTGTGAATTGTCAGAAGGCCTTTCTTGCTACCACTACGACCTCACACTCAATTTTTTTTCTTAATGAATGTAGCTATGTAAAATGTCTAGGGTAATGATATGTAATGTGGTGTGATAGTTATAGATACACCCACAGATATTAAGCAGACTAATAATATTAACAAATATTAGAATACACTGAACTAACTCAAGAGTGTAAAATTTTTGATAGAATTATATTACATTTATTTTGTTCTGGATCAAGTTTTATGTTGACCAGAACTTTTTAAAAAAAAAAGATTTAAAAATTATGAAAGAAATGCATGGAATGTTACATAATAAATGCAAGAGTGTACATATATAAGTACTAGACTAGTTAGTTTTATTAAAATGTTCTAGTAGTCATCTACTTAGGAGGATAGTTAATGTTTGTGCTGTTGGGGTGGACTCATCACACCTGTCTATATTGACTACACAGTGTCCAGTAAATTGCAGGAATTTTATGGGGTATTAGCAACTAAAAGGCGTTGGTGAACTTCCAGCAGACCAGAGGCTCACTCATCTTGCATATGTAGCTCTGGTGCTGAAATCTGGTAGTCCCACCTCTCCGTGCTGGCGGGCAATAATAGTGGTCTCTGTCACAACGTACTGCACAGATACACTCGAGTAAAATCACCAACTGAATGGACACCGCCTTGTTGACAGCTGAAACTCACAGCTCTGCAATCAAAGTATTGGCTATGTGTCAAAATTCTATTCTCTACCCACGTCTGGACACAACACGGACACAACAACCACATCATACAGACAGGTCAGATCTCTCTGACCAAACAGCACATTTACCATGGTGGTTTTACATCAGATAGGTCCTCCCAGACTATAGATTCTGAAAAATATTTATTAGTTTCCTTCCCTAAAAGTGGATAGGTAATATGTTTCATTATTCTCAACACTTGATCTGTCTTTCCTAACCCTTGCTGGAGTTTATGTATATTGTTGGTCCCTAGACCCTGACTTGGGCGGGGGGGTCTAGAGCAAATCCCTACTTGTTTGTAAGGCTAGATTATGATATGGCAGTATCAAATCACTCGAACATTAAAACAATATTCAAAATATACAAAGAAATAATTTCAATCTTACCAGATTATGAATAAAGAACACAGAAATGCTAGCAAAACTCAGCTGAGCTGCTGGCTATAGTATGACGTCCCTGAACTTATTTCACTTTCTTTCATTTGGAAATCACCACACTTTAAAATACTGTGTCTATCATCGAACAACTATTGAGGAATGGCCCCACTTACGCGTCTGAGCGCCGATAAAATGATTGTCTGTGGCCAATCACTGCCTAGGTTTATTTCAAATTCAAATTTCCTACCCTAAAGTCATTTCAGTCATGCTTCAGTCAAGTATGGATGTTTATCTGTTAGTCTGTCCGTCTCTACTTGTTTTTTTTTTTTTCAAAACGTACTTGATTTTTGAACCAACCTTTCTCTCCCCTCCAAAATTTTGTCGTTAAAAGTTATATTTAGACACAGCTCCCACCAATGTCCCTTCGCTTCCCTACTAAGTAGATTTGAACACCTGCGTCTCGAGGTCGTGTTTTTTTGTGCAAATAGCGACACTTTTTATTCCATACAGTCTGTCGCTGATGTGAACAACACTGTCTTTTGTCATTATCTTCAATATTATCTATCCGTCTGTAAAATTAAGAACATATTAGTTCACTGCTCAGAATGGGCCATCCGGCCAGCTAATTTTTATATTCCTAACATTAATATTACGAAAAAGTTACTTTTTTAATTTTTGTAATATTCCAAACATCTGCGTTCTGCCGCTGAATTCAAATCAAAGGCTTGGTATCGCAAAAGCGACCAATAAATGACTGTGGCGTAACATATCCAAGGTCCCTTCTGTCGAGTTCCTTACTTTATGTCAACTTGGGAAACGTGACTTTTCTCCGTTTCCCCCCCAATTGCGTCTCCTTAGCCTTTCTAGTCTCACGCAATCTTTCCAGTCATATTTTTTCCTTTTTATCCGCCGTTCCCCTCCTGTCCAGCAAGTCAATTTTTATGGAGGGTGATGACCCGCGGTCTGGGCGATCATGTACTATCAGCAGCCTACGCATTATGTTTTTATCCTTACATGTTATCTTTGGAGGTATTTTACCGTTGTATCTCTGTCAATTTCACTACAGTATTCTCAACATCCTTCTGTAGCATTTCATTTCGAATAATGTAACATTTTTTGCAACTGTTATATTGAGTGTCCAAGTCTCACAGCGTATGTTGCTACTGGGAATATATCTGCTCTGATCAGTTGTAACTTTGTTTCTTTGCTTGTGCCTTGCCATACGTTTTTCACCTGTATTAGTTTATGTGAAGCAATTGTAATTCTTCTTTTAATTTCTACTGCACAGTCGCCAGAGCTGTTGATGATTGATCCTAAGTATTCGAATTCATTAACACTTTTCAGTTCTTCGTTATCAATCTCAATTTCTGGTTTGGTCTTTACTTTGTCTGTTGTCAATACTTTGGTCTTCTTGGCATTTAGGTATAGATTCTGGGACTCGCTGTGTGTTTTGGTGGACATAATTAATTGCTCAATTCCTTCTGGGTTGGTCGATAGGAGGACTGTGTCATCAGCATTTCTGATTTTCGGGATCTGGTACCCGCCGATGTTAAATGAGTCAAACTGTGTGTGTTCTTGGTCATCTCTTACGTTTCTCATGATATTCTCGGCATACAAGTTAAACAGGGAAGGGGAAAGAGTACAGCCTTGTCTTACTTCTTTCCGTACTTCAAACCATTCTGATGTTTCCCTCTCTATTTTTACGGCTGCCTGTTGTTCTTGGTACAGCAGTGCGATGAGTTGTAAAAAGTGGTTTGGAAATCCCATATTTTCCATAATAGTCCACAACTGCTGATGTTGTACACAGTCGAAAGCTTTGGTGTAATCAATGAAAAAAGATGGTCCGTTAGCCCACCCAATGACTTAGGGGGACTAAAGGTCTGTAAAGCTTCAACCACTGTGCTCCTTTGAATTTATAGGCAGCGGGATTGAATAACTTAAGACTTCTCCTCAAAGACTCAAATATGAACCTGGAACAAGGAGTAATATGTGGCTATTCTGTGGCATGGAGCACACATATAATCCTTATTGTTCATGAGGTGAGTTTGTCTCAGTGTATGTGTATTGGATGGGTGATATATGGTTCAGTACAAGCCAGATATAGCATAATAAGTCAAGTGTCTACTTGCAGAACATTTTCAAATAATATAATACATAAATAAATAAAGTAATATGATTACATGTGTATGATGCAACCTTTTCCTTCCACCTATGCTTGCTAAGTCAGTGATGTACTTGCTGGTGGGTTTTAGTATACCAGGAAAGGACTAGCATGGTTATATAGCCCTGACAAGGACTGGTTAGGTAAGGACTGTGGGGGTTATATTGCGAGTTTCAATTTTCATCAAACATACCCGTATAGACAAATGTTAGGTCTGATAGACTCATGTTTTAAACAAAACCTGAAATAAAATGTTATTATTCATACAAATATCTTTAGTAATCAATCCAACATACCCTTTCATCATCATCTCAACCCGTAACCCGTCATGGGTCGTAGGGGTGCCATGGTGGAAGCATCAGCAGACAGGGTCCTCCAATGCTCTCTATCCTCAGCAACGCGTACAAGTGTGGAAAAACCGTGTCCTGCCCATTATTTGATGTTATCAGCCCAGGATTTTCTTTGCCTTCCTCTTCTCCGTTTACTTCGACTGTTCCCTGGAGGATCGTTTTCGAAAGGGAGTCATGACTAGTTACGTGTCCAAACCAGGCAAGCTTTCGACGTTTCACTACTGACAAAAGTGGTTCTTGATGGCCTGCATAGGTGTTTACCTTCTCTCTAACATAGACATTTGTTTTGTGCTCTTTATAGCAAATGCGCAAAATTCTTCTGTAACATTTATGCTCGAAAGCTTGAATCCTTCGCTCCGTATCTGCAGTGAGTGTCTGTTGCTGTCTATTTTGCATATATGTTAAAGACATCAACTTGTTTAATTCTTTTGATGGTCTAAGAAAGAGAACTGTTTATTTACGTTGGTGACAGGTTTAATTTGTAGTTATCTTCCCTTTGTCTTATTGATAGATGTTGACCTGCTACGGGGAAGGTCTTAAATAGTTGTCATGTCTTAAGTCTCTATTCACATGGTCATATACGCAGCGGCTTTGCCTCTCGTTTGGGGAAACGCCCCTGGTCTGTGTTAGCTTCGCTCAGGCCTGGGCTTATTGCACATGCGCAGGTTTTGGCGCGGAGACCGATAGACTTCCGTCTTGAGGAGAGTACCTGGGTTTCTGATCGGACAAGCCGGTCCGAAGATTTTCTCTGCCATTATTCGGAGATATGGAAGTTCTCTGTATGACTGATATGTCATTGATCCTTCCCCAAGTTTATTCAGTATGCCAGGGATGGCAGTGTTGTGTTTCCTAGTGTTTTTCTAGGATGCTGTAAAGGTAATAGATACATTTTGATCTTCTTGTATGCCTAGATCACAGAAGTACATTTGATAACTATAAGGCAACATTTGAGTAGAGCTCACAGTTGATATGTTATATATAGAGCCCATGTTTGGTGCTCGATACAGAAACCAAGACTAAGAGGTCTTTTGATAAATAGAAGCCCAGAGAAGTTTGCCTACTTGAAATCCGCTATGCGGCGGTAGGATTGGCAGGAATTGATATACACAGAGAGATAAACACAGAGGTTACCTTATTTTGAGGCCCGCTACTTACGGCCTGATTCTGTCGCCATAAGAGGCCCGCTGTTGCGGCCGATATTCTTCACCAGAAGAAGTACCTGGCATGTGATGCCAGAAGGAGTCATTGACTTTGTTAAGCAATTGAAACCCGCCCTTTTCGTGCGGTATATTTGCTAGGGGTACCTAACGTGCTCAGTCAGGGGACCTGAGCTTCAGTATGAGGAGAACGTAGATTGACAGTCCATTGTCATTTATATATTGACGGACGAGCTGATCGAGATTTGTGATGCCAGATATGTTCATCTATAACAATGTATGTGATGTCCATGATCCTTGTGCAATTGACTGTGTCGTTATCATCATCGTACGTCTCGTAATAAATGTTTGAAAAGTCATCTGTATTACCAACGTTTACTGACTTCTACATGTGGTTGAGTGGGTTCAGTGTGAAGCTGTCCAAGTGCCTATACGCATTCGTGTCCATCATCCTATCTGATGTCTACACACCCACACATCATGTCAACCACACACTTCTACGAGCACTACACATTTGAGAGCCTGTATGTTTGAGAGAGTCTACATTACACCCTGTCAGCGCCTCAACGCTTGGTGACCTATATCCACCACAACATTGTACTGTCCAGCATGACATGACCTTCCACTTAAACAGGCTTTAACATCTGGTAGGCCAGATTCGTCGGGTTTTCAGCTACACGGTCAACATTACTACGTATAGGTCAACGACTTATATTGCTACATGGCACACAGTTACTACAGAAGATGATTTATGCTGTGCTACATATATAAACACCCTTCAACACTTTGACAGTCGTGGATGTCCATCTGTGTCAACGATCACGTCGCGTTATTAACGTTTAAGCTCGTATTGTATCAGTTCCAGCTGTTGTTTACATGCTACAATTTACAGACAGATCAACGTTCGATCTTCCGGTCTCAACTGTGTTGTCGAGATTGTCTTTGAAACTGTACCTTTGAAGACTACTACCTATTGTCGTTGTTCCAGCATCCATCGACGGTGGATCTTCTTCCCACTGCTGTTCAGTGTTGTACTTCATGGTTGTCTAAGAGCCAGGATTATACTTAAGATAAGTGGCAGTTTGTTTTTGAAAACTGTACCATTATATTGTGTCTAACTGAGCCTTCTTTACAACACTCTATATTATACGCTACATGTTTATGTTATATGTTTCTTGGTGTGTTTATGTTGCGGGTTTTTCAGTTGGGCGGTGTCTGTTATAGGGTATCCCACGTGACAGAGGGCCTATATCAGCGTTCTTTAGGGACTGTGCGAATTTCCCACAGTCGAGATTGCAAGCGACTTTTGTTGCTAATTTTTTTTTCTTAGCTGTGACGAGATGTGTTAGTGTCGTTTTCGTTATTTTTTCTCCGTTCTTTGGTTTTTGATTTATTTTGTTGGTATTTTCTGCCTACTCTTTTCTATTGTTTATTTCTATACACCTTTTTGTTTATAACAGTGTTGTCATTCATTTTGGTTACTCTTTCGCAGTTATCATTGCAATTTTTTGCAACATTCTATTTAGTTAAGCTTTATTTTTGATTTGACCTCTGCGAATGTTTTCGTTTGTCCAGATGTTTGCCTTTGTTTGATTAACGTTATATATTGTTGTTATATACAGTCTACAGATATACTTGGTCATGTACTATTATTAATATGATGCACATTAGATACTAAGGTGATTGATGGAGATATTATTATAGAGAAACAAGGTAATTATACAAAGTATTTGTCAAAGACTTGTGCCCCACTGAGATTGGGATAAAGTGTGTTATTATTTCAGAGGTATTGACAGCACATTATTAGACAGAATGTCTACATTGGATTACTTTATCAAGCAAGGGATTGCCCTTGGCAAAACTGATGAGAAATTGGAAGAGTTTGCACTTACTCAATATTCCAAAGCACAAAAGGCTGAAGAGAAAAAGATGCAAATGCAGCTAGACAGAGAAGCTGAAGATAAAAGAATTCAGCAACAACCACAGCTAGAATTTGAAGAGAAAAAGTTACAGCAGGAAAGAGAATTTGAAGAGAAAAAGTAACAGCAGTAAAGAGAATTTGAAGAGAAAAGTTACAAAGAGAAGCTGAAGAGAGAAAAATTCAGCAGGAAAGAGAATTTGAAGAGAAAAAGTTACAAAGAGAAGCTGAAGAGAGAAAACAAAAAATGGAACATGAAGAAAAACTCTTAGCTTTGGAGTTGGAGAAATTAAAAGTGATGAATATGCTTAGTTCTCAAGCAACTTCTAGTAAGACAAATGCTAATACTTATAAAGTAAAACTACCTCCATTAAATACTGCAAAAGACGACATAACGTTTTATCTTGATAGATTTGAACTTTCATGCGTATCGCATAAGGTGGATAAGGAACAATATGTCAGACAACTGTTGGATACACTTACAGGTGAACCACTAAATACTATAATGGCAATGGAAGAACCTGACAAGACTAACTATGAAGTTGTCAGAGCAGCCTTATTAAAGAGATATCAACTTATAGAAGACGATTATCGTCTTCGTTTTAAGACTATGTTACCAGAAACTAGGGTAGAGTTCTCAGACTTTATTACAAAGATACGTCTTACTTTCACCCGTTGGGTTGAGCTGTCTAAGACTGAACACACATATGAAGCACTTATGGACTTGTTACTTAGAGACAAAGTAATGTCATCAGTTAATGAGTCCTTTCTTGCCTTTATACATGAACGAAAACCTAAGAACATAAAAGAGATGGAACAATATTGTTGCCAGTATGTCACTGCTCACCCACAACAAACGATTAGCAATTCTAAAGTTAAAGAGGGTTTGCCCGTGGCTTCTGCGACACCACATGGTCATAATTTTCAGGGTAAATTTCAAGGTACTCTACGCAACTTTTATAGGAAAAGTAATCGTAATTTTGGACAGGATCAAGTTGATCCATCCCATAGAGGTTCATCTTCAAAGAATTGGAGGCGATCTGACAGCCCTCGTAATTTTGGTTCCAACAATTTTGGGAACTTTCGCAGGGGTAGCCACAATAGAAACTATCCTAGCTATCATAATTCGTCATGGAGACAACAAAATCAATCTAGTAGATATTTTCATCAAAGAGTAAATCACAATCACAATTGTGAAAACTGCGGTGCAAACCAAAACAATAATTGCAAAAAGTCTAATAACAATAATTCCAGAGGAAATAATAGTCGAGGCAGATGGCAACACAACAATAATAGATCATGTCATCATGCTAACTGTGCTGAACAAGAGTCACAGGTAAGTAGTAATGAATCAAATAATAATAAACCTAACTCTAGTGCTATCACAAGTTCTGCCTTCGACTTTGGGAGAGCATCTCAATGCCCACAGTGTACTACTTTGTTTGAACCAACTACTATATCTACCTTGAGTTGTGGTCATCCTCTACCCGCTCTTCCTGCCGCAGCGGCGCATGACGGGAGAGGATCTCTTATTCTACATAGAGGTCTAGTGAATAAAAATCCAGTCTCAGTCCTCTTTGATTCTGGATGCACTACTATTGGGGTTAGACAATCTCTTATAGATCCTTCCTGTGCCACTGGAAAAGTGATCAAATGTGTAACATTTGGTGGCACAGTAGAAAAATATGCGACTGCTATCATCCACATAGCTACTCCCTTCTTTACGGGAGATGTCCACGCGTGTCTGCTACCGAATCCTTTTGCGGATCTTATCATCGGGCGTATACACGGGGTTAAGGAGTGTACCCCGCAGCAGATTATTGCTTGGGAAGAACAAAATATGGAAGCTGCTAATGCGGTTGTCACTAGAGCACAGGCTCAGAATATGCCTCAGACTTCATCGACCGAAAGTGATGAAGTACTCAATAAAAATGATCATTCGGTGATTTCGCGTGACTCTTTCATAAAACTTCAACAAGAGGACACTTCTTTGAAGAAATTCTTCCTCCTTGTTAAAAAGGGTGATCCAAATCAGAACACAAATCACAAATCCTGGATCACTATGAAGAATGGGGTACTAGTGCGTATGGTACAACACTCAGACACGTCTATACATTTGCAAATTCTTGTACCAAAAAGTATGAGAGTTCGAATACTGCAACATGCTCACGACTCCCAATGCGCTGATCATATGGGATTTTCACGTACTAAGTCGAGAGTTCTTGCGGCTTTCTTTTGGCCATTCGTAAATAGAGACATACGTCTTTATTGTCGCTTGTGCAAAGTATATCAAGAAGTCAAGTCGAAAGGGCCTTGCCATGCAGCACCTATCCAGGCTGCGGACATTCCTATCCGTCCGCTTCAAAAAATGGCAATAGATATCATTGGCCCTTTTAAAATCAAATCAGCCAGAGGACACCAATTTATTCTCACATGCGTTTCCATGTGTACTCGATGGCCAGAGGCCATACCTCTGAAGAGCATTTCTACTGCCGATATTGCAGACGCTCTTTGGCTGATATTTTCACGTCTGGGATTTCCTAGGGAAATCTTGTCAGACCATGGCACCCAACTGTTATCTGATACTATGTCACAAGTGATGTCTACTCTTAATATTCAAATGTCTCTGAGTAGCATCTATCATCCGATGTCTAATGGGTTAGTCGAACGTCTAAATAGAACCCTCAAAAATTTACTTGGGAAGATAACTGAGGATCATCCTCAGGATTGGGACAGAGGTTTACCCGCTGCTCTCTTCGCATATAGAGAGGTTACTAATGAACATACCGGGTTTTAACCTTTTGAGCTTGTCTTTGGCGCGCGTCCGCGCGGACCAATGTCTTTGCTTCACGATCTTATAGCTGCCGATGATATCAGTGATGACACACAATCTTCGTATGAATATGTCATTGCACTCCGGCAGAAAATCATTGAAGCATGCAAATCAGCAACTTCTGCATCGGAATTTGCTAAAGAAAAGGCAAGGCAATTCGCAAATGAAAAATAGATGCCTACGACAACTTTGTCCTGATATTACTCCCTTCCAGGGAAAATAGACTTCTCATTGGACGGAAAGGTCCTTTTATGATGGTCTCTAAAATTTCCGATGTCGACTATGTTGTCGATATAGACGGAAAGCATAAAACCTTTCATATAAACATGCTTACAGAATTTTATGAACGTCCAGAGTACTTGCAACCTATCTTTCAAGCGATGGACGACACTGTCAGTTATACAGGATGAGGAATCGACTTTCTCGGACGTTAATCTTCCTCTTCCAATGATTCCACTCCATTCTACGGAATCGTGGAAAAATGTTACTGTTTCTCCAAAATTGTCTACTGATTAACAGCTACAAGTCTCTTCCATGTTACAAACATTTCAGGATGTTCTCTCGGACATCCTTGGACACACATCAATCATTAAACATGACATAATACTTACTGACCATACTCCTATCAGGGTCAGACCTTACCCTATTCCTATTCATTTCCAAACACAGGTCGAGAAAGAATTGGATGAAATGATACAGTTAGGAATAATTGAACCATCCAATTCGGCATACTCATCATCTATGGTTATTGTTCGAAAGAAAGACAATAACATACGCTTTTGCGTCGATTACCGTAAACTAAACCAAGTAACGAAATTCGATGCTGAACCTATGCCTCTATTGGATGAGCTACTTACTAGACTTTCTAACTCTTGATTCTTTACCAAACTCGACTTGTCTAAAGGTTACTGGCAAGTTCCTCTAACTGAACGAGCCCAACCTTTCACTGCTTTCTCTACACCTAGGGGTTTGTTCCAATGGAACTTCATGCTTTTTGGCCTTATGAATGCCCCAGCTACATTCGTACGAACTGTTGTCTACTCTACGCGAGCATAACTTGACAGCTAAACCCTCTAAAGCCTATGTTGGGTTTAGTGAAATCTCTTTTCTTGGCCAGCGTATTGGACATGGTCTCTTGAAGACAGAAGACCACAACACTTCTAAGATACTGAACATCACTATTCCTAAGACAAAGAAACAGATCCGTAGTCTCTTAGGCCTAATACAGTTCTATGGAAGATTCATTCCGAATCTTTCTTCTATTACGGCACCACTCTCAACCCTATTGAAGAAAGGGTCGCCTAATATGGTGCGCTGGTCCCAAGAATGCCAATCTTCATTGGATCAGATTAAGTCATTATTTTCATCTCCTCCTATCTTAAGACTACCTACAACTGATAAGACTTTTGTTCTTCGTAGTGACGCCTCATCAACAGGGATAGGGGCGGCACTGATGCAGGAGTACTCAGAAACTCTACATCCTGTAATGTATGTCTCGAGGAAACTGAATGTGGCAGAAAGGAATTATTCTGTTCTAGACCGAGAATTGTTAGCTATGGTCTGGGCGATTCTTAAACTTCAAAGATTCCTTCTCGGCACGCATTTCATAGTAGAAACCGACCAAAAAGCTCTCACAGCTATGCAGAGTAAGGACTTGAAGAGCTCAAGATCCACTCGATATGCTATTGCTCTTCAACCTTTTCATTTCACGGTACGAGCTATCCGTGGTTCGGATAATGTGATGGCAGACATACTGTCGCGATGCCCACATGACTCTACTTAAACTCCCATGTCTAGATCTCCTGATACATATCTAGATTTATGACTGTACCTTACAATAACATGCTACTAGAACATTTGTTGTCACTTCATTTCAATTCATGGTTATGAATTGATCGGTTTCTTTCTCTGTTACCGTCTTTGGTATAACAGAGGAAGGTTTGGTTATCACAATATAAAGGTCGGAAATTAATATTGGCCACATGTAATAGTTAGAAATGTATTAGTGACTATGGTACATTATAAGATTCTAAGAATTGTGCCATTTGTATTGTTCTCAGCAAACCACTGCTGTGTTTTGGACTGCTTTGGAGAGTTATATTGATGCCTTATGACGTCCATACTGACCATTTGGATGCTGCTTTCAAGTGTACTTCGGAACAGAACATCGTCTTATTCTACTGATGTCAGCTATTATTTGTTAGATTGTATATTTGTATAGTCATAATCATGTGAAAAGACTTTATAAATTTTGTTGTGATCAACCATTATGTAATGATGATTTTGTGCTTTATACTTCGAGAGTTTTCTATGCTAATATGATTTCTCGATATATATGGTCTTTCACCATTGCTTCACATGTTGTATTTATTGATATGTATGTAATTTTGGATAGCATTGCCAGAACCTATAGGTTCATTGGTGGCACCTCCTCGGATAGGTTTTATTTGGAGAATTTATTTTCTCTTGCCTTGTGAGTTATCTTTTGTTCTCACCAGACACTCTATTGTGCATCGATTGGGTCTCACATTATAGTGTTATATCTGATCCTTTCATCTGCGCATCATTAATGCGTTATGTGCTTGTTGCATCTTGCTCATTGATGTATTTTCAAAAAAAAAATTATTTTTTTCCGAAAGGGGGGGGGGGGGGGGGGGGCGGTAATCTAATGCTGTCTATTTTGCATATATGTTAAAGACATCAACTTGTTTAATTCTTTTGATGGTCTAAGAAAGAGAACTGTTTATTTACGTTGATGACAGGTTTAATTTGTAGTTATCTTCCCCTTGTCTTATTGATAGATGTTGACCTGCTACGGGGAAGGTCTTAAATAGTTGTCATGTCTTAAGTCTCTATTCGCATGGCCATATACGGAGCGGCTTTGCCTCTCGTTTGGGGAAACGCCCCTGGTCTGTGTTAGCTTCGCTCAGGTCTGGGCTTATTGCACATGCGCAGGTTTTGGCGTGGAGACCGATAGACTTCCGTCTTGAGGAGAGTACCTGGGTTTCTGATCTGACAAGCCGGTCCGAAGATTTTCTCTTCCATTATTCGGAGATGTGAAAGTTCTCTGTATGACTGATATGTCATTGATCCTTCCCCAAGTTTATTCAGTATGCCAGGGATGGCAGTGTTGTGTTTCCTAGTGTTTTTCTAGGATGCTGTAAAGATAATAGATACGATTTGATCTTCTCGTTTGCCTAGATCACAGAAGTACATTTGATAACTATAAGGCGACATTTGAGTAGAGCTCACAGTTGATATGTTATATATAGAGCCCATGTTTGGTGCTCGATACAGAAACCAAGACTAAGAGGTCTTTTGATGAAATGAAGTCCAGAGAAGTTTGTCTACTTGAAATCCGCTATGCGGCGGGAATTGATATACACAGAGAGATAAACACAGAGGTTACCTTATTTTGAGGCCAGCTACTTACGGCCTGATTCTGTCGCCATAAGAGGCCCGCTGTTGCGGCCGATATTCTTCACCAGAAGAAGTACCTGGCGTGTGATGCCAGAAGGAGTCATTGACTTTGTTAAGCAATTGAAACCCGCCCTTTTCGTGCAGTATATTTGCTAGGGGTACCTAACGTGTTCAGTCAGGGGACCTGAGCTTCAGTATGAGAACGTAGATTGACAGTCCATTGTCATTTATATATTGACGGACGAGTTGATCGAGATTTGTGATGCCAGATATGTTCATCTATAACCATGTATTTGATGTCCATGATCCTTGTGCAATTGACTGTGTCGTTATCATCATCGTACGTCTCGTAATAAATGTTTGAAAAGTCATCTGTATTACCAACGTTTACTGACTTCTACATGTGGTTGAGTGGGTTCAGTGTGAAGCTGTCCAAGTGCCTATACGCATTCGTGTCCATTATCCTATCTGATGTCTACACACCCACACATCATGTCAACCACACACTTCTACGAGCACTACACATTTGAGAGTCTGTATGTTTGAGAGAGAGAGAGTCTACATTACACCCTGTCAGCGCCTCAACGCTTGGTGACCTATATCCACCACAACATTGTACTGTCCAGGCATGACATGACCTCCCACTTAAACTGGTATTAACAGTGTCCAGCCGTCACACCCATACAAGAGAATAGATAATACAAGTGATTTGTATAATTTGATCTTCACAGGAAAACTGATGTTACTTTTCCAGATCACATTCAGCCTTGTCATGGCAGCTGAGGCTTTAGAATCGATGTAAGCTCAGTGTAGGACTGAATTGGAGTGAAGTATGTCTGCACTCCATTCAGAAAGGACAGTATTAGTCTTGGCAGCTACTTTTCTTCCTCACTCTCTCCCTCTGGCAGTTTGGTGTTAGTGTTTGTTTTTGAACCTAGCGCTGCTTCTTTATATAGTGTGAGCCCGAGCGTATTGGAGAGCTTACTCGGTGTGGTACATTTGTGTCCTCAAGAATCCATCCTACTACTACTACTACTTATTCGTTCCCCTTCTACCGTGAGGTGTAGGGGTTTGGAAGAGAGAGCGTTAAACTATTCTATCGGCTGTCTTCCTCCTGGCCTGGTTCCATTCTAGTCCTCGGTCCTTCAAAGATTGTCTAATGTTGTCCTCCCAGCGGACTCTGGGTTGTCCTGGGGGTCTGGATCCTTGGCTCCTTGTTTCCAATGCTTGTCGTGGTAGCCGATCTTCTCCCATTCTGCAGACATGGCCAAACCATCTTAGTTGGAAGAATCCATCCTTCATATGTGCATGTATCCTATCGATTTTTCGACCGACACCACTAAACGCTTCTATCTGTCCCTTTCTTATACTCCTACTTTTATTTTCCTGATTGGGAGATTCCAATTCATATTTTAATTGAAATCAGTTAATTCATGTATTTTTTAGGATTTTCTAACATCTATCGTTTTCTTCTTTCTCGTTCATCCTGAAAAGGACGTTGGTTGCGTTGTGTCCGTTTACAGCGAAGCTGCGATATTTGTACCTTTCGGCCGATACATCTGACTTCAGCGCGGCATTTTTTAGGACCAGGTTTGCCTTCCGTCTTCGATCCCTACTCTCTCAGAAACCCAAACATTCATCCACCAGGGACACAAATTGTACACTTAACTCAGCAAACCCAGGCACAGCAGCTCATAACCATCAATCACCTTCCTCAGCTGACATGCATGTTTCTAAAAAAGCTTCACTGAAGCCCACCTGCCACGCTAATCTTTACGACCAAATGTATTCCCCACTACCCACACGACAGACACGCCAGCTGCTAACTGCACAACAGACACCACTGGACAGATGGAAAGATTGGACTACAACTAACACCCATTCACTTAATCGCAACGCAGGAACTACAGCCAGAAAATGGGAGTTTCCTCACCCCGTCTCCACCTCCCCAGAGCAGAATTCTCACAGTTCATCTGTTTTATGGTGACTTACTCAATATAATCCAGAAATATTAATGCAGGCTCTTCAGGTGTCTATATACGGCTCTACGGAACAAGATTAAGACCAAGCAATGCATAATCTACTAACTTAAAACTGTTTTTAAAACAAGTTTGCAGTTTAACATTCGACCTGATGCGTTCTCTTCGCAAGCACTTTAGTGTTCTTTGTCCTGAGATAAAAGACATAGCTGAGCATCAGCGTAGAACTTTAACTGTCACTTTTAGATGTTCATTTTTTTTTAATACATTGTCTGTTTAACATTGCTTTCTGTTCGAAACAGATTGTGCTTAAAGCAAGTAAACTGATTTTTTGTGTGTGCAAGAAGTAAGTTACAGTAAACGTCTCCGGAGTCTTTAGAGCAGTGTGTATCTAAATTTGTTTCCAGCTTTGTAATAACTCTATCGTTTTAATACTACTGTTTTCTTATTATTATTATCTATGTGCTAGTTCCTCTCATTCCTACGCTCACCATTCTCTTTTACATCTGCACCTTCGTTTTGTTTTTTCGTGTTGAGGAAAATTAGGAAATCCTCACAAAACTAAGAACCTAAGTCACAGCGTGGACCTTTAACTGTCCCGAAAAGATTAATTCTCTACACTGACTGTGGTTGAAATAAAAATGTTCCTTTTCGTTTGGAACAGTCTGTATTTTAAGATAAACACCACACTTTTTCAAAGATTAAGATACTGTAAACAGTGTCTACATACTTTAGAGAAATCTATTGCAGTGTATATTTTATAACTTGTTTACAATTTTGTATTAACCATTGTGTACCAATTTTATTGCTGCTTACTCATTCCTGATCCCCTCATTCTTTCTTTCCTATTGACTATTATCATATCCGAGTGCAGCAACTCTAATCAAAATATAGGCAATATCACTAATTCATGGCTTAAACTATCAGGACTTAATATTGGTCATTTAAACATTTACCACCTGCTAGGTAAGCTTTCTGAAGTCTCCACCTCTTTCTTCCACAAAATTTCCATGTACCGGTATTTTAATTTTTCTGAAACCTGTCTCAATGACAAAATTACAGATGAAAAAATTAGGATGAATGGATTCACCACCGTTTGCAGGGATTCTAACTAACAGACAACATAAAACAGGGCTAGTCGAATACATCTCAACATCTCTTCAGTACAGACGCCGTGATGATCTAGAAAATACTGGCATTGAATGTATATGGCTGAAAATAAAATTCCCCAACTTGACCCCCGTTTTTATTGGTTACCTGTCCTGTAACGAAACCCTAGCTTTTCTACTGTATTGTTTGACACATTCTCACGAATGATGGACATTGTTTGGGCTTCTTCGAAGGAAATTATTCTACTCTGGGATTTCAGTATTGACCTTCACAAACCGAACAACACGTTGAACGATATCACCATCTCATTCAACCTTACACAGTTAGTCAATCAACCCACGAGAGTAACAGACTCATCATCTACACCAATTGATCATATCTATACGACCTGCCCAGAAAACATTATAGAATGCACAGTCACACAGACAGCATTAAGTGACCACTATCCTATATTCTGTACCTGGACGAGAAAGGGGTTTAAAGCACCTAAAACGGAATACACCACAATCCATTACAGGAATTTCAAAAACTTTAAGCTTTAACTATTCCTAAACGACTTACAAATATCCCTCTCTCATACGTGTACCAACTTCCGCATCCAGAAGAAGCCATAACATACTGGACACAAACTTTCACCAATGTATTCGACAACCATTTTCCTACAAAGTAGGTTCGTGTCAAAAATATCAGAAAGACCCTATGGATAACCAACGAAATATTGTCAACAATGAGAGAGCGAGACGAAGCACATAAGCTCAAAGATTTCAGGTATCGGATGCTTAGAAACACGGTACAATACCTCATTCGTCAGGAAAAGAAACTGCATTTCAGAAAGATGATTCAAGACAAAGCAAACAGCAAAGAAGTCTGGTCAGCCATTAGAACACTAACACACAAATCAAAGTCACTAAACTCTACCAAAAAGCTGCTCCCTCACGGCAACTCATTTTAGCAACCACTTCAAAACAGAAATTAGCCTTATCAAGTTGACACTAAAGCCAATGGACTGCGATATTAGTAAATTGACAGCCTTCTGCAACACTGAATACACCATAACAGATCTAAGACATGTTCCTTTTCTAACAGTACATGAAGTTCTCAAATATATCTTGGCATTAAAAAACAACAATTCATCTGAGCTTGATGGTATCAGCAATAAGATTCAACGTTATGCTTCAACCGTTATTTACGACTCCTTAACCTATGTGTACAACCAATGTATTGCACACAACTTCTTCCCCACAGTATTTAAATCTGCCAAAGTGTATCGTCTCTATAAATCTGGCTCACATAGCGATCCCAACAGTTACAGACCAATATCCCTTCTATCATCTCTTTCAAAACCACCAGAGAAACACATTTACAACACCACATTTCAACACTTAACAACAGACAAACTGCTCATTGAGAGAAAGTCAGGTTTCAGACCCAAACATTCCTGTCACACAGCTCTCACCAAAATGGCAGACGACTGGCTGTCGAACGTAAATGATTGAAAATTAGGTGGTGCTGTTTTTGTTGACTTCAAAAGAGCATTTGACATGATTGACCACATTATCTTGGTTCAAAAGTTGGAAACCCTCAGAATAGGCCATAATCCACTAAACATCATCAAATCATTCCTGGCAGATTGAAAACAGTTTGTGCTTCACGACAACTTGAATCTGATTTCTTGACGATAGATACAGGAGTACCGCAGGGTTCTATTCTTGGGCCACTACTCTTCGCAATGTTCATCAACGACCTGCCACTACATCTAAAATATTCAACATGTGACCTCTTCGCAGATGATTGTACTATCTACACTAGTGACAATGACTGCGTGGCACTTTAAATGACTCTTCAAAGCGATGTAGACAATCTAACAAAATTGAGTAATATGAATCGTATGCCGGTAAACACAGCAAAGACGAAATCTATGTTGATTACCACCAGACAGAAAGTCCTAAACTGCACCAAAAGATCGCTACAGCTACACGCGGAATCAATACAAATTGAACATATAACAGAACACAAAGTTCTAGGGATCACAATTGACCAGCACTTTTATAGACATCTGAAGAGCCTGCATTCATATTTCTGGACTATATTGAGTCAGTTGTAGTAAAACGGATTAACTGTAAGAATTCCGTTCTGGGCTGGTGGATACGGGGTGAGGAAACTCGGAAATATTGTAGCTTTGCTGTAAACGGACATAACACAACCAATGTCCTTTTCAGGACGAACGACTTAGAAGAAGATGATAGACTTTAGAAAATCGTAATAAATACATGCCTTAACTGATTTCAAATTAAAAACATATGAAATGGAAGCTCCCAATCAGGAAAATAAAAGTAGGAGTATAAAGAAGGGACAGATAGAAGTGTTTAATGGTGTGGAGGATCAATCGGTAGGATACATGCACATACTCACTCAGAAGGATGGATTCTTGAGGACAAAAATGTTCCACACCGAGTAAGCTCTTCGATATGCCTATGCTCGCACTATATAAAAAAGCAGCGCTAGGTTCAAAAACACACACTAACACCAAACTGCCAGAGGGAGAGAGAGGAAGAAAAGTATCTGCCAAGACTAATACTGCCCTATCTGAATACAGGTCAGACATACTTCACTACAAACCAGTCCTACACTGAGCTTATATCGATTCTAAAGGGTATGTAGGATTACTAAAGATATTTGTATGAATAATATCATTTTATTTCAGGTTTTGTTTAAAACTTGAGTCTATCAGACCTAACATTTCTCTATATGGGTATGTTTGATGAAAATTGAAATTTGCACTATAACCCCCACAGTCCTTGTCAAGACTAACCTAACCAGTTCTTGTCACGGCTATATAACCATGCTAGTCCTTGTCTGGGATACTATAACCCACCAGCAAGTACATCACTGACTTGGCACGCATAGGTGGAAGGAAAAGGTTGCATCATTCACATGTAATCATATTATTTGATTTATTTATGTATTAGTATGACCTTTAGTCCCCCTTAGTCCAAGAGCACACACCTTTTTTTTCATTGACTCATTTAACATCGGCGGGTACCAGATCCCAAAAATCAGAAATGCTGATGACTTGAGCAATTAATTATGTCCACCAAAAAATACAGCAAGTCCCAGAATCTATACCTAAATGTCAAGAAGACTGCTACGGTTGATCCGTTGTGGTTCTTTCTTGTTTGTAAAGGGTGCATGCTTGCTTGGTTTATAATTATTCAATTGAGGGTCAATGTTAAAATGTCTCATTGATTAATAAATGTCCAAGAAGACATTGGTTCCTTACGAATCTCATTATCATCGTATATACCTTCTTATGGGAAGAGTTCTTCATGCACAATAACAATCAACATTGTCAATCTGACAAACCAATCGTAACTTTATCGATGTGGGTAAGTCTTCGGGTTCGAGTCCAATATTTATTAACAATTTCACAAATGAAGACATTTCAAGCAGTTATAATATTAACATACAGTTCATTAGATTTTACTTGAATACGTATTATTATCCGTCCGTGTCATATTGAATTCATGTCAATAGAACATCATGGCTGTGTACATGCCCTGCTGTGATCCAGACAGCCAGAAATGAGCGCATGAGTCTTCACGCATATAAATCAAACAACTTATCATCTATCCTTCCGTACCCCAGATTAATCACCAACCTTATCAATTTCTCCTGTATAATCTCATCTGGACTAACCCTAAGTCCTTATAACAATTTACATAAATACGGCTATTAGCAAAGCCTAACCTTGGAAGGATGTCAGACGTCTTCACGGCTCGACGGACAATGTAAAAGGGGTCCGGTATCTAAGTCACGAAGCGTAACCTTATCGATGCTAACACATCACAAGTTGACAGTGTAATTTGCGTTCACTAATCCGTGAAGTATCAACATCAATCTATTTTAATTCTATTGACCTAAAATTGCGCACTGCCAACTGTAGCAGACGACATCAATAAAAACACCGTAACAATTCTCTGCCCGAGAGGGCAAAAAAAATCTATTAGATAGAATGTTTTGAACTATCTTACTCACACATCTCAAAAATTTAACAAAAACCCGACATACGGCCTACAATGTTCCATCTAGAACAGTGTCACGGTCATGTTGATATCATACTAATCATGTAATATACTAACAGTCATGTTATACATGGATATTATATTAACCAAAGGAGTGTCAACTGTCGCTAACTAACTTAACTTAAAGTTTGTTGTGACTAAATAATGAAGTGTTATGTAAAAAAAATTATTCCAACTAATTAAAATTAAACTAAATAATCATAGTATGTATGTAGGGTATTAATTAATTAACATCTAATTAAAACAACTGAAAGATAGTGTCATTATAAAAGAAATGAGAAGTAAGGACAAGTAAAGTAAAGAAAAAGATAAAGTATAAATTAATTTAGTTAGGTGTGTTTAAAATTAATTATGTGTATCAAGTAATTACTAACTAATTAACTTACTGAATTAATAAAAGAAAAAGAATATTTATACATTTTATGTAAACATCTTAACTAATTTCATATAATATCTATCACATTGATAAATAAAGTATTTAGAGTATTCAATTGTGTGATATTATTTTGTTTCATCTTTTCTTTCTTTTATACATTTCATTTTTTTATTATCACACTTCAACTTTATTTTATTCTTTATTAATTTAATAACTATTAAACTTAATAATGTCGGACATGAAGATCCAGCCGTCGTTATTTCCTTTGCGAATTTACTGAAAGTTCCATTGGAGAAGAAATTTAATAATGTTCAACTATGTTTCGTTCCTGACTGAATGTAAAGTTTCATCGTGTTGAATTAGTCATTTCAATTTCTGTAGCATAACAGTATTTGTCCAGCCTGGATTCAGATCGTCTTCCCGACTATATCGTAAAGAGTTGTAGAACGAATGGACACTAACCAAAGTCCAAACCTTAAAAACGAACAATCGAAATATGTCTCTTGCTATCATGAATCTTCTTTTGGAGAATGTATATATTGATTGATTCACTGCAAGTATTCGAAGTGTCGTTCGTATGTAGGTATTTCATATTATTTTCATCGATAAAGTACATCATCGTTCCAAAGACATTCATGTGCAGTATTACTTTTTTGAATTTTTTTGAACAATTATTCGAATTCAGTAGGGTGTCTCAAAAGTACATCAGCTATTATATTTTCGGATCCAGGTATGGATTCGATGACAAAATCGTAAGCCTGTAACAGAATAGCGAATCTGGCGAGTTTGGGGCTTTTGTGGTTGGAGCGACGTAACGATGCCACCGACTTCTGATCTGTTTGGATCATGAAGGGTGCGCCCAACAAGAACTTTTCCAGTTTAGTGATTGCCCAAACTACTGCCAGCAGCTCCTTGTCCACTGTAGAGTATTTCGTTTCAGGCAACTTAAGTTTTCGTGAGATGTACATAGTTGGACAAAGTATATCGTGGTGATATTGAAGTAAACAAGCTCCGATACCGTAATTACTGGCATCTGTATGAAGAAGAAACTTTTTAGAAGCATCTGGTAATCTCAAAATTGGTGGATTTGAAAATATTGTCAATATCCTGTGAAAAGTTTTGTCGCATTCGTCAGTACACTTTACTTTCCACGGCATGTCTTTTTTTAACAATGATGACAGGACAGCCGTGATGGAAAATAGGTTAGGTACACATCTACTGTAGTATTGGACTAACCCTAATAAACTCCTAACCTGTTTCTTCGTTTGAGGAACCAATAAATTTAAAATTTTTAGATACCATACTGGGAACAGTTTGAATACGTCCAGCCCCAATAATATGTCCCAGGAAGGTTATCTCCTTAAATGCTATTTGTATTTTCGTAGGTTTAGCGGTTAAGTGGTTTTCTCTTAATATTTCCAAAACACATCTAAGCCCCGAAAAATGTTCCTCAAATGACGAGCTAAATAAACATATGTCGTCAATGTATGTAATGATGTCTGGTCTACCAGATAAAATTTTTTGCATCATGCAAATAAAGGTAGCCAGAGCATGGTCATGGAAAACACTGTGTACCCTTAAAAGACAATAACCTTTTGTTAAGTCTATCTTGGCGAAAAGTGTTGCATTGAATAGATGAGGAAGTCATGACAAGTTGGTACTAGTGTGTCATCTAATTCATGGAAAATAGATTGCAAGTGTTCTGGACGAGTGTGAAATTGTTTCAGCATGTTTATATGGTATATTTTTCTGTGTCCCTTAATGTCTAAGACGTAGTCAACGTCAGAAATCTTATCAATAACATTGTAAGGACCATTCCATGATATCAGTAACTTATTGTCATTATGTGGAAGTAACACATAAGCCTCATCGCCTGGAAATAATTGACGTAATCGTCTAGTTCTATTTTGTACCGTTCGAGCCCTCGCTTTCACAGCCTCAGAAGAAGCTGTTGCCAACTGGCAAGATTCAATAATATTATTACGGAGATTGATTACGTACTCGTATGATGACTGGGTATCCTGAGTCATCTCGGCGTCAATTATTAAGTCTTTTATTAGTCCCATAGGACCTCTTGGTGGAGCGCCAAAAACTAATTCAAATGGAGAGAAGCCAGTCTGTTCATGTGGCACCTCTCGATAGGCAAACAGGACAGCTGGGAGTGCTCTGTCCCAGTCCTGAGGGTGGTTAACCATAACCTTAAGCAATAGTTGTTTAAGTGTACGGTTAAGCCTTTCCACTGCTCATAGGATGATAAATACTACTAAGATTCCTATCTATGTACCATGTCTTCATTACCTCTGTCATAGTATCAGATATGAATTGAGATCCATGGTCTGACAATAACTTCTTAGGGAAATCTACTTTAGAAAAAATAAGATGTAGTGCATCAGCTACATCAGCTGTAGTGGTGGTCTTCAATGGTATGGCTTCTGGCCATCGTGTGCATAAATCAATGCAAGTGAGGACAAATCTATGTCCTCTGGCCGAAGGTAAGAGTGGACCAATGATATCTATGGCCATTTTGTCAAAAGGTCATACTGAGATATCACAAGCCTGAATAGGAGCCGTGTGAAAAGCTCCGCGTGATTTAACTCCCTGGCATATCGTACAAGAGCATACATAATGTGATATATCTCGTGAAACACCTGGCCAAAAAAATGAAGATAATACTCGAGATCGTGTCTGAGTATATCCCATGTGACCTGCACACTGTGAGTCATGTGCATGCTGAAGAATATAGCATCTAAATGCAGAAGGTACCATGACTTGATGTTTTACTAGAGACTTATCCATAAAACATCTAATTAATATATCATTTTTAATTGTAAACCAGTGTTTGTCTTTATTGCTCGAGGTAAGATTATCAAACTTGTTCACCAGAGCAAAAATTTTTTTTAAAGATTTGTCTTCCTTCTGTTTGCTTGCAAAAGAAGCTCTGTCAATAGGAAAATGAACCTCAATATCTTATTGTTTGTCTGGTTCCACCTTTTTAGTGTCGACACTCTACAATTTTAGTCTGAGCTCTAGTCGTCACTGCATTTCCAGTGCATAGATTGTGTTTCTCGCATTCGATAATTTCTGCTGGTGTGCAATCTCTGCTGCCATGAATGCGACCAACCATAAGATCTGCAATAGGATTTTTCAACATGCATACCTTAACATTTCCTGAAAATACAGGTGTATTAATATGAATTATCGCAGTGGGGTAGTGTTCAATTGTACCACCAAAGGTCATGCACCTAACATATTCATTAGTAGCACAGCTTGGATGGACTAGTGACTGTCGGACTCCAATGGTCGTTGATCCGGAATCTCTCAAAACAGAGACGATAGAACCATTTACTATTCCTCTGTTAAATATAAGAGAGCCTGTTACATCATTAGCTGCAAGACCTACCTGAGGTAGAATGTGTCCACAATTCAAAACTGTCTCTTTTGCTTTCTAAAAAACAAGATTACAGTCTGGGCAACTATTTGCCACGTTATAATTCATAGCATAACATGTGGACGAAGAATGTATTGGTTTATCATCATGTGAAACCCCTGGGGTTGTACTAGTAGTAATAGCCGCCCTGTATTGTGTTCATAATGTGACGGTCTACGTGACTGCGACCAATGTCTGGAATAGTTATTAAAATTATTTTGTTGTCCCCCATGGTGACTGTTGTGTCTAGGTCTGAAGCCTTGATTATTCTTATTCCACCTGTTATCATTGTTATTAGTGTTATAGTTGTATGATCGATTATGATTTGAATAGTGTTGACCATAGTTGTACCTGGATTGAGGTGACTGATTCCTATTCAGCTGTCTACCACTGTTGACGTTCCCATATGTATTATTATTTTTATAATAGTCATTGTGGTAATTATTCCTTCTGTGTGAATAATTCCTATCCATACTATAAGTTCTCGATCTATCCTTACCCTGGAATACCATATTAGAAGCCACAGGTAGAGGTTCTCTTATTTGTAAGTTAGATATGCTCACATTAGGATGTGCGGAGCAATAATTTACTGCCATTTCTTCCAGTGCAGCAATAGTAGATGGTTTTCGTTCTTGTATAAAAGAAAAGAACGGTGGACTGATAGAGGATAAAACTTTATCCCTCAGTAACAAATCCACTAATTTGTCATACGATTTGTTAACACCTGCCAGTTCCACCCATCTGTTAAAGGTATTGCGTATATTTGCAATAAAACCTGGAAAGTCTTTATTGGACTCAGGTAGAAGCATTTTAAACGAAAGTCTAGAGCCTTCCTCATCTAAATGGAACCTTTTTAACAATAAAGCTTTTATCGAATCATAATCCACTGCTATTGTAGGATCAGCATTCTCTCTTGCATTCAATGGTTCACCATCTAAAAATTCATTAAGTTTCAGTGCCCATGCATGTTTAGGTAAGTTATTTGTTTTACATACCTGTTCAAACCGTGCCAGGTTTGATGCTAGGTCGTCAAAGTTCAACTTAAAATGTGGTAATTTAAAGTTATAATAAATCTACACCTCACGGTAGAAGGGGAACGACTAAGTAGTAAGTAAGTAAGTAATAAATCTTGTTTTGATTAGATGAAGATCCGTTTTGAGAATTATCAGTCTGGCTCGTAGTAGCACCTTGTGCCTGTAATTTTGCAGTTTCAAACTTAAGACGTGCCAATTCCATTTCTTGTTGCCTTATAATTTCCTCTCGTTTAATTTTATTCTCTTCTTCAATTCGTAAGATGTCATCTTTTGCCACTTTTCTTTCTTCTTCACGACTAGCAAGTTCTTTTTGCTTTTCTAATTTAAGTTTACGTTCTTCTTCTTCTTGTTTCAATGCTGCTTTTTTTTTTGTTCCTCTTGTTTAGCAGCAGCTAGTTGCTGTTCAGCAAACTGACGAAGTTCTGGTCCTTTGTACCCATAATCCTTCCCAATCTTAACAAAGGTGTCAAAAGTAGCCATATTAACTCAACAATATGCCTCCTCAGTTAAATATTTAATTACATGTATGTGTAAAATAGATTACTACTCAATATAATCAACTATAATATTATAGTACTATTAGTTATGTTTTACAACTATTTTGTAATTAAATAATTTAGATCAATAATGGTTACTCATTACATTATACCAATGTATTATACCTTTATTAATTTATGATGCTGAATTTATATCATGCACCTAATATCAATATTTATTAATTATGGGCATTGTCCCTCCAATTATGTTATTTAATAATATATTTGTGCCTAGTGAACACTGTAGTACTAGGAAAGTGTACTAATTAACACATAATATGTCTGTCATGTTCAAGACAAACCATAAATTTATAATTATTTATTAATATATGCTATTATGCCCTAGTCACAATATAGAAATGATAGTGTCTTGGATTACTACTGCAAATTGATGACATCACCTAAGTCATCAAATAATTTAGTAAAATTTAATCAAATTATATTATGATCTTTATAATAACCAATTTATAACAATATTATTATAATATTAATATATGAAATGAATAAATACAATACAAATAATTAACTAAAGCTTTACAAACAGTAGCACAATACAAAAGTAACAATTTCAGACATAAAATTAATCTATAAACCAAGCAGAAAAAATCGGAAGTACAAGAATAAGGTCAAGGATAGAACTAAATCAAGATTGACCCTGCCTACACGTAAAATGATGACGTATACATGGACTCATAACTGTTATTAAAAAACTCTATATGAACTGAATAATAGAAAGGTCAGAATGAACAAGATAGTTTACATACATATGAATAATAATAATAATAATAGCCCCTTCAGTCATAACTGACTATGGGAATGCGCCCCTGAGGTGACAGCCCTCAGCTGCTTATTATCCTGGTGCTCCTTTCGACGTTTTCTCCTCACCTCTGCTTCTTGTGTGAGCCTCTCTTCGCCCAATCTGAGGTGGCGCCGTAAATAGCATCGCCACTTAGTGCGATCGGCAGCTTCATCCTCCCATGTTGCTGGATCCATGTCCAGTGCCCTCATATCTCTCTTGCACACATCTTTGAACCTCAGCTGTGGTCGCCCAACTGTTCTCTTGCCATCTGCTAATTGTCCGTAGAAGATATCTTCTGGGATGCGACCATTTTCCATGCGGCGAACATGGCCAAGCCAGCGAAGTCTGCGCTGTCTAAGAAGCGTATACATACTTTGAAGGCCAGCACGTGACAACACCTCGACATTTGTCACTTTATCTTTCCACGAGATGCCGAGAATGCGGCGTAGACACCGCAAATGGAAGGTATTGAGCCTTCTTTCTTGCTTAGCATAGGTCGTCCAGGTCTCGCTGCCCTATAGGAGTGTGCTGGTGACGCAGGCATTATATACCGCAGCTTTGGTCTTCATTGTGAGTTTAGAGTTTCCCCAAACACACGATGTGAGGCGGGCAAAGGTAGCTGCAGCTTTGTGCCAATGCCGCTGTCGATTTCTGTATCCAGTGAGAGTTTGTCATTGATGGTAGACCCTAGGTATGTGAAGTGGTGCACCACTGCCAATTCATAGTTATCGATAGTGATAACTGGTGCAGCACCCACATCCTGACTCAGCACATTCGTTTTCTTTAGACTTATTGTGAGGCCAAAGTCCTTGCATGCTTTAGTGAAGCGATTCATCAAGCTCTGAAGCTCCTGTTGGCTTTGAGTCACGACTGCAGCATCATCAGCGAACAACAAGTCTCTTATAGTGACCCTTCTGATTTTTGTTTTTGCCTTCAGCCTTGAAAGATTAAACAGACGGCCATCTGACTTAGTGTGAAGGCATATTCCTTCAGTTGCATCTCTGAATGCATGTTTCAAGAGTAAGGCAAAGAAGATTCCGAAGAGGGTCGGAGCCAGAACACAGCCTTGTTTAACGCCACTTCGTATATCAAAGGGCTGTGACGTACTTCCAGCATATTGGACTGTTCCCTTCATGTCGTCATGGAATGACTTTATCATTTCCAGCATTTTAGAAGAGCAGCCTATTTTCAGGAGGATTTTAAAGAGTCCATCCCTACTAACCAGGTCGAATGCTTTTGTGAGGTCTATAAAGGCGATATATAATGGTCTTTTCTGCTCTCTTGATTTTTCCTGAAGCTGGCGGAGAGAGAAGATCATGTCTGTTGTTGATCTGCCAGCTCGGAATCCACACTGTGACTCTGGATATATGCGCTCAGCTAACTTGTGTAGTCGCATTAAGATGACTTTGGCAAAAACCTTACCAACAATACTAAGAAGAGAGATGCCTCTGTAGTTATTGCAATCACTTCTGTCTCCTTTATTTTTATACAGTGTTACAATCTTGGCATCTCGCATGTCTTGAGGAATAGTTGTCTCTTCCCAGCACTGGCACAGCATCCTATGCAGGGGATGTAATAGCGTGCTCTTACAGCATTTGATTAAATCAGGAGGAATCCCATCACTGCCTGGTGCTTTTCCAGAGGCCAAGCTATCAATGGCCTTGCTGAGTTCCTCTAATGTTGGTTCGGCATCCAGCTCCTCCATAGTTGGCAGACTGTTGACACCATCAAGGGCTGCAGGCGTAACGGTATTGTCTCTAGCGTAAAGCTCAGAGTAGTGCTCGACCCACCTCTCCATCTGCTTACCCTTATCGGTTAGCTTCTCTCCGCTGATGGTTTTTAGCAGTGCCGTCTTACTTTTATGGGGGCCAAGTGCTTTCTTTATACCGTCATACATTTGTCTAATGTTGCCTGTTTGCGCTGCGATCTGGATGCTCTCACTGAGCTGGAGCCAGTAGTCATTTGCACAGCGTCGAGCAATTTGTTGAACTTTGCTTCTCGTAGCCCTCAGGATCTGTAGGGTTCTGGCACTCGGTGAACGTTTGTATTCATTCATAGCACTGCGCTTAGCTTCAATGACAGGTGCCATCACATCTGATGAAGCATCAAACCAGTCATTTGACTTTGCTGTTTTCTTACCAAAGGTGGCAAGTGCAGTACTTTGAATGGTGTTCCGTAGATGCTCCCAGTTCTCTATAATAGTATCACCATGCTGAGGGCTACTGAGCACTTTCTCGAAGGTCGCAGTGAATTGAGCGATCATGAAAGGGTCTGACATCTTGCTGGTATCAATGCGTGGTTTCCCTTCATGTCTGACACGATAGAGTTTTCTTGGTTGTGCTCTGATTTTGCAGCAAACCAAGGAGTGATCTGTATCACAGTCTGCACTATGGTACGAGCGCGTGGAGAGCACAGACCTGAGGAGTGGCCTTCTGACGAGAATCAGGTCAAGTTGGTGCCAGTGCTTGGATCGTGGGTGTCTCCATGACACCTTATGCTGGGGTTTTGTCTGAAAGTAGGTGTTGGTCACGCAGAGGTCATGGTGGACGCACAACTCTAAGAGCCGTTGTCCATTTTTATTCATCTTGCCAATACCAAACCTGCCCAGACATGAAGGCCATGAAACATTATCGGCACCCACTCTAGCGTTAAAGTCACCAAGGAGAACAAGCTGTTCTTGCCTAGGTATGCTTTTGATAATTGCTGTTAGATTCTCGTAGAACTCATCTTTAGCTTCTGAGGCAGAGTACAGAGTAGGAGCATACACACTGACAAGGGTGATGGGACCTGTGCTAGTTTGCAGGCGGAGCGTTAACAGGCGTTCTGATCCATTCTCGCCTGGTTCAACCATTTTAGTTAGCGATTTTTTGACCGCAAAACCTACTCCGTGTTCTCTAGCTTTATTAAGATCTTTCCCTTGCCAATAAAATGTGTAGTCCTTCTCGCTCACCGTTCCAGAGCCGGCCAGGCGCGTTTCCTGAAGTGCAGCTATATCCACCTGAAGTCGTTTAAGCTCATCATTAATTATGGCTGTCTTCCTTACATCGTTTACATCCTGTAGGTTTTCGGATAGTCCAGTCAACATAGTCAGGACGTTCAAGCATCCCAATCTATGAGTTTGCTTATTTCTATTTTTTCTATAATTGCTTGGTGCAAAATTTTCTGTCCACAGTTTGGGTTTGACCCTAATCCCCATGCACCCAATGGGGAAAGCAGACAGTGGCGGGACAACACCTTATTGACTGGGGGCTGCCCAGCTTGAAGCGGGCGGTAGCTGTCCAGTGAGATCCTAGAACCTCTCCCACTGTCGGAAGTAGCCCCTGGCGCCATGCCCTACGCCAATTGGGCAAAATGCTTATAACCGGTAACTGCTACTTCCCGTGTTTTGCCGACACCTATAGGGTGAAGCTGGAGTGTCCTCTCCAGGGCGCGAGCTTGGGCACAGTTATATGGAGATCAAGCTGTTGCCCATGCAGCATGTTCCCCCTCTCCACACAGCCGGTAGATCCAAAGGAACGGCAGTAGCCGATACAGATTGGTACCAGCCATGTCGCAGGAGTTGCCAGATTAATGTCGAATCGACATTAGACTGCCTTAGGGACTCCGACTCAGTATTTATCCTCAGGGTTTACTCCCGAAGCCAATTCCATAAATGGATATTCCCACAAGGCAGCGGTGGTTTGAATTCAGAGTTCCTTCTCTTAGATAAGCTACCAACCAAGGATCACGAGCCCTATCTGCCCGAAGCTGCTGGTTTTAAGGCGCCAGTCGCTCGCCTTTGCCCCTTCTCCCGTCATACATATGACAAGAACTGAATAAAAAATGAAAATTAATACAGCAAAATACAACAGTAATATTACAACACTTCACACCTAACACTTAAAGTCAAATATTTTCAAATACAGACAAAGTACCCATCGGCATAATCCTCAATGGGGTTTTCTGCAAAATGAAAAAATTTCACTGCCCTACAGATCGATCAAAACCAATTCGGTCATCCTGAGAGACATAAAATCGGTTATGATTCACCTCGCCAACCGCCCACTAACATGTACAATACAACATAATACATATGAATACCATAATCATCATTCAACAATGACCTGCCAAAGACATGTCGGTGAACTGAGCAAAGAGGACTTGACAGCGTAAAGCGAAAACAAGTACTTAGCTTTTAGCCTCGATAAGTTTGTACAGTGCCCGCTTCGCCAACAGACTAAAGAGCTCGTATTGCATGATAATGAAGGTTGAATCTAGTTTCCAAGGTTAATTGAGCATTTAGAAATTCTTTTCTTCAAAGACGTTTAGATGCGGCTTCCATTGATACAGACGATTCATACTGTTGTCAAGGACGTGTGACATCATAGGTGTATACGTAAAAAGTGTCCATTTTCGCTCAAAGGGAATGTTTTTTTTCTCAACCCGGTATTCTTTGACAATTAGTTCCTTGTAGATTAAAATTCCACGACCACATCTGGCCACCAGTTGCTACAATTGATCCGTTGTGGTTCTTTCTTGTTTGTAAAGGGTGCATGCTTGCTTGGTTTATAATTATTCAATTGAGGGTCAACGTTAAAATGTCTCATTGATTAATAAATGTCCAAGAAGACATTGGTTCCTTACGAATCTCATTATCATCGTATATACCTTCTTATGGGAAGAGTTCTTCATGCACAATAACAATCAACATTGTCAATCTGACGAACCAACCGTAACTTTATCGATGTAGGTAAGTCTTCGGGTTCGAGTCCAATATTCATTAACAATTTTACATATGAAGACATTTCAAGCAGTTATAATATTAACATACAGTTCATTAGATTTTACTTGAATACGTATTATTATCCATCCGTGTCATATTGAATTCATGTCAACAGAACTTCATGGCTGTGTACATGCGCTGCTGTGGTCCAGACAGCCAGAAATGAGCGCACGAGTCTTCACGCATATAAATCAAACAACTTATCATCTATCCTTCCGTACCCCAGAAAATTATCACCAACCTTATCAATTTCTCCTGTATAATCTCATCTGGACTAAACCTAAGTCCTTATAACAATTTACATAAATATGGCTATTAGCAAAGCCTAACCTTGGAAGGATGTCAGACACGTCTTCATGGCTCGACGGACAATGTAAAAGGGTCCGGTATCTAAGTCATGAAGCGTGACCTTATCGATGCTAACACGTCACAAGTTGACCATGTAATTTGCGTTCACTAATCCGTGAAGTATCAACATCAATCTATTTTAATTCTATTGACCTAAAATTGCGCACTGCCAACTATAGCAGACGACATCAATAAAAACACCGTAACAAAGACCAAAGTATTGACAACAGACAAAGTAAAGAACAAACCAGAAATTGAAATTGGAAACGAAGAACTGGAAAGTGTTAATGAATTCTAATACTTAGGGGATCAATCATCAACAGCTCTGGCGAATGTGCAGTAGAAATTAAAAGAAGACTTGCAATTGCTTCACATAAACTAATACATATGAAAAACCTATGGCAAGGCACAAGCAAAGAAACAAAGTTACAACTGATCAGAGCAGATACATTCCCAGTAACAACAAACAGCTGTGAGACTTGGACACTCAATAAAACAGTTGCAAAAAAAGATTACATCATTCAAAATGAAATGTAAAAGGAGGATGTTGAGAATACCCTGGACAGAAAAAAAGGCCAACAGAGAAGTACTGCACGCACTAAACGTACAGGAAAATTGGCTCCTAAATACCATCGCAATAAGGATGCTGAAATATTTTGGGCATATAAAAAGACATCATAGTCTGGAAAACAAAGGTGATGGAAGGCATGGTCCCTGGAAAAAGGGGAAGGGGTCGACCTAGACAACAGTGGACCCAGGACATCACAGAGAGTCTGAACTTGTCTTTGGCTGAAGCAGGTCGACTTGCCCAGAATCGTAATGCGTTCAGAGCAGCTGTAATAGAGACAACGTTCGGGAAAGAATACATCACATGATGAACAGACCAGACTTTCAACAAGAGAGAAGTTTGTCACTACAATTGTTCAAAAAGATGAGTAATACAAGACCCATTCCAGTGATCTATATGAGCAGTCAAAAGAAACATTTTATCGATGACGAATAATGTTCAGTAAATATCCAGGATAGTTAAAGACTAGTGCCAGAAAACTTGTGGAAGACTTTAGTTACATAATTCAATTGGAAAATCCAATATTGTTTTATTAAGTTATATATATATATCTTGTAACATCATCAGCTGTAAATATACTTCTCCATTTACACCATCTTCCAACACTCACCATTCATTATAAAATTTAGATAGAAGTAAATAAAGAGGATATATTAACTGTATTCAACAGCTTTATTCATTCACTAAAGCTGAAGTTGAGTTTTTTGAATTGTTAGCACTAGTAGTCACACAGCAGGGTGGCACAGTAAGGTCTGACTGTTCTATTTCAGTTCCAGATACTTTCACAGCCGTGACTATCGAGTGATACCAGTGTACATTTCTGTCACTGGGACCTCACACAGCAGGGTGGCGCAGTAAGTTATGGCTGTACTATTTCAGTTCCAGATACTTTCACAGCCGTGACTATCGAGTGATACCAGTGTACATTTCTGTCACTGGGACCTCACACAGCAGGGTGGCGCAGTAAGTTATGGCTGTACTATTTCAGTTCCAGATACTTTCACAGCCGTGACTATCGAGTGATACCAGTGTACATGTCTGTCACTGTGACCTCACACAGCAGGGTGGCACAGTAAGGTCTGACTGTTCTATTTCAGTACCAGATACTTTCACAGCCATGACTATCGAGTGATACCAGTGTACTTCTCTATCACTGGGACCTCACACATTCTGGAAAGTAATATTATTCTATTCCTTCCCCAACACTATCATCACACCTTAAAAAAACGTTACACTACACTTCTATCTACAACTCTGCGAAGAATAATCTATGAAGATCCATATCAGATACTTTTGAGTTTTGGCAACTGTTGGACCACTACTGCAAAGCAGGGGAGGTAATTCCATGACATTAAGCATCACAAACAACACGCCAATAATGATTCTCTCCTGTATGTATTCTTGTATGTTGTTGTAGGTTATCTTTCTCAATAAATGATACACCATAAATATCACACTTGTAGGATTTGTCTTCCTCTATTATCTTGTGAGACTGAATGATTAAATCACTGCAAGCAGCAGCAGCACTATCACTCACACTAAGCTATGTATACTTTTATGACTTTGTAGGCTACCACTCTCAGTAAATGTAGCATCACAAACATCACACTTGCACAGCTTATTTACTGTATGTATTCTTTTATGTCTTTGTAGACTACCACTCTCAGTAAATGCTGCTCCACAAACATCACATTTGTAAGGCTTCTGTCCTGCATGTATTCTTTTGACTTTGTATACTACTGCTCACAGTAAATGCTGCACCACAAACATCACAATTGTAAGGATTCTCTCCTGTATGCATTATTTTATGATTTTAAAGATAACTGCTCCAAGTAAAAGTAGCCCCACATACATCACACTTGTAAAGCTTCTCTCCTGTATGTATTC
Organism: Oreohelix idahoensis; assembly: GCA_024509875.1. Taxonomy (NCBI): domain Eukaryota; kingdom Metazoa; phylum Mollusca; class Gastropoda; order Stylommatophora; family Oreohelicidae; genus Oreohelix; species Oreohelix idahoensis. Next base: position 97,612 of record JAMPIV010008162.1, on the reverse strand, counting down.
TTTTATGACTTTGTAGACTACTGCTCACAGTAAATGCTGCTCCACAAACTTGTAAGGCTTCTCTCCTGTATGTATTCTTTTATGATTTTGAAGATTACTGCTCTGAGTAAATGCTGCACCACAAACATCACACTTGCAAGGCCTCTCTCCTGTATGTATTCTTTTATGTCTTTGTAGACTACTGCTCACAGTAAATGCTGCACCACAAACATCACACATGTAAGGCTTCTCTCCTGTATGTATTCTTCTATGTTTTTGAAGACTACTGCTCACAGTAAATGCTGTACCACAAACATCACACTTGTAAGGCCTCTCTCCTGTATGTATTCTTTTATGACTTTGTAGTTCACCTGTCTGAGTAAATGCTGCACCACAAACATCACACTTGTAAGGCTTCTCTCCTGTATGTATTCTTTTATGTGTTTGTAGATGACTGCTCACAGTAAATGCTGTACCACAAACATCACACTTGTAAGGCCTCTCTCCTGTATGTATTCTTTTATGACTTTGTAGTTCACCTGTCTGAGTAAATGCTGCACCACAAACATCACACTTGTAAGGCTTCTCTCCTGTATGTATTCTTCTATGTTTTTGTAGACTACTGCTCACAGTAAATGCTGTACCACAAAAATCACACTTGTAAGGCTTCTCTCCTGTATGTATTCTTTTATGACTTTGTAGTTCACCTGTCTGAGTAAATGCTGCACCACAAACATCACATTTGTAAGGCTTCTCTCCTGTATGTATTCTTTTATGTGTTTGTAGATGACTGCTCACAGTAAATGCTGTACCACAAACATCACACTTGTAAGGCCTCTCTCCTGTATGTATTCTTTTATGACTTTGTAGTTCACCTGCCTGAGTAAATGCTGTACCACAAACATCCCACTTGTAAGGCTTCTCTCCTGTATGTATTCTTTTATGTGTTTGTAGATGACTGCTCACAGTAAATGCTGTACCACAAACATCACACTTGTAAGGCTTCTCTCCTGTATGCATTCTTTTATGACTTTGTAGACAACGGCTGTTAGTAAATGCTGCATTACAGACATCACACTTGTAAGGTTTATTTCTTGTATGCACTCCTTTATGACTTTGTAGGTTACCTTTCAGAGTAAATGCTGCTCCACAAATGTCACACTTGTAAGGCTTCTCTCCTGTATGTATTCTTTTATGATATTGAAGATTACTGCTCCAAGTAAATGTTGCTTCACAGACATCACACTTGTAAGGCCTCTCTCCTGTATGTTTTCTTTTATGTTTTTGTAGACCACTGCTCAGAGTAAATGCTGCACCACAAACATCACACTTGTAAGGCTTCTCTTCTGTATGTATTCTTTTATGTCTTTGTAGGTTACTTGTCTCAGTAAATGCTGCTCCATAAACATCACATTTGTAAGGCTTCTCTCCTGTATGTATTCTTTTATGTTTTTTTAGACTACTGTTTTCAGTAAATGCTGCATTACACATATCACACTTATAAGTCTTCTCTCGTGTATGTATTCTTTTATGTTGCTGTAGGTTATCTTTCACAGCATTCACACAAAGTTGTACATTTATCTCACTGGCAGAAAATGGTTTACTACAATTTATGTTACAGACTTGACTTTTACAAACTGATGTATTACTGTGTAGGTTGTCAAACATTGTTGCTGTCTTTTCCTGACTGTTGATTGATGCTTTATTACAAATGAGTCTCAGGTTCATGCTATCTACTCTTGCTACATCAGTAAAAGTGGCATCTCCAATCTTATTCACTGCTTTGTTCATGTTATTTCCACTGTCCTGTGGTAACACATTCTGAAGATCACTGCATTTATTATCAAACTCCCAGCCTCCATCCCTGTGTACTGTTTTTATATGCTTATCCAGAAAATCAAGTTGGAAGAAATGAGTGTTGCACAGGTGACAAGAATAAACACCTGTAATAATAAAAATAATGAGCAAAGATAAATAATGAAAGGCATGTCTTATTTGTTTAGTTAAAATTTGTTAGCAAAATGTAGTAACAAACATATAAGTACAATTTCTTGATAAATATGTGATTAATTTTCAGGATTGACATCATTGCAATCCAGGCAAACCCATTAGTGCTAAGTCTTCTTCAGCAAATGTTGAAGTGTAATGAATGCTTACTGTACTGTAGCATCCTGACTGTCTACATGTAGGATACATCCTCTAATACATCATACCTGCTAGTCTTATGTTTGGTGCCACATTCCAGCTATCTTAGCCTTGTTGATTCATCTATTGCAGTGTTGTTTTCTAACAGATGATCATTAACTGTCCTCAGTATCTCTCCCTTGTGCAGGACCAGTGTCCCCACTATGGGTAAGCATGAAGCTAGTCTGTCAACTCCCTTACTGCCATGCCTTACACTTGAATAACTTGTACAGTAGATTCACACCAGCTTCTGAAGATTCAAGGCCTCTCTAAATATTTTCTATTCATGCAACAGACATCCATTTTGAAGCTTTAAAAGCATGGACTGAGAGTGTGACACAATAAATATCTCCATTATGTATATATTAAGCAAGTTTAATTAAAGTTTGCAAATAGATTTATTTCTCTAAGAAAGGTCCACTCACTGCTTAGTATTAAATGTCATACTGCAGATATTTAAATCATATAAACTTATGTCTGTTGTTGATCTACCAACTCAGAATCCACACTGTGACTCTGGATATATGCGCTCAGCTAACTTGTGTAGTTGCATTAAGATAACAGGCAAAAACCTTACCAACAATACTAAGGAGAGAGATGCCTCTGTAGTTACTGCAATCACTTCTGTCTCCTTTATTTTTATAGTGTTGCAATCTTGGCATCTTGCATGTCTTGAGGAATAGTTGTCTCTTCCCAGCACTGGCACAGCACCCTATGCAGGTGATGTAATCAACAACAGACATGATCTTTTCTCTCCACCAGCTTCAGGAAAAATCAAGAGCAGAAAAGGCAATTATATATTGCCTTTATAGACCTCACAAAGGCATTTGACCTAGTTAGTAGGGATGGACTCTTCAAAATCCTCCTGATAATAGGCTGCCCTGCTAACTTGCTGGAAATGATAAAGTCATTCCACGATGACATGAAGGGAACAGCCCAATAGGCTGGAAGCACATCACAACCCTTTGACATACGAAGTGGCATTAAACAAGGCTGTGTTCTGGCTCTGACCCTCTTCAGGATCTTCTTTGCCTACTCCTGAAACATGCATTCATACTAGGTCAGATGGTCATCTGCTTAATTTTTCCAAGGCTGAAGGCAAAAACAAAAATAAGAAGGGTCACGATAAAGAGCTTCAGAGCTTGATGAATCGCTTCACCCAAGCATGCAAGGACTTTGGCCTGACAATAAGTCTATAGAAAATGAATGTGCTGAGTCAGGATGCGGTTGCTGCACCAGTTATCACTATCGATAACTATGAATTGGCAGTGGTGCACCACTTCACATACCTGGGGTCTACCATCAATGACGAACTCTCACTGGACACAGAAATTGACAGCCACATTGACAAAGCTGCAGCTACCTTTGCCCGCCTCACATCACATGTTTGGGGAAACTACAAACTCACAATAAAGACCAAGGCCGCAGTATATAATGCATGCATCACCAGCACTCTCATATATGGCAGCGAGACTTGGACAACCTATGCTAAGCAAGAAAAAAGGTTCCATACCTTCCATTTACGGTGTCTATGCCACATCCTCGGCATCTCATGGAAAGATAAAGTGACTAATGTCGAGGTGTTGTCACGTGCTGGCCTTCAAAGCAAGTATACACTGCTTAGACAGCACAGACTATGCTGGCTTGGCCATGTCCGCCGCATGGAAGATGGTTGCATCCCAAAAGATATCTTCTATGGGCAACTAGCAGATGGCAAAAGAACAGTTGGGCAACCGCAGCTGAGGTTCAAAGATGTGTGCAAGAGAGATATGAGGGCACTGGACATAAATCCAGCAACATGGGAAGATGAAGCTGCTGATCGCACCAAGTGGCATTGCTATTTACGGCGCCACCTCAGATTGAATTAAAAGAAGCTCACACAACAAGCTGAAGAGAGGAGAACATGTCAAAAGGAGCATCAGGAAAATAAGCAGCTGAGGGCTGTCACCTCAGGGACACATTCCCATAGTCAGTTATGACTGAAGGGGCTATTATTATTACAAACTTCTTCTTCTTCTTTGATCCATAACCGCCAACTGTCAAAGCAGTCAGCGGCCATCACGCCTGATGGCGTCTTGTAGGGCAGGAACAAATTGATTCCACTTTGCTTGGTAGGCGGCCATCCTTCGTACAGTGCCCCAACTGTGGTTCATTCTTTGCATCTCAGCTTCCACAGTTCTCCGCCAAGTTGTTTTTGGTCGGCCTCTCTTTCACTTTCCCTCGGGGGTCCATAGCATAGCTGTTCTTGTGATGGTATCAGGGTCCCTTCTGAGGACGTGGCCAACCCAACTCCAGCGTCTGCCAGCTATGATGGTGTGCATGTCTTCCTGGTTACTCCGAATAAGTAGTTCTTGGTTGCTGATGGTGTTTGGCCAGAAGATTTGGAGAATTCTCCTTAGGCATGTTGTGTGAAAAGAGGACAATTTTGACATTTCCTTCTCTGTAACTCTCCAGCTCTCTGCGCCATAGAGAAGCACAGAAAGCACACAGCTCTGATATAATCCTAATTTTGTGCTTGTGCTGTACTGAGAGGACTTCCAGATGTTGTTTAGGCTAAAAAAGGCTATTCTTGCTTTGTTCATTCTGTTGTTGATGTCTTTGCTTGCTCCACCGTCTGGTGTTACTATGCATCCTAGGTATGTGAAGGCATCTGTCTGTTCCAGTTGTTGATTCCTTACTGATATGGGCTCAGGGTTGCTCACATTGAGCGTCATGACCTCTGTCTTCTTTAGGTTGATGTTCAAGCCCACCTGCTGGCTATACTTATTAAGTCTATCCGTTTTTTCCTGGATGTGTTGATGTGAATGTGCTAGCAGTGCAATGTCATCTGCATATTCCAGATCTTCCAATGTAGAAAATGTAGTCCATCTTATTCCTCTTGGACTGTCCTCTGTTGTCTGGCGCATCACCCAATCTATGACTGTCAAAAATAATGTTGTTGACAGGGGCATCCCTGTCGTACTCCTGTTTTCACTTCGAAAGTTACATTACTCAATCCAACACTGCACGTAAAGTTAGAATAGAAGCTTTTTATGATGGAAACAATGCGGCTGGGAATTCCATAAGCCCTCAGAATTTTCCATAGGCTGTCCCTGTGTATGCTGTCGAAAGCCTTTTCAAAATCAACAAAGTTAATGTACAGCTGTCTCTGCCATTCTGAGCACTGCTCTATAATGTTCCTGAGGGTAAATATATGATCTGCACATCTTCTGTTCTTTCTGAAGCCCGCTTGTTCTTTCCTCAGTTTATGGTCAACTGCTTTTGAAATTCTCTGGATGATTATCCTGCCTAGTATTTTGCTGGGAACTGAGAGGAGGGTAATACCTCTCCAGTTGTTGCAGTCTGCAAGGTCGCCCTTCTTGGGCAATTTGACAATTATTCCTTTACTCCACTCTGTTGGTGTTGTCTCAGTTTCCCAGACTTGTGCAAATAGTGGTTCTAATAGTTCTGCTGCTAGTTCAGGGTCTGTCTTGAATAGCTCAGCATTTAGATTGTCGTGACCAGAATCTTTTCCATTTTTTAGCTCTTTGATAGCTGTGATGATTTCTTCTTTACGTGGAATGTCTGTATTTACATCTAAGTCACTTTCAGCCTCAGGAACATTCAGCTGAGTCTCTAGTGGTTCCTTATTCAGTGTTTCTCTGAAGTGTTCTGCCCATCTTGTTTCCTGCCCCTGTGCTGTGGTGATGAGATTTCCTTGCTTGTCTCTTACTAATGTTATGTTGTTTGCACCTCATTTTCCACTGATAGCTTTAGTTATTTTATAAACTGTGCTTTGTTCATTTCTCAGTGCTGCCTCTTCTGCCTGTCTTGCAAGGTCATCTAGAAATGTCCTTTTGTTAGCACGAGTTTGACGTTTTACTTCCTTGTCCAGCTGACTGTACTGCTCCCTATATATTGCCTTTAACCTGGGAGACTTAGCTTCTGCTTTCTTTCTTTTCATTTCCTTTCTCTTCGCTATGGTGTTTAATGTTTCTGGTGTTATCCAGTCTTGGCTCTTTCTTTCCTGGAATCCCAAGCATGACTTGCTGCTTTCTTTGTATATTGTTGAGATGGTGTTGAATTTCTGGTCGACATCTTCGGTCTCTGGTCTTTCCTGGCTTTTGGTAATTTGATATCGTCTCTTTACGTCGACCAGAAACGCTTTTCTGGTGAGGGGGTTGTTGCGTGCATATTTTGACGCACATATTACAAAAATCGATATGGCTATTTAATATGGGAAAGATATAGACATTCATTCATTTGTGTATGAAAATGCTGTCTATGGTAAAAGCGAGAGAATCCATGTTTGATTCACACTTTTGATTATAGGAGTAATCGTTCTTGATATTGATCCGGCGCATGGATTGCTCTTACGTTTGTACTTATTTTTTAGGGCCAGAAAATATATTAATTTGCTTATTATGTTTATGGCCTGAATTCCTATGTATTACATATTATTAGTACAAGTAGAATCAGTCCTATATTGTATATTTTGGATGGGTAGGCGGGACTAGATTCTTGTTATTCCGGTCTAGCGGAAGTATGAGTTGTCTTGACAAGTCGTGAGGAGTTCCGATGTACCGTGATAATGGCGGGTACGCACTTTTCAAAGGGCTGGTAGATTCTTAAGGAAATATGATTCATGAAGTGGTTTTCTTCTAAAGGAGATGGTATCTCTACTAGAGTTTATGTTAGAGACTCTCCTAAGGTACGGTACAATGTATAATTCGGACTCCATGTATTGCCAGACCCTATTTTGATGATCTCATGTCGATTCGACCTAGATGGAACATTGTGCTTCGTATCGCTAGGGTCGTGTTTTGTATCGACGAAGATGACAGACTTTCCTACAGCGGTTATGGCTACGTGAATTAACCTGATCACCGTAGAGCTGTATGGAAACATTTATGAAATCATTTATATACCCATTATAAATTAACTCTGGCTTATATTCTCCTTCCTATGAATGAGTGAACGACAACTCAGGGAGGCGGCCATGTTAGATTTCGGTCATCATATGTTTTGATCACTGCCAAGAGAACAGATTATTTATCCTATTATCGGACAGTGACAGGGAGATCTCAATCTTGCTAGAAACCCCCCTTCGTGGTTTCATAATATATACTACAAACTATGGACGTCAAGTAACTTCAGTTATTTACCGATCTGCCTTCACTGACGCGTTTAGTCAGATAGGGGGATGCGGCCATAATGTATCATGACATTGAACTTTTGATGTACTGCCCATTATTTCTGAATGTGTCATGACTTCAGATCTGCTATGTATACCTACAAATTGATATGTCAACATACCATGATGTACTCGTATGTCCCAGTGTGTACGTCTGAATAAATTGAGTAAACAAAGATTCCAGCAGTCTGCATTGGTGCCTTGTAGACACAAGTGTATGAGTGATTATCTTGGTCAGCACACGAACCGTACACCATTCGCGTCAATCACACTCTACACTTCTACTCCATACATACACCATCCTGCGTCGGTTGAAGTGACCAAGTTTAGGGCCTGCTTCCCCTGGAGCCTTTGCCTTCCTAACTCAGGACTAGGGTGAGTTACCCATTTACAGCTGGGTAGACTGGAGCATGCCTGATCTCAACAACACACCACTCTTCCTTACAGAGCATACAGACTGACACTTTACAGAGTGGGAAATAAACAAAAAAAAGAAGAAACAAACTTTACAGTGGCGAGCCAGATTCCTGGGTCCAGCTTACGCAGTTTTGTGTTGAGAATCACAGTTTACAGCTGAAAGAACATTTGTTTGACCACATCAACAGCAGTAGGACAGCTATACAGTCGATGTCAGCTTGACCTGTATTACCGATAGCATGCTGTATCTAGGTCAGCACTTGTTGACAGTTTTTCGCTGTACAGACAGTATTACACAGGACAGTGGTATCAAGTGTAGAAAATATCTGGAGCAGTATTGTTGACATTTCTCAACGTACAGAAGAATCTCAGTGTTGTTGAACATAAAGTGCATAGTTCATCGTTGGATCTTCATATGCTCAAAAGAGAAAAATTGACAGTGTAATAGTTTAAAATTAAATCTATTACTAAATAAAGTGGCAAGTTATTAGAATTAAAATAAACTGTGCCTGCTTTACAACACTATACCTGCAACACATTCCATTCATGACATAAATTATATTGTATGCTATATGCTATTTATGCTTACATGTTATTTGTTATGTATTAAATTAGTTTATGTTCTGTGTGACTAGTACAAGGTATGCCGAGTGACATTGGTCTGGACTAGTATTCGATAGGTACACATTTTCTTAATTGGAAATTTGTTAGCAACAATTTGCTGCTATTTCTGTTAGTTGTGATGAGGTGTTCTTTTCTTCGTTGTTTTTGGTAATAATTTTTCTGTTCTTTATTTTTGTTTGATTTGTTTGTATAATTGTAGGTCTCATCTTTCCTTTCATTTCAGTTTTTTACACCCTTATGTTTATACACTGTGGCGTTATTTGTCTTGTTATATTATTGCAGTTATCATCACGGTTTCTGTGATCATTTTTTTCATTTCTCCGATTTAATTTAATTTGATCTCTGCAAATGTGTTCATATTGTCTTTTCTTGTTTGTCCTTTGTAATGTCTTTAGTTGACATATGACACAGGAGTTATAGTGGTATACACTGATAGTATAGTACAGATCAGTACTTTATGATTATTTTCCACAGGTACCCAAGTGATCTTTGATTACATTGAGGTATAAAAGACCTTTGTAAGGCTTGTCTCCCACAGTATTTGAGATACAGTTATTGTTGTCCACAGGTACTCAAGTTATCATTGGTTATTATAAACCATACAAGTTTGGACTAAGACTAAGTCTATGGTATAGACTTGTCTCCCATTAAAGTGAAATAGGGTAATTTATTTACTTTTTCAGGTTTCTGATTTAAGAAGACAATATGTCTACATTAGATTATTTTATTGCACAAGGAAAATCTCTTGATAAGACTGGAAAAGACTTAGAACAATGGGCTGTGGCTCAATATGACAAAGCATTAGCTGCTGAAGAGAGAAAAGCGGCTGCTGAAGAAAAAAAAGCTCTGGCTGAAGAAAAAAGATTAGAAAGAGAAGCTGCTGCTGAAGAAAAAAAAGCTCTGGCTGAAGAAAAAAGATTAGAAAGAGAAGCTGCTGCTGAAGAAAAAAAAAGCTCTGGCTGAAGAAAAAAGATTAGAAAAAGAAGCTGATACTGCTGCTGAACTAAAGAAATTGCAGATGCAAGTGGAGGAAAGGAGATTTGATGCAGAACAGAAGAAATTGGAAGCTGCTGCAGAACAGAAAAAATTAGAAGCTGCTGCAGAACAGAAAAAATTAGAAGCTGCTGCAGAACAGAAAAAATTAGAAGCTGCTGCAGAACAGAAAAAATTAGAAGCTGCTGCAGAACAGAAAAAATTAGAAGCTGCTGCAGAACAGAAAAAACTAGAATTTGCTGCTGCTGCAGAACAGAAAAAATTAGAAGCGGCTGCAGAACAGAAAAGATTAGATAGAGAAGCTGAAGAGAGAAAAGCAATAAGAGAACATGAGTTTGAATTAGAGAAATTAAAATTGACATATATGAGTAATGTTAATCAGGCATCTGGTGGTAATGGTAAACCCTTTGTGTACAAGGTCAAGGTACCAGCGTTTAACCCTACCAGTGATGACATAGTCATTTTGGCTTTCTAGATTTGAACGGGCTTGTCGATCTCATAATGTCGACAAATCACAGTATGTGAATCAGTTGTCTGAAAATCTAAAAGGGGAGTCTCTGAGTAAGTTATATTTTGTTGAAGAGGCCGACAAAGATAATTATGATGCTGTTAGGGCAGCTTTGATAAAGAGATATCAGCTGTCTGAGGAAGGTTATCGTCTTTTGTTTAAAACAATGAGACCTGAGGTAGGTGTAGAATTCTCAGAATTCATCTCAAAAGCACGAATTACACTTTCACGATGGATTGAATTATCCAAAACAGAGAAAACATTTGATGGTCTTACGGATTTATTGCTAAGAGACAATGTCATGTCTTCTGTAAATAAATCATTCCTAGAGTTCTTACATGAGCGTAAGCCTAGTACAATAAAGCAAATGGAAGAATATTGTGACCAGTATGCTACGGCACACCCTGACATGATTCTTGGTAACTCTAACATTAAAGAGAGTATGCCAGTTGCTTCGGCAACAGAGTATAATCAGAATTACTCACACAAATTCCAAGGAACTAAAAATAAATTTGATAAAAAGGTTAATTGGAATAAGTATCAAAACCAAGATAACCACTCAAATCAGAGTTCTTCTTCGAAGAACTGGAATCGAGCTGATAGTCCTCGACACGCGAGAGGTACCCATAATGTTAGAAATTCTCGAAAAGGGAGTAGCTATAGGAACTACCCAAGTGCTTCATGGAGACAACAGAAACAATATTACAGGGATACTCAATATAATGAGCGTGATGATTATGATCATGAATATTATGATTCAAACCCAAATAGGGGTTATAACAGAGGCAATAATAATTATAGAGACAATTATAACCGAGGTAGATCACAACACAAAAGACATGGTAAATCTTATTACCAGGCTAACTCTGCACAACAGGAGTTCCACGACACCGATAATCAGAATAATGATAAAAAAGACTCCAACAGTGTAGCAAATTCCGCTTTCGATTTTGCTAGAGCATCTGAGTGTTCGCAATGCAAAACATTATTCGATCCAACCACAGTGTCTACTTTAAGCTGCGGTCACCCGCTTCCCGCTCTCCATGCGTCAATCGCGCATAATGGAAGGGGTGCTCTTGTCTTTAATAGGGGCCTAATAGATGGTACTCCGGTATCAATTCTTTTCGACTCGGGGTGCACTACCATTGGAGTGAGGCAATCACTCGTAAATCCTTCTCGAGCTACAGGCAATATAGTCAAATGTGTAACATTTGGTGGCACATTGGAGAAGTACTCCACTGCCATTATCAATATTGCTACGCCTTTCTTTACAGGAGAGGTGCAAGCATGTCTCTTGCCGAATCCGATCGCTGATCTTATCATCGGTCGCATTCATGGAGTGAAAGAATGCACTCCACAGCAAATTTCTAATTGGGAAAATGTTAATATGCAATCTGCTAATGCAGTAATCACTAGGGCTCAAGCTCTTAATATGCCACAATCTTCACATTCTGAAGATAATGATGCGCAGATCCAAGATGATCCCTTGGAGATTTCCCACGATTCCTTTATCAAACAGCAGGAAGATGATCCTACTCTAAAGAAATTCTTTACTCTGGCAACAAAAGGTGATCCGAATAAGGATACAAATCGTAAATCTTGGATTACGATGAAGAATGGCGTACTTGTACGTATGGTACAAGACTCCGCTAAGTCCATTCATTCTCAAATCCTTGTGCCTAAAAATATGAGAGTTAAAATCTTACAGCACGCTCATGATTCGCAGTGTGCTGGGCATATGGGTTTTTCCCGTACTAAAGCTAGAGTTCTTCAATCTTTCTTTTGCGGTGAATAAGGACATACGAATCTATTGTCGATCTTGTAAAGTATGTCAAGAGATTAAATCCAGAGGTCCACGCCATGATGCACCTATTCAGGCTGCAGACATTCCCATTTGGCCATTTCAAAAAATGGCGATAGACATCATTGGGCCATTTAAGATAAAGTCTGCTAGAGGACACCAATTTATTTTGACGTGTGTTGATATGTGCACACGTTGGCCGGAGGCTGTTCCTCTAAAGAGCATAACTACTGCTGATGTCGCAGATGCTCTTTGGTTAATATTTTCTCGTCTGGGATTTCCAGCAGAAAATATTATCCGACCATGGTACCCAACTCATATCGGATACCATGTCTCAAGTAATGTCGACTCTGAAGATAGAGAGATCGCTGAGTAGTATTTATCATCCTATGTCCAATGGGATGGTGGAACGTTTGAATAGAACTCTGAAAAACCTACTAGGTAAGATAACAGAAGATCATCCTCAGGATTGGGATAGGGTTTTACCCGCGGCTCTCTTTGCATATAGAGAGGTCGCCAACGAACATACAGGATTTTCTCCCTTTGAACTTGTCTTTGGCGCGAAACCGCGAGGTCCTATGTCCTTACTTCATGATCTTATAACTGCTGATAATATTGTCGATGACACAAAATCCTCTTATGAATATGTCATCGCACTTAGACACAAGATTATTGAAGCATGCAAATTGGCAACTGCTTCTTCTGAATTTGCGAAACAGAAGGCAAGGGAATTTGTAAATAAAAAGAGATGTTTGCGACAACTTTGTCCAGGTGACAAAGCATTTGTCTTGCTACCTTGTAGGGAAAATAGACTTCTTATTTCTTGGAAAGGTCCGTACGATATAATATCAAAAGTTTCCGATGTTGACTATATCGTCGATATTGACGGGAAGCGTAAAACCTTCCACATCAACATGCTCACGGAATTCCATGAACGTCCTGATTATTTACAACCTGTTTTCCAGGCAACGGACGATTTTCCAGTCCAACATGGACAGTACTCATCTCTGTCAGTAATACAGGATGAGGAAACGAGTTTCTCGGATGTAAATTTACCTTTTCCAATGATTCCTCTTCACTCTAATGAATCATGGAAAGATGTTGCAATTTCTCCAGAATTATCTCCAGGAGAGCAGAAACAAGTTTCTACTATGTTAGAACAATTTCAGGATGTCCTTACTGACATTCCTGGTCAAACTGATGTCATTCAACATGACATTATTCTTACTGACCATAGTCCTATAAGAGTCAGACCGTATCCTATCCCGATACATTTTCAAGCACAGGTAGAGAAAGAGTTAGATGAGATGATAGAGTTAAAAATTATTGAACCATCCACATCAGCATATTCTTCGCCGATGGTTATAGTACGGAAAAAAGACAATAATATACGTCTTTGCGTGGATTATCGCAAATTGAATCAAGTGACTAAATTTGATGCTGAACCTATGCCTTTACTAGAAGAGCTACTTACGAGACTATCGAATTCTCACTTCTTTACTAAACTCGATTTGTCTAAGGGATATTGGCAAGTTCCACTATCCGAACACGCCAAACCGTTTACTGCTTTTTCGACGCCTAGGGGTCTATTCCAATGGAATTTCATGCCTTTCGGTCTTATGAACGCCCCTGCAACATTTGTACGCATGATGCGTCGAATCCTATCTCATCGCTCAGATGTCATTGCGTATCTTGATGACATCTGTCTTTTCAGTGATACTTGGAACGATCACTATAATGGTATAAATGAACTATTGTCTATCTTACGCGAGCATAACCTGACAGCGAAACCATCGAAAGCATGTATTGGTTTTAGCGAAATATCTTTCTTAGGACACCGTGTTGGTCATGGGTTCCTAAAAACAGAAGACCATAATACAAGTAAGATACTTAACATTTCTATTCCTAAGACTAAAAAGCAAGTACGAAGTCTCTTAGGTCTAATACAATTTTATGGACGATTCATCCCAAATCTGTCCTCCATTATGTCACCTCTTTCTTCCTTGCTAAAGAAAGGGTCTCCTAATGTAGTCCATTGGACTCAAGAATGTCAATCCTCTTTGGATAAGGTTAAAACTATGTTTTCTACTTCACCTATCCTAGTATTGCCTTCTAAGGATAAGACATTTATTCTTCGTAGTGACGCTTCATCCACCGGGATTGGAGCGGCACTAATGCAAGAGTACTCTGGAACTCTGCATCCTGTGATGTATATTTCTCGGAAATTAAATGCCGCAGAGAAGAATTACTCGGTCCTAGACCGTGAATTATTGGCTATGGTTTGGTCAATCCTTAAACTGCAAAGATTTCTTCTGGGCGCGCATTTCATTGTGGAAACTGACCAGAAAGCTCTTACGGCTATTCAGAGTAAAAATCTGAAGAGCGCGAGATCAACGCGATACGCGATTGCTCTACAGCCATTTCATTTTTCGGTGCGAGCTATCCGTGGGTCAGAAAATGTGATGGCAGATATTTTGTCTAGATGCCCACATGATTCATAACTTTTATACAACTTTGATACAGTTGTTTCTATGTTGAAATGTGTACACATATGTAATATATCATATATTGATTGTAACACTACTTAGCGGTTCATTGATATTTATTCACCGCTGATCTTTCAATGTTTTTCGTCTTTGATGATCATGATGTTAAGATATCTTAGATGAAATTTATGTATAAACTAATGTGGAAATTGTGTCATTGCTAATATTGTAGTATGCGTTGGTGACACCTCTCTGGAAATATTAATACTTAGAGAAGTACCTTCTCTAAGGTCATACAACTTATGCTTATCATCTGCGCATTGTTATTGGTGCGTTGTGAGCCTATTATATGTTGCTCCTAGATGTGTTTCAACAAAAAAAATGTACCATTTTTTTTTTCCCGAGGGGTGTGGTAATCTGTTGCGTGCATATTTTGACGCACATATTACAAAAATCGATATGGCTATTTAATATGGGAAAGATATAGACATTCATTCATTTGTGTATGAAAATGCTGTCTATGGTAAAAGCGAGAGAATCCATGTTTGATTCACACTTTTGATTATAGGAGTAATCGTTCTTGATATTGATCCGGCGCATGGATTGCTCTTACGTTTGTACTTATTTTTTAGGGCCAGAAAATATATTAATTTGCTTATTATGTTTATGGCCTGAATTCATATGTATTACATATTATTAGTACAAGTAGAATCAGTCCTATATTGTATATTTTGGATGGGTAGGCAGGACTAGATTCTTGTTATTCCGGTCTAGCGGAAGTATGAGTTGTCTTGACAAGTCGTGATGAGTTCCGATGTACCGTGATAATGGCGGGTACGCACTTTTCAAAGGGCTGGTAGATTCTTAAGGAAATATGATTCATGAAGTGGTTTTCTTCTAAAGGAGATGGTATCTCTACTAGAGTTTATGTTAGAGACTCTCCTAAGGTACGGTACAATGTATAATTCGGACTCCATGTATTGCCAGACCCTATTTTGATGATCTCATGTCGATTCGACCTAGATGGAACATTGTGCTTCGTATCGCTAGGGTCGTGTTTTGTATCGACGAAGATGACAGACTTTCCTACAGCGGTTATGGCTACGTGAATTAACCTGATCACCGTAGAGCTGTATGGAAACATTTATGAAATCATTTATATACCCATTATAAATTAACTCTGGCTTATATTCTCCTTCCTATGAATGAGTGAACGACAACTCAGGGAGGCGGCCATGTTAGATTTCGGTCATCATATGTTTTGATCACTGCCAAGAGAACAGATTATTTATCCTATTATCGGACAGTGACAGGGAGATCTCAATCTTGCTAGAAACCCCCCTTCGTGGTTTCATAATATATACTACAAACTATGGACGTCAAGTAACTTCAGTTATTTACCGATCTGCCTTCACTGACGCGTTTAGTCAGATAGGGGGATGCGGCCATAATGTATCATGACATTGAACTTTTGATGTACTGCCCATTATTTCTGAATGTGTCATGACTTCAGATCTGCTATGTATACCTACAAATTGATATGTCAACATACCATGATGTACTCGTATGTCCCAGTGTGTACGTCTGAATAAATTGAGTAAACAAAGATTCCAGCAGTCTGCATTGGTGCCTTGTAGACACAAGTGTATGAGTGATTATCTTGGTCAGCACACGAACCGTACACCATTCGCGTCAATCACACTCTACACTTCTACTCCATACATACACCATCCTGCGTCGGTTGAAGTGACCAAGTTTAGGGCCTGCTTCCCCTGGAGCCTTTGCCTTCCCTAACTCAGGACTAGGGTGAGTTACCCATTTACAGCTGGGTAGACTGGAGCATGCCTGATCTCAACAACACACCACTCTTCCTTACAGAGCATACAGACTGACACTTTACAGAGTGGGAAATAAACAAAAAAAAGAAGAAACAAACTTTACAGGGGTCCTTAAGTTTTGTGATGTTATATCTTTTCTGTTTGACTGTAACTGGTCTAGCAGCTCTGAGTTTCACCTTCAGTTTTGCTACTACTAGGTGATGGTCACTTCCCACATCTGCTCCTCTTCTTACTTTCACATCTTGTAGTGCATGTCTCCATCTGCCATTGATCATTATGTGATCTATCTGGTTTTTGTCTCGTCCGTTTGGTGATTCCCATGTTAACTTGTGCACTTCTTTGTGTTGAAAAAGTGTTCCTCCAATGACCAGGTTGTTAATACTGCAGAAGCTTATTAATTTGTCCCCATTTTCATTTACTGTTCCACTACCGCATTTCCCCATTACTCTTTCGTTATAATTATTGTGTGTTCCAACTTTTGCATTTAGGTCTCCCATTACTATAATAAGATCGTACCTGGTACAGTTTCCATTTCCTTTTGTACCTGTTTATAGAACTCGTCCTTGATCTCTTCATCGCTGTCGTTTGTTGGTGCATAGCATTGTATAATTGTGGTGTTGGTGAATCTCCCTCTCAGTCTTGCTCTTCTTTGTCTGTTGTTAATGGGTTTCCATTCCAGTAAAGACCTTTCCATTCCTTTCTTCAGGATAATGGCTACACCTTCGTTGTGCTGACCATCCTCTCTGCCAGAATAAAGTACTGTTTCCCCTGTAGCTGTTTTCACTCTCCCCATCCTTGTCCATCTGCTCTCGCTTATTCCCAGGATATGTAGTTTGTAATTCCTCATCTCTGCTGTGATCTGTCTCAGCTTTCCTGCCTCATTCATAGTTCTGACGTTCCAAAAACCAATTCTAGTTTCGTATTTTGCGGTCAGGGCATCCGTTTTCATGCCAGTGGCTTCCTTTCGGCTTTCACCACTATCAGTCATTCGAGCCTGAGACTCCGGATGTCCACCGCATTAAAGTTTTTTCATTTGTTGCCGTTTCCGTAACATGTGCGATTTTTTACATAGACAGGGGTGTCGGCCCTGTGCTAAAACCCCCAACCTGGAGGACCAGGGTACCAGCTTTTGTCTGACCCCTACCCATGCAGACCAGTCCAGCTTGGTTGAACTACCAGGAGTAAAACTCCCACTGGCATAGTTCTGGGGATTATCAGGGTACACAAGCTGCCATACCGCTACAAGGTATAGGTACCATTGATGGCAGATTACAAACTTATGTAGCCAAAATGTAATTTTAAAGTAATAACATTGCTATTATAATACCTTTCTCATCTCCAAATATGCATAACTGTTGTTGACTTTCTGGCATGTCCAAGATGTCAGTATACTTTATCTCAGTTTTAGTACAGCTGTTGTCACAATTAGCCTGAAATAAATTTTGATCAATCCTGGCATTTATGACACATCATCATTATCACTTTTAGCTCCCTAAACAGCATAGGTCATCAACAAATGTATGCCAATTCCTCTTGTTGTATACTATCAGCTCAAGGTGTCTCCATAACTGACTCATACCTTTGACTTTGTTATCCAGTTCTCTACTATGTGTGTTTTTGATTCTCCCACTTACACAAACAAACACATACTCTTATGTACAGATAAATGCCCATGTACATACTTATAAACACAAACATACACAAATATGCGGAGCACACAATTACTGTCTACATGAAATAAGACCTTATATGTATGGGCAGTGAACTTTTAAACGTACACAAAAAAAACATTTGAAATAAATAAATAAAACACTGAAATAACAAACAAGCATTTCTAATAAGACCTCTTGTAGTTTCTGGGGTCTATGAAAGTTGGAACAATAATTTGTTTTCTACACAGATGTAACATCTGCATTTTCACAATTGCTTCCAGCTGGCAGAAATAGGAGTTGACTTGAAAGCTGCAACCAAGATGGAATGGGTTCAACTCTCTGCACTTAAAAAACAGGAGGCTGACACTTGGAAGTCAAGACCCCCTCCCCCCAGAGTGTAAAGTAGATTAAAGGGCAGAAACACTTGATCGAAGGTGGGACCACTTCTGGTGATCAGATTCCCTCTTGTTGTATAGCTCTGTATAGACTTTACTATCAAATACTGCTCCCTCATGATGTTGTACAAGGTAATATTATAAGACCTCTTGTAGTTTCTGTGATCTCTGATCAGACAAAGAAAGAGTGGAAATATTGCTGCCTCCAGATGTTGTACAAGGCACTATTATAAGGCTGATCATGAGGCTGGCAACATCATCATATCAAACAAGTAGCTACAGATACCATCACAGTAAGAGCTTGTGAATGTTTAGTGTAAGCTTCCTATAGTAGTGGATCCTTCCTCCATAGGGAGCGACCAGGACAATGGTGACATATAAGGTCAATGACCTGTCTGATATAGTTTGTCCAAACAATGGTACATTAAAGGTTAATTAACTGTCTGATATAGTTTATCTAAACAATGGTACATACAACATATAAGGTTAATTAACTGTCTGATATAGTTTTCTAAACAATGTACAAACAACATATCAGGTTAATTAACTGTCTGAAATAGTTAGTATAATCAATGGTACATACAACATTAAAGGTTAATTAACTGTCTGATATAGTTTATCTAAACAATAGTGTCACATAGCAGTTTCATGGGTGGATGATGGAGTGAGTGGAAGTAAGGGTCACTGAGGTTGTCAATATTTAAGATTAACTCAGGAATTGAGTTTATGTCTGACTTCAAGTCATCCTGTTGTGACTTGGGCGTGCGCATGGAAAAAGTGTGTTTGGTGAACAAGTCTGGGTGGCTGAGAGAGTACCTGAATGTGACTAGGCTTGATAGCCGAGCTGTGCACTTGAGGCTGTGAATTTTGGTTGAGCTGGGTGCTCATATTATGTGACAGTTGAGATATTATATAGTGATTATGAATATAGGGACTATGTCTGACATATTGTTGTATAGGCAACGTCTTCCCGCCTAGGAGTGTTCTGGAGGAACTTTGGGTAATGTTCGTGGAGAACATATTAAGGCGATGAGTTGGTCCCACCTTTGGAGCCACAGTGGAGTAAGGGGTTGAGTATTGTCCGCCTTGTAGCTATATTGAGTAGAATTTATATGGCAATGTTGCATGCCGCCAATCACTTGAGATAAGTGATTTACACCTGGATGGCGAATGGATTTGTGCGAGAATTGAATGCCGCACATAGAAACGTGTTGTGTGTATTGTTAGTGTGTTGACGGTCAGCCAGTCCATGGAAGTATAGTTAAAGAGGTATTTCCTACAGGCAGTGTCAGCCTGGCTGTGATTTTATGCATGCGTGATGATATTATTGATGTTTAGGACTTATGTGAATGTTCTATTAAATGTCATGGAGCTTTACAAGTGGCATCGTGTTATTCATACCCTAGTGTTGTTTACCATCTACACATGACACACTTATAATACAGATTTCGTGACAAATTGGGGAGCTCGTATGTGGAGTATTTTGGAAACCGGGGGCTGCTTTTTAGAGAATCAATCAAACCCCCCACCTTACACCATCGTTTGTCTGAAATCTATACCCGGTGCTTCAGTTTAGAAATCACAGAGTAATTCACGCAAAATAACAAACGTCAAATTATATAGATGATTGACAAAACAGCTGAGGACTGGCCTGTCTGAGAACTGCATGTCAAGCTGTGTATTCAAATCAAGTTTAAAGGAGCACGGTAGCAGTTTTTTCAAGTTTATTTTCAAGTAATTACAGAATTGGCTAGTGGGATATTTTACATCAGTTACACCGATAGACAGCTGACTTGGCACGGGGTAAGAGTTCACTCAAAGATTTCAGAGAGACAGGTCACATTGTAACTGAGTATTATCAGAGAACAGTTACAGTTTAGCTGTAAATTTCCAGTCACATCGGATCAAGCAGAGGGAGCATTTTGTGTGATCGTGTTTGGTGACCTTTCGTCCTGCAAGTGGGTCAGGCGTGTTACTACTGACTTCTGCATTCAGTCATTCATGGATGAGGGATCTTTCAAGTACTGTGCTGGCTTTCAGTTTGTAATGAGTAATCTTCTACATTTGACTGTCTTAGTGCTCTAAACTTGTGACTGCTACATCATCATCATGACCACTAGACATCATTTCTACGGATCTGACAACGCAGTATAAGATCTTCAAGACTATAGGATACATATTATTTTTATAAATTAGTATGGATTGATTGTGCATTTGTTTTCTGCTGTTATCGTCTGTGCTAATTTCTTTGTGAGGTGTGTTTTCATCTGGTCTGTGCAGTGTGTTTTCGTCTGTTTACTTCTTTCCTGTGGATCTGTTATTAGTTTTTGTTTTCTGTGCTGCGCTGAGTGTGTTGAAATTGTTATTTGATATTTTGAATATAATACTTGTTTTTTTCTTTTTCAGATGTATTGTGTTATTTTTTAGAAAATTAGGATAGATACTTTTCTCCTTTAAGTAGTTTAAGCTCAACA
The DNA here is from genome assembly GCA_024509875.1 of Oreohelix idahoensis. Classification (NCBI taxonomy): domain Eukaryota; kingdom Metazoa; phylum Mollusca; class Gastropoda; order Stylommatophora; family Oreohelicidae; genus Oreohelix; species Oreohelix idahoensis. The sequence continues at coordinate 77,088 of JAMPIV010008162.1, read as the reverse complement.
GTTTATATTTACTTGTTGTTTAGTAATTATTGCTGTAAATATATTTTACATTAGTATTAGTGCTATATTATGTGCAGTGTTAGTGTATACTTTAATGTTTATATTATAAATTTGGTTAGATGTTAATAGTTCACAGTAAGTTTTTATTTCTATTTTCTGTTTTATACCACTCAGAACTTTTCTTATTCCTGAATGTCAATTAGATTCTTTTTTTTTGTATGCATGACTATATATTGGAGTATTGAGAGTGAGTGTTTTAGGTTTGGCATTATTAATTGTTTATTTAAGTATTCACTACTTCACTAGTATAGTGTGCTATTGTAGCAAGAGTTCTTAGTGTTACTACTTTCATTGAATATCCGGAATTCCAATAGTTTTAGCAACCACTAAAGAGATTTAGACATGGGGAATTCTACTGGATCTATGGATGGTTCATTTTCATCATCAGCATTAACCAATGAGCTTATGCAAGAGTGCAGTAGAACTTGTGATAAAAGAAGGTGAAGGGCAGCTCTGAGAGAATTAGCGTTAGCGATAAGGAATGGTGATACATACGAGGTATGACTCTTGTGTAAAGGTTAAGAAGGGAGATAAGATGAAAGTTTATTGCTTAAAAATGAAGAATACCTTCGAGACTACTGTACAGCCAGAATATAGGGATTTTAAGGAGAGGCCAAAACTGAATCTCAAAAGGAAGACTGATTTGGCAGAGGACATGGTTAAAACCGAAACAAGGAATGGTTCTGTTCAGACTGAGAGGAAAGGTATTACTGTACAATCAGATAACCATCGTGAAGATACTTCAGCATTAGTTGGTAAATTGTCCAACATGACTGTAGATGAACCACTGAAGAAGACTATGATCAGTGATGATTTGGTTAGGTGTAAAGATAAAGTATGCACTAAGGAAGGAATCCATATGGGTGTAAGTAAGAATGGGAAAGTGTCTACAAAAGCCTTTGAGAAATCAAAGGGAGTGTCACGTTTGGTGCAATAGGAAACATACCATGCATCCAAAGAGGTTTCTTTACTAAAAATAGGTTCTTGGTGTAACAAGGATCAATTAGTTATAGACAAAGTGATTCAAGAGGAAGGAACCTATGAGAAAAAAGGCAAAGGACAGAAGAGTATTATAGGATCAAACAGCAAAAAATAGACAAAGAAAGAGAGGAGCAAAATAAAGCAAGAGAGGAGAAATACGAGGCTGCAAGGAAAAGTAGAGAGAAGGAGAAGAAAGCAATGAAAGAGCAAATCAAGGCAAGAGTACTAAGAGAAAGGGAGCAAGCAAAAATAGTGGACAAGCAAGATAAAGAAATAAAGGAGCTACAGGAGATTGTATCTAATACGGATCTAATAGATGGGAAGATGGAACCATTAGAGCTACAGGAGATTGTATCTAATACGGATCTAATAGATGGGAAGAAGGAACCATTAGAGCTACAGGAGATTGTATCTAATACAGATCTAATAGATGGGAAGATGGAACCATTAGAGCTACAGGAGATTGTATCTAATACGGATCTAATAGATGGGAAGAAGGAACCATTAGAGCTACAGGAGATTGTATCTAATACAGATCTAATAGATGGGAAGATAGAACCATTAGAGCTACAGGAGATTGTATCTAATACGGATCTAATAGATGGGAAGAAGGAACCATTAGAGCTACAGGAGATTGTATCTAATACAGATCTAATAGATGGGAAGATGGAACCATTAGAGCTACTGGAGATTGCATCTAATACAGATCTAATAGATGGGAAGAAGGAACCATTAGAGTTACAGATGCATGAGAAGAAGGCTAAGACATAGGATACTACATCTGTAGCTAAAGCAGCAGTAACGGAAGCTACTGAATCTGCAAAGAGATTGGTTTTGAAAACAGTAATGGATGGTCTCAAAGGAGAATGTTCTGGAATTGCAGTCCACTTAGAGCTAATACTTGCATAACATTTCAATAGGAAAGGTGCAACAAAAGGTAGAGAGAGCCACTGAAGTTGTTGATGGTTAAGGCCATCAAGACATTACCATCAGATCAGTGGGACATGGATGATCTCTTCACATTATTGAAGATACTATGTTATCTGCATATACATATGTGATCTTTGTAGTGATAGTGGGTGAAATTGCTGGAGTATTGGCAGAGATGTGTTAGAGGCTGTGGAATATATTATGCTGTAAGATAGTTGATATTTATATGGAAGGTAGTACAACAGACAAATCATGATAGGAAGGGGATACCTATTGTTGTTCGTCCATCACGGGTGATGAAGACCACTCTGTTCATCCAATTATTTAGGAATATGTTAGGTTAGTCTATGGGTACGAAGGTGACTGATGAGCCCAGTGTGGGCAGGGAATGTTTGCTTCATGTGAAGGTTTAATTACACGGTCCTTTCTAGCTTGTCTCCGCTGTTCCGCTGCTGCTCTTCTGGATGATTCGCATGCCGCTGCACCTTTACGAAGAGATGTGCGCCAGGCAGTTCGGTCTTGCGCAGCAGCTTCCCATGTGTCAGGGTTTATTGTTGCGTGATAAATTCTCGCAACATCGTTTTATTTCAATATCTGTTTTATAACGCAAGGGCAACAACTGCTTGGAATTTATAGTCACTTTTCTCGGTAAGCATTTGTCTTCTCGCGTTAGTATCGAATGCAGTTAACTTTTGAGCTGTGGTCATTTTTGCGCTGGACTGCGCATGACTTGTCTTGTTGTTTGGTCGATCGGTTTCCGCCCACCACTAGTGGGAGTGAGCGATTTGGAATGGCGAAAGAGATGCCTCGTTGAAGAGGGGATCTCCGCTTTTTTTTGTTCTGTCAGGGATGTGTAGTCCTCTTAATGGATATTTCGTTTATTCGAGATAATACCTCTAGTGTTTCCCACATGTCGGGAGGCGTGATATTTCTGTGTATTTCATGAAAGCAAGGTAAATTGACTTTTTCATTAACTCTATCGATTTTGGGTCGTGAGCGATTTCGATTCATAGCCTGTCTCCGAAAGTCGTCGTCACGAGATGTCCTTTCCCAGCTCACATGTCGCTGCATTGTACTGCATCGGTTGATGCATGTACCAAGGACCATTACTTGCTACTTTGTTAAATGAACTAGGTTTGGAAAACCTTTATTATCTAGAGGATATTTTTGAGGACATTATTTATACTTCGGCAGATGTGTCTGTCTTGCTGAAGTCAAACTAAGGAGAGTGAACTGATCTCATACATCTGGTTATCTCCTGGCTGTTATAGAAAAGGATGGAGTTGTTCACCTGACTACATTTACAGCACTTTGAAATATAACATGCATCTGACTCATCATTGTAATGCTGTCTACCGTTTATTGCTGTATTGAATGTTGCTGTGATAATGACTGTTTGATGTGCCTACACATTTGCGTAACCATTTTGTCACTGTGGCGTCCACAATAAATAATGAAGAAAAACGTCAACGGCTGTTTCAAGACTCATTGACTTTATACGTCGTGAGTTTACTGACGTCCTATGTGGATTGCCCTGTTATTGTTGCATGAACATTGTTTTGACTGAACACATCTACACACTACACAAAACCAGACATGCGGATGCCATCCATCATCATATGGCATCACGCATCATTTGGTGGCCATAAGCTGGTTTGATTCTGGTACTAGCAAACACGGGGTCCCTTACCCACTTCATTTTCAACAAGAATTCATCAGCATCCTTCAAGAAATTAACATTCTTCAATACAGTCAACATCTTCAAAATTTTCAAAGTACTCGGCGTTGCCCGGTAAAAGTCAAATTTCAACTTTTTGACGGAAACAAGAATTTGACAGTACCCGGCGTTGTTACATGTTGCCGGATAACTCGGACTGCTGTTATCTTTTACGCAAGTCAAGCAAGTTGCTGCTGTCAAGGTTCCAGTGCTGTCGTTTTTTGAGAAGGTCAAGTGCCGGTTGAAACGGGTTGTTTTCTGAAGAAGGCCAAGTACCGATTTCCATCAACTTACTTTTGGATTAGAAGGTCAAGTGCCGAAACAACTCAACACACAGTATTTCAGAAGCTCTTGTACCATCGTGTTAGCAGTGGAAGCAGTTCAGATGTGCCATCATCGTTGGAGCTTCGCTCTTTAGGACGTTGATTGACATCCGTTTTTCTGCTGTTCTACGATTGGAAGCCTTTAAGTTAAGTGGCCTGTTTGTATGTAAACTGTGCCCTTATACTTCTGCTGAGTCTTCTGTGTATCATCTCATTCTATATATTATATGTCTATATGTTATTTGTATATTTATATGTTTATATTTCAGCGGGTTCTCGGTTGGGTGGTGTCTCCGTTAGATTATGCCACGTCATAGAGGTCGTCTATTGTGAGCGTTTTCTGTAGGGTTTGCAAATTTCCGATACTGGAATTTGCTAAGCGACTTCTGTTGCTATTTATGTTAGCTGTGATGACATGTTTTAATATTGTTTTCGTTATTATTTCACATTCTTTAGTTTTGTTGTGATTTGTTTGTATTTGTTAGCCTACTCTTGTCTATAATTTAGTTTCATACAACATTTTTGTTTATACACTGTGGTGTCATGTATTTTGTTTAATTCTATCGCAGATATCGTCACATTTTTTGTGATATTTCATTAATTTCTGCTTTATTTTTAGTTGATTTCTGCGAAAGTTTTTGTATTGTTGCTGATCTTTGTTATTGTTTACATTGTTATTGTTTACATTGTTTGTATTGTTTACATTTTCAATGTTTACATTCTGCATGTGTTTACATAGTCATTGTTTACAGTTATAGTAATTAGTTAATGGGCTATGCTAATGCACTGTTACTACTATACTGATGATAAATGAATGATGAATAGTGTCGTGCACTATTGAATGAGAAGTGCACTTATGATCAAGATTTGAGTGCTGATATTTCATATACAAGTTCTTTGATTGGAGACTTGTTTCCCACAGAGACTGGGATAATATAATGTGATGTGAATATACAAGTGCTTAATTAAGACTTGTTACACTTAGGTTTGAAATAAATTAGTTAATTATTTCAGGTTTTGGACTCATATGTTAGACAACATGTCTACATTTGAGCACTTTATTGAGCAGGGTAAATTGCTTGGGAAGACTGGTGATAAGTTAGAAGAATTTGCAACTGCTCGATATGATAAAGCAATGGAAGCTGAACAAAAGAAACTGCATATGGAAGCTGAACAAAAGAAACTGCAGATGCAGGTGGATGAAAAGAGATTCCAAATGGAAATGGAAAAAACAAAAAAGGGAATCAGAAGCTGAGGAGAGAAAACTCCAGCTACAGCTAGAAGCTGAAAGACTTCAAAAAGAAGCTGAGAATAAAAGACTTGAAAAAGAGGCTGAAAATAAAAGACTTGAAAAAGAAGCTGAAAATAAAAGACTTGAAAAAGAAGCTGAAAATGAAAGACTTCAAATGCAGGCTCAAGCTGAAGAAAGGAAGTTACAAAGAGAGTCTGATGAGAGGAAAGCAAAAATGGAACATGAAGAAAAACTCTTAGCTTTAGAGTTGGAGAAATTGAAATTGACGAGCATGAGTAATGGTAATGATTCAAACAAGGGTTCATCTTCTGGGAAGGCTAATAATGATACTTTTAAGATTAAGTTACCAACATTTAGTCCTTCCAGTGATGACATAATGTTCTATCTGGACAGATTTGAACAAGCATGTACAGCTCATAACATAGACAAAGCAAAATATGTTTATCAGTTATCAGGGATACTGACAGGTAAAGCTCTAAGTATATTAAATATGGTGGATGAACCTGACAAGAGCAATTATGAGGTTGTCAGGGCCGCTTTGTTAAAGAAATATCAGCTTAACGAAGACGGCTATCGTCTACAATTTAAAAACATGTTACCTGAAAATGGAGTTGAATTCTCCGAGTTTATTGCAAGAATACGCATTACTTTCTCACGATGGGTTGAACTATCTAAGACGGAAAAAACTTATGAAGGACTTATGGACTTAATACTTAGAGACAAAGTCATGTCGTCTGTCAATGAGTCTTTCCTTGCTTTCCTTCATGAACGTAAACCTAAAACAATAAAAGAAATGGAAGATTTCTGTTGCCAATACGTAACTGCGCACCCACACATAACCATGGGTAACTCTAAGGTGAAAGAAGGTTTACCAGTTGCTTCGGCAGCTCCGTATGGTCAAAACTTTGCTCGTAGATCCCAACAAAATTTTGATAGAAAGGGCAGCGGTAATTTCTGTCAAAATCATGGAAACCAATTTCATGGTGATTCTTCTTCGAAGAATTGGAGACAACCTGATAGTGGTCGTTACTATCACCCTAATAATTATAAGCATTTCAAAAGAGGATATGGTAATAGAGGTTATTCCTGCCGAAGACCTCAGAACCAAACAAATAGATGTTCGCATCAATGTGAACATGATAGTAATCGTGGAAACTGGAATTCGAACCAGTATAACAATTACAATAGAGACAATAATAACTGCAGAGATAATAATAACTCTGATAACTTCAGAGGTAATAATAGTCGGGGTAGATCTCAACACAAAAAAAAAGAGATATCAGCAGGCTAATGCTGTACAACAGGAAACTGAGGGAGCCTGTAATCATGTTGTTGATAGTAAAAAAACTTTGACGCTGTCACTAGTTCTGCTTTTGACTTTGAGAGAGCAAACAAATGCCCCCAATGCAGTACTTTATTCGAACCGGGTACCATAACTACTTTGAGTTGTGGTCACCCACTTCCCGCTCTTCCTGCTGCTGTTGCGCATGACGGGCGGGGTTCTTTAATTCTACATAAGGGTCTTGTTAATGATACTCCGGTCTCACTACTTTTCGATTCCGGATGCACCACTATTGGTGTTAGACAATCGCTTGTAGATCCATCTTGTGCTACAGGAAGGGTTATTAAATGTGTCACATTTGGCGGCACTCTAGAAAAATATCCTACTGCTGTAATTCGCATTGCCACTCCTTTCTTTACTGGAGATGTGCATGCTTGTCTCTTACCTAATCCTATTGCGGACCTTATTATTGGTCGTATTCACGGAGTTAGGGAGTGTACCCCACAGCAGATTGCTGCTTGGGAAGATAATAACATGCAAGCTACAAATGCAGTAGTTACAAGAGCACAAGCTCTACAAACACCCGAAACTTCACTGAATAGTGATAATGAAGTTGATAGCCAAGATAGTCACTTAGTAATTACTCGTGACTCTTTCATAAAATTGCAAGAAGAAGATCCTTCTTTAAAAAAATTCTTCGTTCTTGCGAAGAAAGGTGATCCGAATCAGGATACAAATAGAAAATCTTGGATTGCAATGAGAAACGGCGTACTTGTACGTATGGTACAAGATTCGACTACGTCGGCACATTCGCAAATTCTTGTTCCCAAGAGCATGAGAGTCCAAATATTACAACATGCTCATGACTCGCAATGTGCTGGACATATGGGTTTTGCCCGTACGAAGTCGAGAGTCCTTGCGGCTTTCTTTTGGCCTTTTGTCAATAAGGACATTCGTATTTACTGCCGATCATGCAAGGTATGTCAGGAGGTCAAATCTAGAGGACCACGACATGCTGCGCCTATCCAGGCTGCTGACATTCCTATTCGGCCGTTTCAGAAAATGGCCATAGATATTATTGGCCCTTTTAAGGTCAAGTCGGCCAGAGGACATCAGTTTATCCTTACATGTGGCGATATGTGCACACGTTGGCCAGAGGCTATTCCTCTTAAGAGCATATCTACTACAGATATCGCAGATGCTCTTTGGTTGATATTTTCTCGCTTGCGGTTCCCCAGAGAAATATTGTCAGACCATGGCACTCAACTCATATCTGACACTATGTCACAGGTAATGTCTACCTTACATATTGAACGATCTCTCAGTAGTATCTACCATCCTATGTCTACTGGGTTAGTTGAGCGTCTGAATAGAACGCTCAAGACTTTGCTTGGTAAGATAACTGAAGATCATCCTCAAGATTGGGACAGGGTTTTACCCGCGGCTCTCTCTGCCTCTAGAGAAGTCCCTAATGAACACACAGGATTTTCTCCCTTCGAACTTGTCTTTGGCGCGCGTCCACGCGGCCCTATGTCTTTATTACACGATCTCATCACTGCCGATGATATTAGCGATGAAACTCAATCCTCATATGAGTATGTCATTGCTCTTAGACAAAAGATCATTGAGGCATGTAAGCTAGCAACTGCTTCATCAGAAATTGCTAAAGAGAAGGCAAGGCAGTTTGCTAACAAGAATAGATGTCTACGACAACTTTGTCCAGGTGACAAAGCATTCGTCCTACTCCCCAGTAGGGAAAATAGACTTCTTATTGCATGGAAAGGTCCGTATGCAATAGTCTCTCGGATTTCCGATGTTGACTATGTGGTCGATATTGATGGAAAGCATAAAACTTTCCACATAAACATGCTTTCGGAATTTCACGAACGTCCGGACTATTTGCTGCCTATTTTCCAGGCAACGGATGATGCTCCTGCACCTCACGGTCATTATTCATCCCTGTCTGTCATTCAGGATGAGGAAGCTACCTTCTCTGATGTCAACCTTCCCCTTCCAGTGGTTCCATTACATTCCCCGGAATCTTGGAAAAACGTTTCTGTTTCTCCTAATCTTTCTGGTGACGAACATCGACAAGTCTCGTTGATGTTACAAACATTTCAGGATGTTCTCACTGACATTCCTGGACACACAGATGTCATAGAACATGACATAATTCTTACCGACAATAATCCAATTAGGGTTAGGCCGTATCCTATTCCTATACACTTTCAGTCGCAAGTGGAAAAGGAATTGGATGAAATGATTCAATTAAATATAATTGAACCATCGACTTCACCATATTCTTCTTCCATGGTTATTGTCCGGAAGAAGGATAAGAACATACGAATTTGCGTTGATTATCGCAAATTGAATCAGGTCACAAAGTTCGACGCTGAACCGATGCCTTTGTTAGAAGATCTACTGATTAGACTTTCTAATTCTAGATTCTTCACTAAACTTGACTTGTCTAAAGGTTATTGGCAAGTGCCTTTAGCAGAGCATGCCAAACCTCTTACTGCTTTTTACACCTAGGGGTCTATTTCAATGGAATGTTATGCCTTTTGGTCTCATGAACGCCCCTGCCACTTTCGTTCGCATGATGCGTCGAATTCTGTCACATCGTTTTGGATGTCATCGCATACTTAGATGACATCTGTCTCTTCAGTGATACCTGGGAAGATCACTATTTAGGGTTATATGACTTACTGTCCACTCTACGTGAGAATAATTTGACAGCAAAACCTTCTAAAGCTTTTGTTGGTTTTGGTGAAATCTCTTTCCTGGGTCATCGTGTTGGTCATGGTCTCTTGAAGACAGAAGACCACAATACTTCCAAAATACTGAACATCTCTGTTCCTAAAACGAAGAAAAACAAGTTAGGAGTCTCTTAGGTTTAATTCAATTTTATGGGAGATTTATTCCAAATTTATCTTCGATCATGGCACCTCTCTCAACATTGTTGAAGAAAGGTTCGCCTAATCTGGTCCGTTGGTCTGAAGAATGCCAATCTTCACTAGACCAAATCAAGAATATATTTTCTTCTCCTCCCATCTTAAGATTACCTACTCTTGATAGGACTTTTGTTCTTCGGAGTGATGCTTCATCCACTGGGATTGGAGCAGCACTGATGCAAGAATATGCAAATACTCTGCATCCTGTTATGTACATTTCTAGAAAACTAAATGCGGCAGAGAGGAACTACTCGGTTTTAGACCGTGAGTTGTTAGCGATGGTTTGGTCAATTCTAAAGCTACAAAGATTCCTCCTGGGCGCACATTTCATTCTAGAGACTGATCAGAAAGCTCTTACAGCTATTCAGACTAAGAATTTGAAGAGTTCGAGATCCACTCGATATGCTATAGCTCTTCAACCTTTTCACTTCACGGTACGAGCTATCCGTGGTGCGGATAATGTGATGGCTGACATTTTGTCTAGATGCCCACATGACTCCAACTAATACTTCTGTCCTATATTTCTATACATTACAGAGTCATAACACACCTATATTACTACAATAGATTAGCACATCTGTACTTACTTTATATGTACACACTATCGTGCTTTGTTGTCATCTTCTTCTGTTCGTTTTTTAAGATGATAGAGGAGGACTGAGTAGTTAATATAAGGGCCGTTAGTTTACTAAACAGCCACAATTATTAATAATGTATTGTACCTTATGAAGCATATTAGTTATTAATTAGCATTATATTGCTTGTACTTTCTCAGAATGTCATTGTTGAGCTGAGGACTTACCTTACGAGTTCTAGATTGTGTACTTACCCTCGGAATACCAGAGCATATGTCCTGGATCGTCATGTAGTTTAACTTTACTATGTACTTATGTCATTACATGTCAAAGAATGTACTATTTAAATTTTCCTATCAGATTTGTACATCCATTTTTAAAGACAATATTAGAGTATGCTGTTTAATGATGATTATAGTAACTTGCATACGTATATTGTGTTTACATGCTAACGTGATGTGTGTTGGTGACACCTCCCCGATGTGAATATTTTTTGAGACATATTTATTTTTCTGTTGAGGTATATCCTCACCAGACACTCTATAATTAGCCTATTGTTTGGCAATTTAATTAATTATCAGCGCATAATTCGTGCGTTTTGAGCCGCTTATCGCTTGCTCTTTGATATTGAAAAAAAAATATGTTCCACATTTTTTTTTTATCGGGAGGAGGTGGTGATATGTTGCGTGATAAATTCTCGCAACATCGTTTTATTTCAATATCTGTTTTATAACGCAAGGGCAACAACTGCTGGAAATTTATAGTCACTTTTCTCGGTAAGCATTTGTCTTCTCGCGTTGGTATCGAATGCAGTTAACTTTTGAGCTGTGGTCATTTTTGCGCTGGACTGCGCATGACTTGTCTTGTTGTTTGGTCGATCGGTTTCCGCCCACCACTAGTGGGAGTGAGCGATTTGGAATGGCGAAAGAGATGCCTCGTTGAAGAGGGGATCTCCGCCTTTTTTTTGTTCTGTCAGGGATGTGTAGTCCTCTTAATGGATATTTCGTTTATTCGAGATAATACCTCTAGTGTTTTCCCACATGTCGGGAGGCGTGATATTTCTGTGTATTTCATGAAAGCAAGGTAAATTGACTTTTTCATTAACTCTATCGATTTTGGGTCGTGAGCGATTTCGATTCATAGCCTGTCTCCGAAAGTCGTCGTCACGAGATGTCCTTTCCCAGCTCACATGTCGCTGCATTGTACTGCATCGGTTGATGCATGTACCAAGGACCATTACTTGCTACTTTGTTAAATGAACTAGGTTTAGAAAACCTTTATTATCTAGAGGATATTCTTGAGGACATTATTTATACTTCGGCAGACGTGTCTGTCTTGCTGAAGTCAAACTAAGGAGAGTGAACTGATCTCATACATCTGGTTATCTCCTGGCTGTTATAGAAAAGGATGGAGTTGTTCACCTGACTACATTTACAGCACTTTGAAATATAACATGCATCTGACTCATCATTGTAATGCTGTCTACCGTTTATTGCTGTATTGAATGTTGCTGTGATAATGACTGTTTGATGTGCCTACACATTTGCGTAACCATTTTGTCACTGTGGCGTCCACAATAAATAATGAAGAAAAACGTCAACGGCTGTTTCAAGACTCATTGACTTTATACGTCGTGAGTTTACTGACGTCCTATGTGGATTGCCCTGTTATTGTTGCATGAACATTGTTTTGACTGAACACATCTACACACTACACAAAACCAGACATGCGGATGTCATCCATCATCATATACCATCACGCATCATTTATGTCAAAGGTTTTCAATGACGTCTTTAACGTGTCTTTGAAACGCTTCTTTTGGCCACCATGGGAGCGTTTACCCTTCTGTATCTCACCATAAAAGAGTATCTTTGGCAGTCGATGGTCTGGCATGCGGACTACATGACCTGCCCAGCGAATCTGTGACTGCATCAGAATAGTATCAATACTAGGGATACCAGCTCTGTCAAGAACGGCGGTATCCGGGATCTTGTCTTGCCAATTGATGTTCATTATCTTCCTGAGACAGACTGTATGGAAGTGATTTAGCTTCTTTACGTGGCGCCTGTATACAGCCCATGTTTCACTTGCATATAGCAGCACTGGAAGCACCGCAGTCTGTACAGCTTCAGCTTTGTCTGTAGACTAATGCCACTTCGATGCCAAACGTTGGTGTATAGTCTGCCAAATGTGCTGCTGGCTTTGGAGATCCTGGTGTTCACCTCATCATCAACCTTGGTTTTTTGACCTTGCTTGAAGCCTCCTAAGATTAAACAATTTTCCATCAATACGATAACTAATGTCGATTCCTGTGTCCCCGTCTCTAAAAGCATCATTCAGCATAGCAGAAAACATGATACTGAACAGAGTCGGTGCAAGTACGCACCCTTGTTTAACTCCATTTGAGACGGGGAAAGGCTCTGATAGCTCACCGTTTTCCTGAACTCTAGCCTGCATTCCATCATGCAGTTGCTGCACTATTGTGACGAATTTCTTTGGGCAGTCATATTTTGCCATGATCTTCCATAGACCCTCTCTACTGACGGTGTCGAACGCCTTTGTCAAATCGATGAAAGCTGTGTACAGGTCACAGTGCTGTTCTTGGCATTTTTCTTGTAGCTGTCTTGCAGCGAACACTATATCTGTGGTTCCACGTTCTTTCCGGAATCCACACTGACTTTCAGGTAAAAGACCTTTGTCAAGATGAGCCGTAAGGCGATTCAAAAGGATTCTGGCGAATATCTTCCCAGCGATTGATAAAGGAGAGATGCCTCAATGATTGTTACAGTCTTGGCGATTACCTTTACGTTTATATAGATGTATAATTGACGCATCTTTGAGATCGTGTGGGATGGTTTCACTCTGCCACATTTGCTGGAAGATCATGTGAAGTTTCTCTATCAGAACTGCACCGCCATCTTTATAAACCTCAACAGGAATTGAATCGGAGCCAGGGGCCTTTCCACTAGACAGTTGATGAATCGCTTTCTTAGTTTCCTCCAGAGTTGGTACATCATCTAATGCTTCATTTATAGGAATTTGGGGCAGGCGGATGATGGCTTCGTCGTTAATAGATGATGGCTGGTTCAGAATATTATTAAAATGTTCAGCCCAGCGTTGGAGCATTTTTTCCTTGTCTGTAATTAGTGTTTTTCCATCTGCATTAAGGAGGGGAAATGATCCTGATGATGTTGGACCATAGACAGCTTTGAGTGCAAGGTAAAAAATTTTCAAGTCATGGCTGTCAGCAAAGCCTTGGAGCTCATCTGCTTTATTACTCAGCTATGAATCCCGCATCTGGCGTAGTTTATGTTGGACGATTCTACACATGTTGTTGAAAGCGTCTTTCTTGGATGTAGATTTTGGATCATTTAAATATGCTTTATGGAGATGGTGTTTCTCAGCCAACATCTGCTTTATATCATCTGAGTTCTCATCAAACCAGTCATTTTGTTTCTTGATGGAAGGACCCAGGACCTCTGTAGCAGTGTTGTAGATCTGCTCACTTAGGGCTGCCCAATTTGTTTCCACACTTTGGCCGTCTAGCGAGATAGATTTGAGACGGTCTTCTAAGGTGTCAGTAAATGACTGTTTGATCTTTGTCTTCTTTAGTTTGGTGACATCCAGTCTCTTTTGAGTTTTCTTCCCCTGAGGGCGCCTGGCTGGTTGGATATGAATTTTAAGTTTAGATACAATGAGGTGATGATCAGTCCAACATTCGGCACCACACATGGACTTGGTCACCCGGACATCTTGCCTGTCCTTCTTCCTAACAATTACATAGTCAATTAAGTGCCAATGCTTTGAGCGAGGGTGCATCCAGGAGGTCCTGTTGCGGGTAGGAAGTCGAAAAATGGTGTTGGTGACAAGGAGGTCATGTTCTGCGCAAGTCTGGAGGAGAAGAAGTCCATTGCTGTTACAGCGACCCACGCCGTACCTTCCAATAGTGCCATTCCAGGAGATGTTATCTGAGCCTACTCTTGCATTAAAGTCACCAAGAATGATGAGCTTATCTGCTTTAGGAACTGATGCAATGACTGCATGTAGTTCTTCGTAAAACTTATCCTTGACGTCATCCTGGTTTGTTATAGTTGGTGCATACGCGCTAATGATGGTGGCATGTTTTCTTCCATAGAACAGGGGGATCTTGACCGTCATCAGTCGGTCATTTATTCCCTTTGGGGGCCCCGCTAACTTGCTGACAATTGCTGTTTTGATTGCAAATCCAACCCCTGCTTCTCGTCTTTCTTCAGTTCCTCTTCCACTCCAAAAGAATGTATAACCTGCACCCTTTTCGCAAAGTTGGCCCTCACCTGCAAGTCGAGTTTCACTCAGTGCTGCTATGTCAATGTTGTACCTGGCCAGTTCTCTCCCAATCAGGGCAGTTCGTCTCTCAGGTCTGTTTGCTTTAAAGTCTGGTAGTCAAGACACAGTATGTGGGGTTAAGATCATGCTTCGTAAATGTATCTCTAGGATTATGTTCTTGTCCATTAATTTTATATGTTTACCACGCAAGAGAATGTTTGAGTGGTATGGACAGTGGAGTATAATGTTGCATGAGAGGAAGTAATGCATTTTGGAAATTGGCCAAATTCATTTTCCTAATCTGGATCATTATTTCATTTCCAGAATTTATGTATCCGCTAGCATAGATCAGCCTTGTATTGACACTACTGGAATCTCATTTTGGCATCACTGACAGTGTCTTGACATGGTGATTGGGCATCAAGTTGCTGAGAGGGTCTACAGAATAAATGGTTTTAAGAAGTTATCTCATACCTTGATGACCTTTACAGAGTACCAGATGCCAGAGAGCAATATTTTTTGCTGATGTACTTAGTTATATAAATGATACTGCATACTTAAATTTTGAAATTTTGACAGTTTAATTTATTGTGATCATGATATTTAACTACATACATTGCACATTGTTAAGAATCAAGTAGCCGGAAAACTCATTCTTGAAATGAGCATAGTCTTAGAAATTTAGGAAGCAGCGGAGCAAGAGTTATCAGTATCTGCTAGAACTTCACAGATACAATTTTGACCAAGCAAAGTTTTGGATTGGAGAACTTTAGGAATATGAGAAGAATTATTAGATTTATCTTTGTGAATTAAACTGATCGTAGTGAAGGAAATTAGATCTTTTAAGAATGGATTAGGAAGAAGCAAAAACTTTGGTGTTAAATAGTAAGTAAATTACACCATTCACTGAAACCTTGTTAAAATTGTAGATTATTCATTGAATAATGGAATGCGTTAAATGTTATAGGACTTACATTATAAATATGTAATATTTAAATATGACATCTTGGGTTGTTATACGTTTTTTGGTTGTTATTATATGACATAATGATGCAGTGTGATAAAGCAACATGGTTTTTTTTTTTAAATTTTAATTCTTGTAGTGTACCTAAGGCACTGCTGTGTATGAGACTTAACATTCTTCACAATGAGATGTAGAACATTTTTGTAACAGGCATCATAAGAAATTGTTGATGATTTTTCTTCTGTGATGTAGTTTGATGAGAACAGATAGCTGATAGTGCAAGAATTTTTCAAGACTTATGTAGCTGCATACACCTATATCATTTGTTTTAATTTGTTGGAATGGTAGGACATTATTATTATAAGCATTTGCTTCATGTGATTAGGAAGTATTATAGAGAACTGTGGTATGGGTTTGAGTGTGACTCATCCATTGAAGTTTTGTGTAAATAATCCAGTTACAGAAATTTGACAACTTCTTCAGTGAGATGATATATTTGTACCCAATCATGAATTGATACATGATGCATTCTGGGGTATGTGCCCAATTATTCTGTGGAAAACTCTGTGTTGCATCTGGAGAGGGGGGTAGATGTCACAGAGAAGTTTCATGGGTGGATGATGGAGTGAGTGGAAGTAAGGGTCACTGAGGTTGTCAATATTTGTTAAGTTTAACTCAGGGATTGAGTTTATGTCTGACTTCATGTCAGCATGTTGTGACTTGGGCGTGCGCATGGAGAAAGCGTGTTTGGTGAACAAGTCTGAGTGGCTGAGAGAGTACCCGAATGTGACTAGTGAGAGTCTGTGCTTGATAGCCAAGCTGTGCGCTTGAGGCTGTGAATTGTGGTTGAGCTGGGTGCTCGTATTATGTGACAGTTGAGATATTATATAGTGATTTTGATTATAGGGATTATGTCTGACATATTGTTGTATAGGCGATGTCTTCCCGCCTAGGAGTTTTCTGGAGGAACTTTGGGTAATGTTCATGGAGAACATATTAAGGCGATAAGTTGGTCCCACCTTTGGAGCCACAGTGGAGTAAGGCGTTAAGTATTGTCTGCCTTGTAGCTATATTGAGTAGAATTTATATGGCGATGTTGCATGCTGCCAATCACTTGGGGTGTGATTTACAACTGGATGGTGAATGGATTCGTGCAAGGATTGAATGCCGCACATAGAAACGTGGTGAGTAATGTTAGTGTGTGGACAGTCAGCCAGTCCGTGGAAGTATAGTTAAGAGTTTTTTCCTATAGGCGGTGTCAGCCTGAGTGTGATGTTATGCATGCGTGACAATATTATTGATGTTCAGGACTTATGTGAATGTTCTATTAAATGTCATCATAATTTTTATTATTATATACCCCAGACCTAAGGGTCTTTTTAAAGTTGGACATGCGCCCTAATATAACCAACTAGGTTGAACGGGACGCGCTTCCCCAAAACGAGGCAAAAGTTTTACATAATAATAATATTAAATGTCATGGAGCTGTACAAGTGACGTCGTGTTATTCATACCCCTAGTGTTGTTTACCATCTACACATGACACACTCATATTACAGAGTTCGTGACAAATGGTACATACAACATATAAGGTTAATTTATTGTCTGCTATAGTTTGATTAAGGTTAGTTAACTATCTGTTATAGTTTGTCTAAACACCAGTACATACAACATATAAGAATAATTAACTATCTGGTATAGTTTGTTTAAACAATGGTACATACAACATATAAGGTTAATTAACTGTCTGATATAGTTTGTCTAAACAACAGTACATACACATATAAGGTTAATTAACTGTCTGATAAAGTTTGTCTAAATAATGGTACTTTCAACATATAAGGTTAATTAACTGTCTGATATAGTTTGCCTGAACAATAGTACATGTAACATAAAAGGTTAATTAACTATCTGATATATTTTGTCTAAACAATGGTACATATGAAATATAAGGTTAATTAATTATTTGATATAGTTTGTCTAAACAATGGTACATACAAAAAATAAGATTAATAAACTGTCTGATATAGTTTGTCTAAACAATGGTACATACAAAATTGTTTCACTTCATTTTTGCACACAGATCATGTACGTTCCATCAGAAGGAAAAGCTATGCACAATAGATGAGGCATGATAATGCACCAGTTTTGAAAGCTCACCATGAATTTTCAATGTGATGTCATTTTAAATAAATTCTTACATAAGTGACATCTGTTTTTAGATCTGTCAACCTTCGTTCTCTTTTGCTTGTGTCCAATGAAGAGTGAGGATGTGTTCTTTTGGTTATATCTATATTTTGAAGGAATTTCATCTATCTAGTTTTACTTGAATAATACTCTTTATTTATACACCATCAAGTAGGAAAAAAAATGCAATTATCATGTATTATGGCCTTGGTATTACTAGCATATCCCTTTGGCAACACATACAATACAGCATTAATTATATTATTGTACCAGTTTCTGATTTTTTTAACCTTTAAAATGTTAAGTTTTTCCTACCCAAGTGGGCGGTACTCAAGTTTCACTCACTGTGCAGTGTTTGCTGCCATCAGGTAGGAGGCACTGTAGTGTTCCTTACCGTACAGTTCTTCTTCCTACCTCCTGCATCAGCTCTATTATGAGTCTGCGATCACCCTTGACATCCCAAATTTTTATTTATTTTTATCATTATGTTAGTTTAATTTATTTATTTGTTTTTTTTTCTCTCAATATGTATTACTTTTTCACCCACTCAGTTTTCCAGTAGTAGTTTTCATAATTTTGCATTTATACGAGGCGCGTTTTTTAAGTAATTCCCGTTTTAAAATAATAAAAAAAACCATCATATAAAAACGATTTATTGCAGCCAAAAGTGGACCACACATTTACATTATTTCTCAACATAGTCACCATTGACTTCAACACATTTTTGGTATCGTGGCACCAAGTTCTTAGTTCCAGTGTCAAGGAAGTCTGCCGCCAGATGGGTGCCGAAAATGTTAACCGATGAACACAAGGAGAAACGCCTGGCTTCGGCTCAAAAATTTTTGCAGCGCTATCGAAATGAAGGAGATGAATTTTTGGGCCACATTGTTACTGTAGATGAGACCTGGATTTCCTACACAAACGTTGAATCAAAGCAACAGTCGATGTAATGGCGACACTCATGGTCCCCGAAAGCAAAGAAGTTTAAGCAAGCACCTTCTGTCAAAAAGATCAATGCCACTGTTTTCTGGGACAAAGAAGGGGTCATGTTTATTGATTTTCTTGAACGTGGAAAGACAGTTAATGCCAATGCTTATTGTGACACTGATAAAACTTAGACGTGCCATCCATAACAAAAGACGTGGGTTGCTGTCCACTGGGATTGTGTTTTTGCACGATAATGCTCGACCTCACACCGCAGATCGAACTGTTCAATTGTTGCAAAAATTTCACTGGGAAATTTTTGACCACCCGCCCTACAGTCCCGATCTCGCGCCAAGTGATTACCACCTTTTCATGCACCTAATGAAGTGGCTGGCATCCCAGCAGTTTGAAACTGATGATGAACTGCAGACAGACGTTAATGAATGGTTTAAGACACTGGCGGCAGACTTCCTTGACGTGGAACTAAGAACCTGGTGCCACGATACCAAAAATGTGTTGAAGTCAATGGTGACTATGTTGAGAAATAATGTAAATGTGTGGTCCACTTTTGGCTGCAATAAATCGTTTTTATATATGATGGTTTTTTTATTATTTTAAAACGGGAATTACTTAAAAAACGCGCCTCGTAGTATCAATGTACTAATCACTTCTGTTTCCGGTTCAGTAGCGGCGTTTACAGTCCAACATGTGACACTATCAGGGAGTATTTGTCTCTTATTCCTATAGTTTTATGTTCTCCACTTAATTCTCACTTTCTTTCCCTTCTGTCTTTTGTTTGTCTGTCCCTGACGAAGGCCTTGTGGCCGC
Organism: Oreohelix idahoensis; assembly: GCA_024509875.1. NCBI lineage: Eukaryota > Metazoa > Mollusca > Gastropoda > Stylommatophora > Oreohelicidae > Oreohelix > Oreohelix idahoensis. The sequence continues at coordinate 57,809 of JAMPIV010008162.1, read as the reverse complement.
AACGTAGGTTTCCTTGTCCTTTCTCTTAGCAAAATGTATTACTTTTTGTGTTTTTTTTTTTTTCCATATACACAATACTTATGAGGTTAATTAACTGTCTGCTATAGTTTGTCTAAACAATGATAATTACAACATATAAGGTTAATTAACACATTAACTACCGAATTAAAAAACACACTGTGGCCGAATTAAATTTTTTTCCCATTTTCATCCTGTAGGTGTTTGCACAAAGTAAGCTGTAGTTTTCGTAATTGTTTACAGATTTGTATGAATTACACGTCATTTTAAAGATAAATGAATGTACTATTACAATAAACATTGGTTGTAACTCTAATAGAAGTTGTTGCTATTTAACGGCCCTCCGATGGCCGAGGACTTGCAATATTTTCACAATTATAACTGCTTGCGCCCCATCTCTATCAAAATCACAATTTCAATCAATGTGCACACCGTTTTCACTCTTGTCCTCGTCGCTAGATCTTTCAGTCAATTGTTGAAACATGTTTCTATCCTATTCAGCCGTTAGACGAGATGTACACGCATTTTTTGTAGTCCTAGCACTAGTTGCCACGGTAAACAGTTTTACACGATTTGGTAACTAACCCAAAACGCTGACAAATATAAACATAATATCAATTTTCCAGTGTTCTACAACAATCATGCTTTGGGAATTTGTTTTCCAGTGGCAACTTAAAATCTCGAACCAGATCAGAGAGTGTTTCAGTACATTTTTCATTCGTTTTATTACTAAAATTAGATTGGCGCCCTGACCGGCTTGCGGTCCAAATGTGATTATGTTGTGAGCCGCTGACAGCGGCTTGCGGTAGTTAATGTGTTAACTGTGTGATATAGTTTGTCTAAACAATGGTACATACAACATATAAGGTTAATTAACTGTCTGATACAGTTTGTCTAAACAATGGTACATACAACATACAAGGTTAATCAACTGTCTGATACAGTTTGTTTAAACAATTGTACAAACAACATATAAGGTTAATTAGTTGTCAGATATTGTTTGCAGACACAATTGCACATACAACATAAATGGTTAATTAACTCTCTGATATAGTTTGTCTAAACAATGGTAAATACAAGGTTAATTATCTGTGATATATTTTGTCTAAACAATGGTAGGTACATACAACATATGAGGTTAATAAACTGTCTGATTAAAATTTGTCTAAACAATGGTACACACAATATATAAGGCTAATTAACTGTCAGATAAAGTGTATCTAAAAATTGGTACAAACAACATATAAGGTTAATTAACTGGCTGATATAGTGTGTCTAAACAATGGTGCATACAACATACATGGCTAACTAACTGGCTGATAAAGTTTGTCTTAAAAACAATTCATACAACATCCCACCTCAGTATTAGCATCATAATTCTGGAAGCTTCCATTATATTCCTGTTTACATTCATCAGAACCTGGATTTTAATTACAGTAGATGATATATTTTAATTATTACATATATTCTGACCAATTCTTTAATCCACTTTGACAAGCAGTTATGGCTATTATAAAGTACAAGAATGTTTGAAAAAAACACAACAATATTAACTATACTTGTACCAATTCAGTAAAATGTTTACTGACATAACAATACACTTACAAGAGGAGTCTCTGAAAGTTTAGGCTAGTTCTTAACAAGAGGTTGTTGTTGTTGATAAACAAGGGCTGTTGAGCTAATCACCTTTAACAGCCAATGTCAAGTTGAAGAATCTGTATGTGTTCTGAGGCTGCTAAATGGTGACTGATTAAAGTGTTTGTGATTGGTGGTCAATAATCCCCAAGGAGCATAGGCCTTCAACAAACACATGCCAAGTCCTCCTGACACCTGTCAACATAGGCCTTCAACAAACACATGCCAAGTCCTCCTGACACCTGTCAACATAGACCTTCAACAAACACATGCCAAGTCCTCCTGACACCTGTCAACATAGGCCTTCAACAACCATAGCTCAAGTCCTCCTGTCACATGACAACAGCTCAAGTCCTCCTGTCACATGACAACAGCTCAAGTCCTCCTGTCACATGACAACAGCTCCAGTTCTTTCCACATTTTCTTCATCAGTTTCATTTGTCTCCATCTCTACCTCTGCCTTTCTTTCCCTGGAGATTTCAGAACAAGGACCACCTTGTAATGCTATCAACAGGTTTTTTAGTCTACCTCTGCCTTTCTTTCCCTAGGGATTTCAGAACAAGGACCACCTTGTAATGCTATCAACAGGTTTTTTTAGTCTACCTCTGCCTTTCTTTCCCTAGGGATTTCAGAACAAGGACCACCTTGTAATGCTATCAACAGATTTTTTAGTCTACCTCTGCCTTTCTTTCCCTAGAGATTTCAGAACAAGGACCACCTTGTAATGCTATAAACAGGTTTTTTTAGTCTACCTCTGCCTTTCTTTCCCTAGGGATTTCAGAACAAGGACCACCTTGTAATGATATCAACAGGTGTTTTAGTCTACCTCTGCCTTTCTTTCTCTAGGGATTTCAGAACAAGGACCACCTTGTAATGCTATAAACAGGTTTCCTCAGTGTGTGTGTTGTATCCATCACCAGCATCTTTTTCTCTCTTGTTTCACTGGCACTTTTCTGGTTCCTGTCATCAGTTCCACAATTGTGACTTTGTTATATTTTTTCAAACATTATATTATATACAAGCTTCCATTTATGACAGTCTGTAAGTTGTTATGTTGTTCTCCATCTTTCACAGCCATACAATAGGACTGACATGACATTTGAGTTGAAGATTACTTTCTGCTTTCTTGTTTTTCCTGTCTTCTATCTTGTTCATGGTTTCTGTTGTCATCAATGTTTTGTGATGGTGTTCTCTTTTTCCCAGTAACTCTCCACATGTTTTGTTCAATATAATTTTAACATGCTTTTATTTAACTTCACTTGTATGTCACTTTCAAATCTTGCAATCCATTTTTCAATCAATTCCAGATGAGCAATAGCTCAGAAACTTGGCATAGTTGTGTATTCCCGATGACAATACAATAATCAGTCAATTATTTAATATTGTAATTATGACATTATGAGTAATTAAAGCTTTGTGTAAATAAATGTAAACAAATCAGGGGCCATAATCAAGTTAATTAAAAATTGAAGAGTATGTGGTGTGTTTTATTTTTCTATGCATAAGACAGGGCAGTACTCAAACAAGTGTCTAGCTAAATCAAGGGAAACAATCCAGATTATAAAATTATAAATCAAGGGAAAGTCAAGTTCGATCTCTAGATGGCCTTCATATTGAAGAAATTGATTGCATCAAATTAACAGGCACAAAGCCATGTAATATTGACGCTATGAAGGACATGGATCGCTTAAGAATTTTAGACAAGATTTACTTCCTTACTTAGTCATTCCCCTTCTACTGTGAGGTGTAGAGGTTTGGAAGAGAGAGCGTCAGACTATCGTATCGGCTTTCTTCCTCCTGGCTTGGTTCTATTCTAGTCCTCAGTCCTTCACAGATTGTCTAATGGTGTCCTCTCAGCGGACTCTGGGTCATCCTGGGAATCTGGATCCATGGCTCTTTGTTTCCCATGCTTGTTGTAATAGCCAATCTTCTCCCATTCTGCAGACATGGCCAAACCATCTAAGTTGGGACTGTTCTACTTGGGTCTGCAATGGGTGGGATTTTAGGCCTTGGCGTTTTGTCTGGTTGCAGACCATGTCTCTTGTTACTTCAATCACCTTCTTCAGATACCTTATTTCTGACGTTTGGATCTGGCTTTTGTGGGTTGAAGTCATTGCCCATGACTCGCATCCATGTCAAGACTGGGACATAAATGGAGCGGTATACAGCCATCTTCGTTTTCTTACCAACCTCTCTCTTGCTGAGGAATCCTCGATTTATGGCCTGAAAAAGTCTCCCAGCTGCTGCTTTTTGAGTGGCCAACTCTTCTTTGATGTCTCCCTTCTGGTCTATAACAGCTCCGAGGTATTTAAAGTGATTGACCTGCTCCAGGAACTGTTCTCCCAGCTTAATCTGATGTCTTATTTCTTCTCGTGATATCGCCATGGATTTTGTTTTAGAGCTGCTTATGACCATCCCTCTCTTCTCCACCTCTTCCTTCCAGACTTGCAGCCATATTTATAATAAGTAAAAATATTGTTTATGTTTTAGTCGAGGAAGTTGAGGTGAACTGCGGTAAGATGTTGAGTACAATGGATGGGTGTGAAAAAAAAAATTGAAAAAAAAACACGTCCACCCCACCATCAAGTTCACCTCCCTTATCTCCACAGTATCTGTCAACTTTCTTGACATTACTATTACTATCACGCCCTGTGGCCTTAATACCTCAGTATACTACAAGCTGAAGGATGCCCATAGCTACCTTCTGTATACCTCTTCTCATCCTCTGGTTTGTCGTGACTCCCTTCCATTTTCACAACTTCTCCGCCTCTGCCATCTGTGCCTAGACGATGATAACTTCCACTTCTAAGCCAATAAGATGTTGGATTTCTTATGTAGCAAAATTTATCTGGAACATGTTCTCACCTCTGCCCTCTAATGTGTGCTCCTTATCTCTCATCAGGAGGCCCTCAAACCTCACTATAAATCCACTTTGGATAGAGTCAAATTAACCTTGACCTATCACCCTCACAGTACTGCAGTCAAAAAGATCCTTTTCTGCCACCTACCTATCCTCCAAGCAGATTCTGTGACCCAAGAAGTATTCGATGAAGCACCTTTGGTGGCATATAGATGCACCAAGAACTTGAAGGATCTTATGTTCACAGCCGTCTCCCAAAGGAGAATACCACTCACTTTGGTACAATACCCTGTGGTCAGACATGATGCAACACATGCAAGTATGTCATCTCAACCCACAAGGTGTCTTTTCCTGAAGCTACGTACACCATCAACAAACAAAACATGTTTGTTGAAGGCCTTTGCTCCTTTGGGAGTGGAGGGTTATGAAGATGTAAACCATCACCAGTAGCTTTACATGTGAGATGCACAATGTCATTTATACAATCACTCGTAAACGTTGCTGCAAAACCTATATTGGCCAAACAGGCAAATGACTTGGGGGCAGATTCAGCCAGCACTTGAATCACATCTCTCAGCAAAAATCCACACCAGTTGCCATACACTTAAATGGTCCTGACCACCATGGTCCCATCAACATTCACGTCACGGGGATCAGACCCTGCTCCTCTGACACTGCTATCCGAGAACAGGTTGAGAATCGTCTTATCCACCACATGGGGTGCCTAAAACCAGCTGGTCTTAACACTCTACACACATTTGTCTGAGGTCACCCTTACCTCTGTTGTTCTATTTTGACTCTTTCCACTCTTATCCTATTTTTCTGCCACCCTCTAATAATATGTATGAATATATAATACACTGTTTTTAATATGTCTTGATTTTTTTTTATTTCATATTTATTTATCTCCAACTCATTCTGTCCTCTTCTATTTCCAATCCCCACTAATATTACGATTGGGTAGTTTATTGTTCAGTTTCGTTTCTTAGTTTCTTAGTATGTATCGTGTACATCCGGTGCTGGCAGTCATTTCCTTTTTCGGGCATGCTCGTCTGTTCGCGGGCAGCAAAAGTATTAGGACTTCGATGCCTTCGAACAATTAGTATCTGAGAGATGGTATATCCCATCACAATTCCAACTTGAAGGTCAATCTACTTCTTTGTGTACTTTCTGTAGGAAAATCTGGCAGAGAACCTCATAGCCTTCTATGATTTGCTAGCAAAGCCATGCATTTTTTTCTGCCTGGGTTTACTCACACAAGCTTAATTTTCATCCATGCCTCTTTTCTTTGAACACAAGTTAACACATTATTTACAAACTTTCGTGACCTGCCAGTCATAATGGATAGCGAATCAAGTTTGTTTATCCAGTCTTATCACGCGAGCTCATCTGTCAATCATATGATACCTGACAGACCGCACGTGAATAACATAATATGCTTTGAAGTAGACTGATGGGCAAAATCTTTCCCCGAGTATGCTTTGATGTTGAGTCGCGGGCAAAATCTTCAAGAACCCCGTTACACGGATATGTCTTTTGATGGCGGTTGAATGCCAGAGAAAAGCCGACCGTAAACTTTTAACTGGGGAACTCATGGTTCTGATTCTCCAGTACACACAATAGTGTGAAAATTAACATCATCTATGGATCAGAGAAATAATAATATATATAAACCATGTTTTCTAAAACCTGCTATCAGTTGTCACTCAGAATTTTTGGAGAGTCTAAGCACGTAGTTCTAGAACCATTGTGGAAGATGTGTTAATAGCATTTATGGGGATTTTCATTCTGATTTTTGTGACCTGATCAAGGGCATTCAGCTGTCTTTTTCTTCATTTACTGATTGGTTAATGTTGTCTTTTTCTTGGCTTGTGCTTCACCAATTTCATTTGTGAGCCAATGATACATGAGAAACCATTTAACTTCTAAAATTTAACTGGACTTATCATCCAAGATATTTTTCCAATTTTTACCAGCCCACTGGGGAATACAAAATAGCACTTATACTCCTGACCTCTGACAGTTGTATTCATGGGGATTTATCCAGAAAGTTATGCTGTTTCAGAATCAGCACTCTCCCATAGAGTCAGCCGATAGGATTACCATCATCATCATTTGTAACATTTTTAGCAACCAGATGTTTCCCAATACTGGAAGTATTTTCCTCTTTTAAACTATGAACTGCAAGATCATGTTTCTACATCAACTATTGGCGGTGACCTATTGTTCATCCAGGAATAACCCACACCAAATTTGGCGTTCACCTCATTAATCTTATTTGTTAGAGCAGCGGTTCCCAGCCTTTTTTCACTTGCGTACCCCTTGGCAGCCCATTTCTATAAATTGTACCCCTAATATTACCAAAACATTTGAAATTAATATAGTTGCTGTTATTCAAAATTTATAGATTATAACCAGAAATAAAGGGGCCAACCACGGGATTAAAAACAATGTAATAAAAAGGTGAACAAACAGTGCATATATTTTTACATTAAAAAAATCAGAAGTTACAATAAAAATTAACACATTTAATTTATTAATAATAATGATAAAAACGTTGTTATTGTTAAAAGTTGAAATCACTTTTTATAACACACATGTCATGTGACCATGACAAATGTTCAGTGCGATCCTTGAGCTTGTTTTGAGGCACATAGTTTTTTTAAATCAGGTTCAAGTGATGTAAGATACAGCCTCAATTCGGGACCTGCATTCAGTTTACTACGGTATCTTTTTTTATAAAGGTATAAGAAGAGAAAGCCCTCTCCACCAGCTCAGTATTTGTAAATGGCAACAGAAACTTAAGCACCTTGTCAGTCAGCTGTTCCTATTCTCTGCTGATGTATCCCCAAAACTTAATAAGGAATTTTCCTTTGAATTCAGCTCTTAAAGTAGTATCAGTCGAAAGTTCAATCAACTTCTCTTTTTCGTTGATTGATAATGTGGCTGCTTGGAAATATTCTTCTTCAAAGGGATTTACAATCCAGTAGTTCTCTTTTCCAGGTTTCGGAAAGTACTTCTCGAAAGATGATTTTAGCCCTTTCAAGTGTTCAATTATTTTCTCGCTCATTTCCTGGGAAAGGTGCAGCTCGTTCTCAGATAGGAAATTCTGCAGAGTTTCAAATACCTCAGGCTGGCCTTTTTCAATACACCACCTCCAAAAATCTTATTTTTTAATCATAGATTCAATTTTGTCTGAAACATTGAAGATCGTTACCGAGCTATTCTGAACTGCCAATTTTAGTTTGTTTATTTGTAGGAAAATATCCGATAAGTATGCAAGACTCTGAAGCCAATCACAGTCGTGTAACTTTGAAGTAAGTTGGAAAGGATGGTCTTAAAAAAAAAGTTGGACTTCATGTCTAAGTTTGAACAGCCGGGTAAGGACTTTACCACGAGAGAGCCACCTTACTTGTGTATGAAGGAGCAGGGTAGAATGAAGACTATTCATCTCTTCACACAGTGCTTTGAAAAACCTCGAGTTTGTGGACTTTGACTTTATAAAATTAACCACTTTCACAGCTTCATCAAGAATGACTTTTAATTCACCAGGGAGGCGGTTAGATGCAAGGCTTTGCCTGTGGATGCAGCAGTGGCTCCAGGTTATATTGGGGGCTACCTTCGTGACACGAGAACGAAGACTGGAGTAGCAACCTGACATAGACTTGGCTCCGTCAGTGCATAGTCCACAACAATTAGACTAATTAATGTCTTTTTATTTGAAATAAGAATCAATTATATGAAATATATCCTCACCTCTTGTAAGCCCTGACAGAGAATGACAAAGCAAAAGGTTTTCTCAACTTCATTGCTTTTCAAATACCTCACAATAACAAGCAAAACAGCGAAATTAGCAATATCTGTGCTTTCGTCAACTTGAATAGCAAAGAATTTACTATTTTTAATTCTACTTATTATTGTCGCTTCAACATCGTCAGACATATCCTGCATTCTTCAAGAAATTGTATTGTTCGAAAGAGGGATAGCGTTCATTTTGTAAACATGTTCCTCTCCGAGCATGCACAGAACGGCATCTTTTATACAAGGAGAAATTAAATTCAGCTATAGTATGATTTTTACCACATTTAGCAATACGATAACTAATACGGTAGGAGGCTTCAACTGCATTTTCATTATCTTCGTTAGCTGACGACAAGTACGATGTTACATTCTGTTGTTTCGATAGGCGCTGAAAAAAATTGCATTCCTTGTTTTCATAACTGGGGTGTTTTGTTTGTAAATCCTGCAAGAGTAACGAAGGTTTCATGCTACCATTGGATAATACTTCTCGACACGCTACACAGTAGGGCTTAGCACAGTCCTCATCTCCTATAAACGAAAACCCATACTTCATGTATTCGTCACTGTATTTTCTCTCTTTAGCTCTATGTAAAACTGAAGATCATGTCTTTTCACAATCCTGCACCAAAGTCTTAGGCATGTCCTGAGAAGTACTTGGTGATTGATCCCATTCCACATTATGTTTCAGCTTTTTCACTGTGCCGGTTTTCAACCACTGATCCATATCTGATAATACACGAATTGAACAATTAATCACTTTAAGTTAAGTTAAAACATTGACAAAAACTACTGTATATAGAAACACTGTCTCACTGTCTCACATTTGTAAAATTTGGGTCAAGAATCGACACTATTACTTTCGGGACATTGGACGTTCATAAATAGTGTGGAAGACCAAACAAGTCATATTTTTGATGAAATATTCAACGGCACAACTATAATCCCATAGTCATCATAATGAAGACTATTGTATAAAAATATTGAATTGTGGTCACACGAAACGCCATAGATTTTCACACACGCCAGTCCAAGCAGACAGCATGCCAGTGGCACGCAAGAAAAATGGCGGAGATTGTCTCACACAGTTCATGTTGTATAGTATAGCATTGAATTAATTTCACAACTTTTGACTTGTCTTTTACACTGTTGACATAAGCATCTTTTTTCCGCCATTACTCAATTTTTTTCATGTACCCCTGAATGTCCTGTCGTGTACCCCCAAGGGTACGCATACCACAGGTTGGGAACCGCTGTGTTAGAGGATGGACTGGGGCCAATTTGTGACATTTTCCTGACATTTTTATATTCAGGAACCATTGTAATTCCAATGGATATCACCAAGAGTAGGTAAGCGTGGTTGAGTGGCCACTGTATGACAGAGAGAGTGAATATTTTTTCTTTGTTACAGGAACTTAAACAACATTGGATTTTGCTTAAACTTGTTTACTTGACTGGGTAGCATTTAGTAGGAATTTGTTTCTTTACTGTCTACTCTGTAACTTAGTGCTAACCTCTGGCCTTTGGGTTATTAACTTTTTGGGTTCTTTTCTAAATAGGGGGAGGGCACATTTATTCTGCTATTTCATATGTATGTAAATCTGATTTTGTGTATTTGATCTTTCTCTAGATATTTGATGTTGTCAAGTTTAAATGATAGTAAACAACAAAAGAAACTTAACTTTGTGTGTTGGTCAGACCCATAACCAATTAACTGTTGTTTTTTTACATGTGTGTGTCTTGTTGTCACATACCTATGTGTGTAGTTAAACTTATATTTATCTGTATGAGGAGGGCAAGGTTGTCTTGTACTAAATTATAGTCATATAGATAGGCTGGAATAGAGAAACTTACTCATTCCATAGACATATCTTCTCCTCAAACTATCACCATGAAATCTATTTCTCACACCTATTTCTCCCGTATCTATCACCATCCACTCTACTCAGACAGGACAAAAATAACTCACGACCTATCTGTACGACAGAATGGGAGGCTCGGGTCCCAGGATTTGATCTAAGTCTGAGGCTAGATTAATGACTAACATCTGTTATTGTATCTTAGTCTAACTCTAGAGGAGTGTGTTGTGCGTCCTGTGTTGTGATCAAAGAATATTAATAATAATTATCCCCTAGACAACGTTCTTATTTAATGGGTTCTGAACACACAAATTAGAAAGTTGTTTCTTTCCACAGCATCTTATAGTTTACATAAAGTTTGATTTTGATGATGATCTTTGTTGGTGATAAGATATATAATAATTTTTATACAAAAAGACCGCTGATACGCGTGATTGTTTAACAATCACAATTTTATTGGAGCAGTGGAGCGTGAGCCCCACGAAGGAAGTGCATTGGGCAGTCGCCAAGTTAATCCCATTCCTTAGCTCCAAACTGACTCCAGATGTGGTCGAGCATGGTGGAATTATAATAGGAAAATTCTTTTTTTCCCTTTAATTTTAAATTTTTTTCCCACAGAAGTAATAGTAGATTTACAGTTTTAGCCGGATCTACCATCTCTATGATTTATGTCGACTGCGTTAGGAGCCTTTTTGCCAGTTAGCAGCAGTGATAGATTAGAAAACTGAATAGCAGGGAGGAGGAAACATAGTAAAATCCAGAAATTTTTTTTGTATTCTCTTAATTGGTTAGGGAGCAGTGTATCCTTTTCTTCTTTCTTTATCGGCTAATTTGCTGTCAGTTATTTGCCATGGCTGAGCATGCAAAACTTAGAATAATGCTAAGAGAGCAAGCAAAGGAAATAGGATTACATGGAGAAGAGTTGCTAGCTTTTGTGAACGACAAACTAAACAAATATGAGGCGGAGAAGAAAGAGAAAGAAAAACGGCAATTGGAGCAGAGGAAAATTGAAGCAAAAATGCAGGCTCGTAGAGACATGGAACGAGAGAAAGAGAGACAACATGAGGAAAGAGAAAGAGAGAGACAATATGAGGAAAGAGAGAATGACCAGCGACGTCAGAACGAATTGGCGCTTAAGACTTTAGAGGTCCAAAGTCATGATGCTGCATCTAGCTCCAGTAATGGAGTCTTCGTCATCTCAGTCACTCTTAACTGACCACTCCAGTAGCCAGTCTCCCCAATTAGCTGCTATGTCTTTTGCCCTAGAATCTTTTCCAAGCCCCAATGAGAAAATTGATACTTATCTAGAACAATTTGAGAGAATGGCAACACTGTATGGTTTGGAAAGTTCGTGATGGTGCTAGATGCTCTCACATGCCCTCAAAGGCAATGCGCATGATGCGTATGTGAAACTGGGAAGCAGCAATCAAGACAATTACGACATGCTTAAGAATGCTTTACTTGAGCACTTCGAAATGAATGCTTGTAAATTTTTGCAACTTTTATGGAACAGCAGGAAGGAGGGAGCCGAGACGTATGCTCAGTTCTCTTCTTGTCTGAAGGGATATTTGACTAAGTGTTTGGAGCTTTCAGAACTTCCTTGCACTTTTGAAGGGTTAGAAGAGCTTATTCTAACCGAACAGATCAAAAGCACTTTGTTAAATGAAACCTAAAGATTTCTTGCTGAAAAGGAAGCTGTAAAGCTGGTGGACATCTTGAGTAAGTCCGAGCATTATACAAACATGCTTGCCGAGCTTCCAGGCTCAAAACGCAAACCGACAGATGAGCCTTCTCACAAAAATAATCTAGAACAGTCTTCCCAATCATTTTCCCCTCAAAACCTTAGAGAAACTGTACTTCAAAACCCTCTCCAAAATAAAAAATTGAAATTCTACAAAACCCGTTATCCCACTGAATACCAGTGATCATCCTGAGCAACTCCCATGGCAACACAGCCAGAAAGGATACAACAAAGGGAAAACCCCTGCGCCAGGGATAACTGATCAGGGAAACCAAATTGGCCCAAATTGGATCGGTTGTTTACAAACAGCCTTGCAGCGGATTAGAAAGGTCAGTGATTCTCAACCTGAGGGTGAGAGGCCTTCTACACGAGGAACTGTTATATTGAACGAGACTTCCACTTATTGTTTGTTTGATGCAGGTTTGAGCTTTGATTGTTTTGTCATGAGGCATTTAGTCAAACCAGGTCAAGAAATGGAAGAAACCATCAAACTATGTGGAGTTTTTAAAGGAGATGCACCCATAACGCTCCCAGTGTCACTGGTGGAGATACACTCGGATTTCATCTGTTGTGTTATTAAAGCGGCTATAATGGAGGATCCGATCTACCCAGTCACACTTTGTTGTAGATATGTGTTTATAGGGAGACTGAAAGAGCCAATTGTGGCAGCAGTAACTACAAGAGGGCAAACCAAAAAGGAATGGAAGCCTGCACTTAACATGTTACCTAAGGAACTGAAAGAGGCGCAACACAAGGACCATACCTTGGAGCCCTGCTTTAAGAAACTGCCCATGGCCAAGGACCCCAGACACAATGGAGACATTTTTTCTAAGGATGGAGTGCTGTATCGAAGAACGGGTGACCCTGAACAGGGACATAATCAGCTCCTAGTACTGATGCAGTACAGAGAACAAATCTTAGAAATGGGGCACTCTCTTCCCTTTAGCGGACAAATGGGACAAAATGCCACTATACAGTGAATATATACTCACTATTGGTGGCCAGGAATGAACACCCACATCATCAGATATGTTAAATCCTGCACCAAGTGCCAACGTGTGGCACCCAAGCATTGGACACCCCAGTTCCTATGGGAGAAATGCCAATAGTGGGGACTCCATTTGAACGGGTTGCAGTCAACATTATAGGACCCTTGAAAGGACTAAAAGAAGGAACAGGTTTATCCTGACATTAGTTAACACCTGCACCATGTGGGCTGAAGCTATCCCGCTAACATGCATGGATTCCAAGCATGTTGCAGGAGCCCTAGTGCAGATTTTTTTATGGTTGGGATTTGTTGCGGTCATTTTTGACGGAGTTTCAGACGTCAATTTATTTGTCGCATTTTTTGTTCACCCTGGTCAAAGTTAGGGAACTATGTCTTAACTTTGCGGTGTCAGGTTGATTAGGGGTTATCTCCTCTTTTGGTTCATTCACTGTGTTTGACCAGTATTTAGAAAGGGTCAAAGGTTCATAGTTCTGGGCTGTGTGCCATGCGCAACGGAGAGCGCGAAGAGTGACTTCCGTCGGGTAGAGAGATGTGTCTGGCTTCTGTGGGACGTGAATGTCCATTGTATTTTGGGGAAGGAAAATCTTCGAAGTGACTGCGTTGTCAGTTTTCCCCATTGATTTTCTGTATGTCAGGAATGACAACAGTGTTGTTTTGTGTTCTGAGGATTCTATGCAAGGTAACACCAACTTTATCATTACTACGCATTCGGTTGCAGAATTTGTTAAAGGTTTACCCCGCCTGTGAAAACAGCTCACAGCGCCTATAATGCAGAACCTATATTTTGTGCTCAAGGTAGCCATTTAAGACTATTCGTCTTCAATTGATCAGAAGTCCAGTGACGAAGTTATATATGGTGGAAACCGCAGGTTGGCGGTATATTTATACCATCATTATAGCAGGGTTGATGCAACCTGCTTGTGAAGAATACACAGCTGACATCATATTGAGGCCCTGTGTTTCGACCAATACTCTACAGCATGATAAGATGTAAATGGCGTGTTATGCCAAGTTGAACGATGGCCCTGGTAATATTATTACATGATTTAGGAGCTTGTCTTTTGTATGATGGAGTTATTAAGGTATCTGATGTGTTCAGTCAGGGATACCAAAGCGGCATTGTGAACTTTACGTTAAAGGACATACCAATATTGACTATGCCCACATATTTGAATGTTTTCCAGCTTTTGAATGCCTGATATATATACCAATCGATTTCAGTTAACATGATGTACATGATCCTGCTTGCATTGACTGTTCCTGTGTGATTACTGTTAGTCCTGTGATTAAATGTATGAACTGTTACCAGTAGTTGCAACCATCATTGGCTTCCGTACGAGTGTGACTGGGTGCATTGTTTAACTAGATATGAGCCTAAACGCATTCGTGTCTACATACACCCATGTCTCACATCATCATCATTATCGTACAAGAACCATGTATGCTGTCAGCGTGAGTGACCTGGATCTTCACCGCCCCATTACACTGTTCAGGTGACATCAACACGCATGCCTGGTCAACTACACATCGACATTAGAGGATCCTATAAAGCACACTGACCTTTCTAGTGTCCGGTACATTCCTAGCAGTAACATTTCTGGTGGACCAATTTCATGGGCTTTTCGGCTACAATTTTGGTGTCTGCTAGATATCCGAATGATCAAGGTTGACAGTTTATAAATAACAGGACAGTAAAATAGGTCATCGACTGTTGACCCACATAAACAGTGTTAGCATCTGTGTGATAATGCTACATGAACCACAGTTGGTACAAGTACTGGAGTTAGCATCTATACAATATTGCTACGTGGACCACAGCTGCACACAAGTCGATTCCTTATTGTAAACAGTACCGCTGGTTGTTTACACGTTACAGCTACACAAGTCAAGTTCTTTTAGTAAACAGTACCGCTGGTTGTTTACACGTTACAGCTGCACACAAGTCAAGTCCTTTTTGTAAACAGTACCACTGGTTGTTTACCGTTACAGGCAACAGACTTTCCAACGTCTGAGCGATCAAGTCACATACTTTGAGGGCAAATTCTTTTCGGAAACAGTACCGTCTACGAACTTTTCAACATTGGGTATCAAGTCTCAACTATTTGTCGAGAAGGTCATAGTGACTTTATGTTCTTGAAGACCACTACATGTTATCGTCGTACAGTGGATCTGACAATCATTGTGCGCTTGACATTGTACTTCCGTGTTGACAAAGAGCAAGAGAGTTACTTTAATATCATGTGTAACTGAGCTTTGTTTTGCAACACATTCCTTTATATGATATTTATGTTATGTGTGATATTGTTGTGTATATTTCTGCGGGTTCAAGGTTGGGTGGTGACTAGTATAGGATTTCCCACATCATAGAGGGCCTATATTAGCGATTCTGTAGGGACTGCAATTTCCTTAATTGGAAATTGTTAGCAGTATTTATTGCTATTTACGTTTAGGTGTGACGAAGCGTACCTTTTCGTTGTTTTCGTTATATTTTTTTTTTTCTGTTCTTTAGTTCTGATTTCATTTGTTTGTATTTGTAGGTCTCTCCTTCCTTTCATTTATTTCTTTACACCTTTTTGTTTATAACTGTGGTGTCTTTGGTTTTGTTCATTTCTGCAGTTATCGTCACATGCTTTGTGATATTTTCCTTAGTTTCGCTGTATAGTTTATTTGACTTCTGCGAACGTTTTCGGTTGTTGTTCTGTATCTTTGTCTTTGTATTTATTATTGTAATACATTGTTGTCATACACAGTCTACATACATATACTTGATCATGTATTATTATTATTATTATTAATATGGTACACTCTTCACATAGAGATTATTGATAGAATATTATTATAAAGAAACAAGGTAATCATACAAGGTCTTTTATTAAGACTTGTCTCTCAAAGAGAGTTGAATAAAATGAAGTGAGTATACAAGTCTAGTATGTCTACACTGGACGTCTTTATTGAACAAGGGTAAGCCCTTGGGAAAACAGGTGAGAAGTTAGAAGAATTCACACTTGCTCAATATGCCAAGGCACAGAAGGCTGAGGAAAAAAGGATACAAATGCAGTTGGATAGAGAAACTGAAGATAGAAGAATACAGCAACAAGCTCAAGCTGCTGCTGAGGAAAGAAAATTTCAAGCTGCTGCTGAGGAAAGAAAATTTCAAGCTGCTGCTGAGGAGAAAAAGCTTCAATTACAAGCTGAAGCCGAGGAAAGGAAAGAGAAACAGAAAATGGAACATGAGGTAAGACTCATAACTTTGGAATTAGAGAAATTAAAGTTGATGAATGCTGGTGCTCATCAAGCAACTTCGGATACAACAAAGGAGAAGTCTAGTAAGATCAAATTACCTCATTTCAATCCTTTAAAGGACGATATAATGGATTATCTTGATAGATTCGAATTTTTATGTGATAATAATAATAATAATAGCCCCTTCAGTCATAACTGACTATGGGAATGCGCCCCTGAGGTGACAGCCCTCAGCTGCTTATTTTCCTGGTGCTCCTTTCGACGTTTTCTTCTCACCTCTGCTTCTTGTGTGAGCCTCTCTTCGCCCAATCTGAGGTGGTGCCGTAAATAGCATCGCCACTTAGTGCGATCGGCAGCTTCATCCTCCCATGTTGCTGGATCCATGTCCAGTGCCCTCATATCTCTCTTGCACACATCTCTGAACCTCAGCTGTGGTCGCCCAACTGTTCTCTTGCCATCTGCTAATTGTCCGTAGAAGATATCTTTTGGGATGCGACCATCTTCCATGCGGCGTACATGGCCAAGCCAGCAAAGTCTGCGCTGTCTAAGAAGCGTATACATACTTTGAAGGCCAGCATGTGACAACACCTCGACATTTGTCACTTTATCTTTCCACGAGATGCCGAGGATGCGGCGTAGACACCGCAAATGGAAGGTATTGAGCCTTCTTTCTTGCTTAGCATAGGTCGTCCAGGTCTCGCTGCCATATAGGAGTGTGCTGGTGATGCAGGCATTATATACCGCAGCTTTGGTCTTCATTGTGAGCTTAGAGTTTCCCCAAACACGCGATGTGAGGCGGGCAAAGGTAGCTGCAGCTTTGCCAATGCGGCTGTCGATTTCTGTATCCAGTGAGAGTTTGTCATTGATGGTAGACCCTAGGTATGTGAAGTGGTGCACCACTGCCAATTCATAGTTATCGATAGTGATAACTGGTGCAGCACCCACATCCTGACTCAGCACATTCGTTTTCTTTAGACTTATTGTGAGGCCAAAGTCCTTGCATGCTTTAGTGAAGCGATTCATCAAGCTCTGAAGCTCCTGTTGGCTTTGAGTGACGACTGCAGCATCATCAGCGAACAACAAGTCTCTTATAGTGACCCTTCTGATTTTTGTTTTTGCCTTCAGCCTTGAAAGATTAAACAGATGGCCATCTGACCTAGTGTGAAGGCATATTCCTTCAGTTGCATCTCTGAATGCATGTTTCAAGAGTAAGGCAAAGAAGATTCCGAAGAGGATCGGAGCCAGAACACAGCCTTGTTTAACGCCACTTCGTATATCAAAGGGCTGTGACGTGCTTCCAGCATATTGGACTGTTCCCTTCATGCCGTCATGGAATGACTTTATCATTTCCAGCATTTTAGAAGGGCAGCCTATTTTCAGGAGGATTTTAAAGAGTCCATCCCTACTAACCAGGTCGAATGCTTTTGTGAGGTCTATAAAGGCGATATATAAAGGTCTTTTCTGCTCTCTTGATTTTTCCTGAAGCTGGCGGAGAAAGAAGATCATGTCTGTTGTTGATCTGCCAGCTCGGAATCCACACTGTGACTCTGGATATATGCGCTCAGCTAACTTGTGTAGTCGCATTAAGATGACTTTGGCAAAATCCTTACCAACAATACTAAGAAGAGAGATGCCTCTGTAGTTATTGCAATCACTTCTGTCTCCTTTATTATTTACAGTGTTACAATCTTGGCATCTCGCATGTCTTGAGGAATAGTTGTCTCTTCCCAGCACTGGCACAGCATCCTATGCAGGGGATGTAATAGCGTGCTCTTACAGCATTTGATTAAATCAGGAGGAATCCCATCACTGCCTGGTGCTTTGCCAGAGGCCAAGCTATCAATGGCCTTGCTGAGTTCCTCTAATGTTGGTTTGGCATCCAGCTCCTCCATAGTTGGCAGACTGTTGACACCATCAAGGGCTGCAGGCGTAACGGTATTGTCTCTAGCGTAAAGCTCAGAGTAGTGCTCGACCCACCTCTCCATCTGCTTACCCTTATCGGTTAGCTTCTCTCCGCTGATGGTTTTTAGCGGTGCCGTCTTACTTTTATGGGGGCCAAGTGCTTTCTTTATACCGTCATACATTTGTCTAATGTTGCCTGTTTGCGCTGCGATCTGGATGCTCTCACTGAGCTGGAGCCAGTAGTCATTTGCACAGCGTCGAGCAGTTTGTTGAACTTTGCTTCTCGTAGCCCTCAGGATCTGTAGGGTTCTGGCACTCGGTGAACGTTTGTATTCATTCATAGCACTGCGCTTAGCTTCAATGACAGGTGCCATCACATCTGATGAAGCATCAAACCAGTCATTTGACTTTGCTGTTTTCTTACCAAAGGTGGCAAGTGCAGTACTTTGAATGGTGTTCCGTAGATGCTCCCAGTTCTCTGTAATAGTATCACCATGCTGAGGGCTACTGAGCACTTTCTTGAAGGTCGCAGTGAATTGAGCGATCATGAAAGGGTCTGACATCTTGCTGGTATCAATGAGTGGTTTCCCTTCATGTCTGACACGATAGAGTTTTCTTGGTTGTGCTCTGATTTTGCAGCAAACCAAGGAGTGATCTGTATCACAGTCTGCACTATGGTACGAGCGCGTGGAGAGCACAGACCTGAGGAGTGGCCTTCTGACGAGAATCAGGTCAAGTTGGTGCCAGTGCTTGGATCGTGGGTGTCTCCATGACATCTTATGCTGGGGTTGTCTGAAAGTAGGTGTTGGTCACGCAGAGTTTATGTGATACACATAAGATAAAAAAGGAAAAATATGTCGAACAACTGATGGAATTTTTTACAGGTGAACCAGTGACTACTCTTATGACAATAGAGGAACATGACAGGACTAATTATGATGTTGTCAGAGCAGCATTACTAAAAAAATATCAACTAAAAGAAGAAGATTATCGTCTTCGTTTTAGGACAATGTTGCCAGAAAATAGAGTAGATTTCTCTGATTTTGTTACAAAGATACGTCGTACATTCACACGATGGATTGAGTTGTCTCAAACTGAGAAAACATATGAAGGTCTAAAGGACTTATTGCTTCGAGACAAAGTTTTGTCATCTGTTAATGATTCTTTCCTTGCATTTCTTCATGAGCGTAAACCTAGAAACTTAAAGACATGGAGGAATACTGTTGTCAGTATGCCACCACGCATCCCCATGCTACAGTTAGCAATTCTAAAGTGAAAGAAGGGTTGCCAGTTGCTTCGGCAGCCCCAAATGGCCCTAATTTCAATAAGAAATTTCAGGGTGCTCAACAAAACTGGAATAGGAAAAGTAATCAGAACTACACTCAGAATCAGAGTAATCCAACATATAATGGTTCTTCTTCTAAGAACTGGAGACGAGATGGTAGTTCTCGTAATTTTGGTGGTAATAATTATAGACACTATCACAAAGGTTATCACAATAAAAACTATCCGAGCTTTTCTTCTCGAGATAATTATTCTCGACGTCAAGGATATGACGATGGTGATTATAATAACCGGGATTCAAACCAGAATGATGATTACAATAGGCAATATGAAAACAATTACAGGGGAAATGATAATCGCGGCAGACCTAGACATAACAAAAGAAAATCTTACCAACAGGCAAACTCTGCGCAACAAGAGTTTAATGGAGCCTGTAATCAGGTAAATGATAATGGGAACTCTAATAGTATCATGGGTTGTGCTTTCGATTTTGGGAGAGCAACTGAATGCCCCCAATGCTTAACATTGTTCGAGCCATCGACTGTATCTACCTTAATTTGTGGTCACCCTCTTCCTGCTCTTCCTGCTACGTTGCGCATGATGGGAAAGGATCTCTCATCTTGCATAAAGGTCTAGTAAATGATAGTATAGTCTCAGTGCTTTTTGATTCTGGATGTACTACTGTCGGGGTTAGACAGTCTCTCATAGATAAGCGCTGTTACACGGGAAAGGTGGTCAAATGTGTTACATTTGGTGGTACCATGGAAAAATATCCTACTGCTATCATTAGCATTGACTCTCCCTTCTTTACAGGAGATGTCCACGCATGTCTTCTTCCTAATCCTATTGCGGATCTTATAATCGGTCGTATTCATGGGGTTAAGGAATGCACCCCGCAACAAATTTCTAGTTGGGAGGAACAAAACATCAAAACGGTCAATGCCGTTGTAACAAGAGCCCAAGCTCTTATTCCTCCAACTTCATCTGATGATAGTCATGGAGTTGATAGCCAAGACGATCACTTGGTGATTTCGCATGACTCGTTTGTTAAACGACAAGAAGAAGATCCTTCTTTAAAGATTCTTCCTTCTCGCAAAGAAAGGTGATCCTAATCAGAATACGAATCACAGATCATATATCACTATGAATAATGGTATACTGGTACGAATGGTACAATACTCAGACAAGTCTATGCATTTGCAAATTCTTGTGCCTAAGTGTATGAGAGCCTTAATTCTTCAACATGCACACGATTCTCAGTGTGCTGGACACATGGGTTTTTCCAGAACTAAGACTAGAGTCCTTGCGTCTTTCTTTTGGCCATTCGTGAACAAAGACATACAAATTTATTGCCGATCTTGCAAAATTTGTCAAGAGGTGAAGTCTAGAGGTCCAAGATATGCTGCACCTATTCAGGCTGCAGATATTCCTGTTCGGCCGTTTCAGAAAATGGCAATAGACATTATTGGCCCGTTTAAGATTAAGTCAGCCAGAGGACACCAATTTATCCTTACTTGCGTTGACATGTGCACGCGTTGGCCAGAGGCTATTCCTCTTAAGAGCATATCAACTGTCGATATCGCAGATGCTCTTTGGCTCATATTTTCTCGTCTGGGATTCCCCGGAGAAATACTGTCAGACCATGGCACTCAATTAATATCGGACACTATGTCTCAGGTAATAACCACTCTGGATATTAAAAGGTCTCTCAGTAGTATTTATCATCCAATGTCCAATGGATTGGTTGAACGTCTTAATAGGAAACTAAAGAACTTACTTGGCAAGATAACGGAGGATCATCCTGATGATTGGGACAGGGTTCTACCTGCAGCTCTCTTTGCTTATAGAGAGGTTCCCAATGAGCATACAGGGTTTTCTCCTTTCGAACTGGTCTTTGGCGCGCAACCGCGCGGTCCTATGTCCTTGCTACACGATTTGATAACTTCCGATAGTATTGACGATTATACACAATCGTCATATGAGTATGTCATGGCTCTTAGGGAAAAAATTATCGAATCATGCAGGCTAGCAACTTCATCATCCGAATTTGCGAAAGAAAAGGCTAGGCGATTTGCTAATAAGAAAAGACGCCTACGTCAACTTTGTCCTGGAGACAAAGCGTATGTCTTACTTCCCACGAGGGAGAATAGACTTCTCATTTCATGGAAAGGTCCATACAGTATAGTCTCAAAAATTTCCGATGTCGACTATATTGTCGATGTTGATGGTAGGCATAAAACCTTCCATATAAATATGCTTACTGAATTTATTGAACGACCAGACTATTTGCAGCCTATTTTCCAGGCGACGGACTACTCTCCAGTCCAACATAGTCATATCTCATCCCTGTCTGTTATACAGGATGAGGAAACTACTTTTTCTGATGTTAACTTACCTCTTCCTGTGATTCCTCTTAATTCTACGGAATCATGGAAAAACGTTACCTTTTCTTCAAATTTGTCTTTTGAGGAACAGCGTCAAGTATCTTCTATGCTACAATCATTTCAGGATGTCCTTACCAACATTCCTGGACACACACATGTCATTGAACATGACATCATACTTACTGATCGTAATCCAATCAGAGTAAGACCATACCCTATACCTACTCATTTTCAAGCACAAGTCGAGAAAGAATTGGATGAAATGATTCAGTTGAAAATAATTGAACCATCCACTTCGGCTTATTCTTCGTCGATGGTTATTGTTCGAAAGAAAGACAATAACATACGTCTTTGCGTTGATTATCGCAAATTAAATCAAGTTACGAAGTTTGATGCTGAACCTATGCCTTTATTAGACGATCTACTTATTAGACTTTCTAAATCTAGATTCTTTACTAAACTAGACTTGTCGAAAGGTTATTGGCAAGTCCCTTTGACGGAACACGCCAAACCTCTCACTGCTTTTTCAACACCTAGGGGTTTATTTCAGTGGAATTTTATGCCTTTCGGGCTTATGAACGCCCCAGCAACTTTCGTGCGCATGTTGCGACGAATTCTATCATATCGTACAGATGTCATCGCATACTTAGACGACATCTGTCTTTTCAGCGATACTTGGGAAGAACACTATTCGGGTTTACAGGAGTTACTGTCTACTCTACGCGAGCATAATTTGACTGCAAAACCCTCTAAAGCCTTTGTTGGGCTTAGTGAAATCTCTTTCCTAGGTCATCGTGTTGGTCATGGTCTGTTGAAGACAGAGGACCAAAACATTTCGAAGATATTAAATATCTCGGTTCTGAAGACAAAAAAGCAAGTACGTAGTCTCTTGTGATTAATACAATTCTATGGAAGATTCATTGAGAATCTATCCTCCATTATGGCACCACTTTCAACGTTATTAAAAAAAGGTTCTCCTAATATGGTGCGTTGGTCCCAAGAATGCCAATCGTCATTGGATCAGGTTAAGAATTTATTATCATCTCATCCTATCTTAAGACTACCAACGATTGATAAGACTTTTGTCCTTCGTAGTGATGCCTCTTCCACTGGGATTGGAGCGGCACTAATGCAGGAGTATTCAGGCACTCTGCATCTTGTAATGTATATCTCTAGGAAGCTGAATGCGGCAGAAAGGAATTACTCAGTTTTAGACCGTGAATTGTTGGCCATAGTTTGGTCCATTCTTAAGCTACAAAGATTCTTTCTGGGCGCGCATTTCATTATGGAAACCGACCAAAAAGCTCTTACAGCTATGCAAAGTAAGGATTTGAAGAGCTCGAGATCTACTCGTTATGCAATTGCTCTTCAACCTTTCCATTTCACGGTGCAAGCTATCCGTGGTTCGGATAATGTGATGGCAGACATATTGTCTAGATGCCCACATGTTTCCATTTAAATCTTGTGTCCTGGATCTCTCTTTTGTTACTCGTAATCGTGGTTTAAAGCAAACAGGTGATTGGCCTGTTGTGCCTTTGCATGGTGGAGGGGCTGCCTCCTTACGGCCTCCATGCAGGCCGCCCTCCTCCTTTTTCATCCGGGCTTGGGACCGGCATTGGCGGAGTTAAAGAAGAGTTGGCCACTCGAAAAGCAGCAGCTGGGAGACTTTTTCAGGCCATAAATCGAGGATTCCTCAGCAAGAGAGAGGTTGGTAAGAAAACGAAGATGGCTGTATACCGCTCCACCTATGTCCCAGTCTTGACATATGGATGCGAGTCATGGGCAATGACTACAACCCATAAAAGCCAGATTCAAACCTCAGAAATGAGGTATCTGAGGAAGGTGGTTGAAGTAACAAGAAGAGACATGGTACGCAACCAGACGATACGTCAAGGCCTAAAATGCCACCCCCTACAGACCCAAGTAGAACAGTCCCAACTAAGATGGTTTGGCCATGTCTGCAGAATGGGAGAAGATCGGCTACCACGACAAGCATGGGAAACAAAGAGCCAAGGATCCAGACCCCGAGGACGACCCAGAGTCCACTGGGAGGACAACATTAGACAATCTTTGAAGGACCGAGGACTAGAATGGAACCAGGCCAGGAGGAAGACAGCCGATAGAATAGTCTGGCGCTCTCTCTTCCAAACCTCTACACCTCACGGTAGAAGGGGAACGACTAAGTAAGTAAGTAAGTCCTAGATCTCCTGATATACTTCCAAACTTTGTCTGTTCTTAATATCATAATATATATTAACACAATTGTGTTGTTATTTGGATGATGTATAATGACTTTAATAAATTTGGTTATGTCCATCCATGATATATATCCATTAGATATGTTGATAGTATAGCATTGTATTTCATGATATTTGTATATTGCTATAATTATAGTATTTCATAATTTTTGATATGTATCTTGGGGTTGCCAGAAACTTAGATTTCTTTGTTGGTACCTCCCGAGTTTGTTTTGCTTAGAGGAAATATTTTCTCTTATGTTGGGAGATGATTTTATTCTCTCCAGACGCTTTATTTGTGCGTCCATTGTACCTGATATTAGGTTCATTCTTTCATTGGCGCATAAGTGATGCTTGTGCTATCTTCTTCTTCTTCTTCGATCCTTAGCCACCGACCGTCAAAGCAGTCAGTTGCCATCACGCCTAGTGGCGTCTTGTAGGGCAACAACAAACTGATTCCACTTTGCACGGTCGGTGGCCATCCTTCGTACAGTGCCCCAACTCTGGTTCATTCTTTGCATCTCAGCCTCCACAGTCCTCCGCCAAGTTGTTTTTGGTCGGCCTCTCTTTCGCTTTCCTTCAGGGGTCCAAAGCATAGCTGTTCTTGTGATGGCATCGGGGTCTCTTCTGAGGACATGACCAACCCAGCTCCAGCGTCTGCCAGCTATGATGGTGTGCATGTCCTCTTGCTTGCTACGAGTAAGCAGTTCTTGGTTGGTGATGATATTCGGCCAAAAGATTCGGTGAATTTTTCTTAGGCATGTTGTGTGAAAAGAGGACAATTTTGACATTTCCTTCTCTGTGACTCTCCAGCATTCCGCACCATAGAGAAGCACAGAAAGCACGCAACTTTGGTATAATCTTAATTTTGTGCTTGTGCTGTATTGGGAGGACTTCCAGATGTTATTTAGACTAAAGAAGGCTGTTCTTGCCTTATTCATTCTGATGTTGATGTCTTTGCCTGCCCCACCGTCTGGTGTTACTATGCTTCCTAGGTATGTAAAGGTATCTGTCTGTACCAATTGCTGATTCCTTACTGATATGGGCTCAGGGTTGCTCACATTGAGCGTCATGACCTCAGACTTCTTTAAATTGATGTTCAAGCCCACCTGCTGGCTAAATTTACTAAGTCTATCCATTTTTTCCTGGATGTGTTGATGTGAATGTGCTAGCAGTGCAATGTCATCTGCGTATTCCAGATCTTCCAATGTAGAAAATGTAGTCCATCTTATTCCTCTTGGACTGCCCTCTGTTGTCTGGCGCATCACCCAGTCTATGACTGTTAAAAAAAGAGTGGTTGATAAGGGGCATCCCTGTCATACTCCTGTCTTCACCTCGAAGGTTAGGTTGCTCTGCCCAACACTACACGTAAAGTTGGCAAAGAGGCTTTTTATGATTGACACTATGCAGCTTGGAATTCCATAAGCCCTCAGTATTTTCCATAAACTGTTCCTATGTATGCTGTCAAAAGCCTTTTCAAAATCAACAAAATTTATGTAAAGCTGTCTTTGCCATTCTGAGCACTGCTCTATAATGTTCCTGAGAGTGAATATATGGTCTACACATCTTCTGTTCTTTCTAAATCCTGCTTGTTCTTTCCTCAGTTTGTAGTCTACTGCCTTTGAAATTCTCTGTATAATTATCCTGCCTAGTATTTTGCTGGGAACTGAGAGAAGAGTGATTCCTCTCCAATTATTGCAGTCTGCAAGATCTCCCTTTTTGGGCAATTTGACAATTATTCCTTTGTTCCACTCTGATGGTGTTGTCCCCATTTTCCACACTTGTGCAAATAGTGGTTCTAATAGTTCTGCTGCTAGCTCAGGGTCTGTCTTAAATAGCTCTGCATTTAAGTTATCATGGCCCGGAGCTTTACCGTTCTTTAACCCTGTGATTGCTGTGATGATTTCTTCTTTTCGTGGAATGTCTGTATTTACATCTAGATCGTTTTCAGCCTCAGGAACATTCAATTGTGTCTCTGGTATTTCCTTGTTCAGAGTTTCTCTGAAGTGCTCTGCCCATCTTGTTTCCTGTCCCTCTGCTGTCTTGATGAGATTTCCTTGCTTATCTCTTACTAATGTAATATTGTTTGCACCTTGTTTTCCGCTGATGAATTTAATTATTTTGTATACTGTGCTTTGTTCATTTCTCAGTGCTGCCTCTTCTGCCTGTTTTGCAAGATCGTCTAGGAAATTCCTTTTGTTGGCTCGGGTTTGGCGTTTAACTTCCCTGTCCAGCTGGCTGTACTGTTCGCTATATAGTTGCTTTAACCTGGGGGACTTCGCTTCTGTTTTCTTTCTTTTCATTTCCTTTCTCATCTTTATGGTGTTTAGTGTTTCTGGTGTTATCCAGTCTTGCTTCTTCCTTTCCTGGAATCCTAAGCATGATTTGCTACTTTCCTTATATACTGTTGAAATGGTGTTGAAATTCTGGTCTATATCATCAGTCAATGTCTTTTCCTGGCTTTTGGCAAATTGATATCGTTTCTTAATGTCGGCCGCAAAAGCTTTTCTGGTAAGGGGGTCCTTCAATTTGCTGATGTCAAACCTTTTCTGTGTAGTTACAGTTGGTCCAGCCCTTCTTAGTTTCACTTTCAGTTTTGCTACTACTAAATGGTGATCACTTCCCACATCTGCACCTCTTCTTACCTTCACATCTTGTAATGCATGTCTCCATCTACCGTTAACCATGATGTGGTCTATCTGGTTTCTGTCCCGACCATTTGGTGATTCCCATGTTAACTTGTGAATTTCCTTATGTGGGAAAAGTGTTCCTCCAATGACCAGGTTGTTAATGCTACAGAAACTTATTAGCTTATCCCCATTTTCGTTTGCTGTTCCGCTGCCGCATTTCCCCATTGTTCTTTCATTATATGTATTGTGTGTACCAACTTTCGCATTGAGGTCTCCCATTACTATAACAAGATCATATCTAGGTGTGTCTTCAATTTCTTTCTGCAGTTGTTGATAGAATTCATCCTTGACCTCCTCATCGCTATCATTCGTTGGTGCGTAGCATCGTATTATTGTAGTGTTGGTGAATCTCCCTCTCAATCTCAATCGTATCAGTCTGTTGTTGATGGGTTTCCATTCCAGCAATGTCCTTTCTATTCCTTTCTGTAGAATAATGGCTACGCCTTCACTGTGCTGTCCATCCTCTCTTCCAGAGTAAAGTACTGTTTCTCCTGTTGCTGTTTTAACTTTTCCTGCCCCTGTCCATCTGCTCTCACTTATCCCCAGGATGTGTAACCTATAGTTTCTCATTTCTGCCGTGACCTGTCTTAGTTTACCTGTCTCGTACATTGTCCTGACATTCCAAAATCCTATTCTTGTATCCTGTTTTGCGGTCAGGACATCCATTTTCATGTCAGTGGCTTCCTTTCGGCTTTCACCACTGACAGTCATACGAGCCACAGACTCCGAATGTCCATCCCGCAGCAAAGTTTGTTCATTTGATGTTGTTTCCGTAACTTCATTATTTTTTTTACATAGACAGGGGTGTCATTGTGCTATCTTGCTCATGGTTATATTATTTTTTCAAAATGTGTCTTTTTTTTTTACAGGGGCGGTGCAGTAATATGTTGCCGTCATTTTTGACGGAGTTTCAGACGTCAATTTATTTGTCGCATTTTTTGTTCACCCTGGTCAAAGTTAGGGAACTATGTCTTAACTTTGCGGTGTCAGGTTGATTAGGGGTTATCTCCTCTTTTGGTTCATTCATTGTGTTTGACCAGTATTTAGAAAGGGTCAAAGGTTCATAGTTCTGGGCTGTGTGCCATGCGCAGTGGAGAGCGCGAAGAGTGACTTCCGTCGGGTAGAGAGATGTGTCTGGCTTCTGTGGGACGTGAATGTCCATTGTATTTTGGGGAAGGAAAATCTTCGAAGTGACTGCGTTGTCAGTTTTCCCCATTGATTTTCTGTATGTCAGGAATGACAACAGTGTTGTTTTGTGTTCTGAGGATTCTATGCAAGGTAACACCAACTTTATCATTACTACGCATTCGGTTGCAGAATTTGTTAAAGGTTTACCCCGCCTGTGAAAACAGCTCACAGCGCCTATAATGCAGAACCTATATTTTGTGCTCAAGGTAGCCATTTAAGACTATTCGTCTTCAATTGATCAGAAGTCCAGTGACGAAGTTATATATGGTGGAAACCGCAGGTTGGCGGTATATTTATACCATCATTATAGCAGGGTTGATGCAACCTGCTTGTGAAGAATACACAGCTGACATCATATTGAGGCCCTGTGTTTCGACCAATACTCTACAGCATGATAAGATGTAAATGGCGTGTTATGCCAAGTTGAACGACGGCCCTGGTAATATTATTACATGATTTAGGAGCTTGTCTTTTGTATGATGGAGTTATTAAGGTATCTGATGTGTTCAGTCAGGGATACCAAAGCGGCATTGTGAACTTTACGTTAAAGGACATACCACTATTGACTATGCCCACATATTTGAATGTTTTCCAGCTTTTGAATGCCTGATATATATACCAATCGATTTCAGTTAACATGATGTACATGATCCTGCTTGCATTGACTGTTCCTGTGTGATTACTGTTAGTCCTGTGATTAAATGTATGAACTGTTACCAGTAGTTGCAACCATCATTAGCTTCCGTACGAGTGTAACTGGGTGCATTGTTTAACTAGATATGAGCCTAAACGCATTCGCGTCTACATACACCCATGTCTCACATCATCATCATTATCGTACAAGAACCATGTATGCTGTCAGCGTGAGTGACCTGGATCTTCACCGCCCCATTACACTGTTCAGGTGACATCAACACGCATGCCTGGTCAACTACACATCGACATTAGAGGACCCTATAAAGCACATTGACCTTTCTAGTGTCCGGTACATTCCTAGCAGTAACAGGATTCCCTCAACAAGTTTTGATGGATAACTGATCCCAGTACCATAGCCTGTTAATAGAGATCTTTAAGATCTTGAGGGACCAGCAAATCTACATCAGCCCTTATCAGCTGGCCAGAAGTGGGTTAGTAGACCACGTCAACGGAAGCCTCACCATGATGTTACGTAAGCTGGGACAGGAGAAACCTGAAGATTGAGACCTTTTCATTCCTGCAGCCTTATTCGCCTACAAAGATGTTCGCCAGGCCTCTACAGGGCTACTGCCAGCTACACCTTTTTTCGGCAGACCTATTAAGGGCCCGTTGGAAGCCTTACTATGGTCACTGACAGACCAGAAGGCCGATGAGATAGTCGTCTTAGCATTCAAGTATGTATCTGAACCAAAGGAATGGTTACAACTAGGATGGGACCTAGTTACAACCAACCTTAAGCGCGCACGCATGAAGCACACTAAACAATGCAACAAAACAGCAAAAGAGAGAGAATTGCAACCAGGAGAGAAAGTTTTGTTGTTACTTCCTACCAGAAATAACAAACTATGCATTGGATGGCAAGGGCCATTTACCGTCCTTAAAAAGATCTCGAGAACTAACTACAAGAGCTCTATAAAAGGTAAGGAAAAAGTCTACCACATAAATCTGTTACAGAAATATTTTGAAAGTCTGGTGCCTTCCCCCAAACATCTTTTGGTGGTTGCTATAGCAACTGAACATGAGGAAGATGACGATAGTTGCATGGAATACCCCCTACAACAAATGGAATTATTCAAAGATGTTAAATTTGATTATACTCTCTCAGAAGTGCAACAGACAGAAACTAAGGTGTTACTGAAACAGTTTTCAGCATTCTTAATGGACATACCTGGTCGTACACATCTCATGGAGTTTGATATAAGCTGACAAATGAGACACCTGTAAGAACCAGAGTTTATCCGATCCCGTATGCGAAAGCAGACATGTTACGTGGAGAAATAGACCAATTGCTACAAGCTGGGATTATTAGAGAGTCTACAGCTTCCTTTAGCTCAAGCATCGTACTGTTACAGAAACCGAATAAGGAAGTTCAGCTGCGTATCGACTACCGATTACTCAACACAGCAACATAATTTTAGCCCGAACCACTCCCAAGCACCTCAGAACTGTTTACCAAACTTAGCAAGGCAAATATTTTTTCCAAGCTTGACCTGAGTAAAGGTTATTACCAAATACCAGTCAAGGAGGAAATTAAACCCCTGTTAGCCTTTAGCACCAGCGAAGGATATTATACTTTCAATGTTATGCCTTTTGGTTTACATAATGCCCCAGGAGTCTTCACTAGAATGATGAGAAAGCTTTTGGAACCTTTGCAAAGTCCAAACATTCACAATTTCATGGACGGCATACTCATTGCAACGGATAACTATGAAGAACATATTGCTATGGTTGCTATGCTCCTCAGAAGACTAAAGGAAGCTGGATTGACCGCCCGACCTAGCAAATGTTTAATCGGCTTTGAAAAGCTTGACTTCCTAGGGCATACCATTTCTCAAGGTTGTATGTGGCCCATGGCCAAAAACAGTGAGAAAATATGTTCAGAAGCAAGGCCAAAAACAAAGAGAGACACACGTTCATTCCTTTCACTTT
This sequence comes from Oreohelix idahoensis, assembly GCA_024509875.1. NCBI lineage: Eukaryota > Metazoa > Mollusca > Gastropoda > Stylommatophora > Oreohelicidae > Oreohelix > Oreohelix idahoensis. The sequence goes on along the minus strand of JAMPIV010008162.1, from coordinate 27,336 downwards.
GCGCGTATTACGAAAAGTTTATCAAATCTTCAATGGCCTTACAGCGCCACTCACTGACCTCATGCGAAAGGGAAAACCCGATAAGGTTGTTTGGACTGCAGAGTGCAAAAACACTTATGTCACTCTGAAGGAACAGCTGTCCAAACATCCCATTCTAAGATTACCCGACAGGTTTAGGAGCACCTGAAAGGCCAACATAATGCCCTTTGAAGAGAAGAAAGGTTGTGCAAGAAGAGAAGGAAGACACGGAGAGATAGGGAAAGATTCTTCAGGGAGCCGTTCAAGGTCATTAAAGAAATGTTTGAGCAGCCATGGCCGGGAACGCTAAACATCAGGAAAGAAGACCTGGAAGAACGCCTTAGAATGACCTATTCAGATGGTCATAAAAATAAGCCGCTCAGCAGCACTGCAGGCCTTAGATGGCCTAGTAAGCCTGGAGCTGAATTCAACACCCCGCCTCCAACAATGCAAGAAGTAGAAAGTATTGTCCAGAAAGCATGGTGCAAGTCAAGTGATTATTATAAACCGAGTATAATACACAGATTCTTATTTTCATGTTGGATCTGATTTCTCTTGATCTCCATATATTTCCAATGCAATGAAAGCTTCTCTTGTTTTTTATATTCTTATTTTGATATCACTGTCTGTCCCTCCAACTTTGTCTATATTGCTGCCAAGATATGTGTATGATTCTACATCTTTTATTGGTGTTTCTTCAAGTTCAACCATGTTATCGTTACCTGCATTTATTCTCATGATTTTTGTCTTTTCCCTGTGTATTTTCAGACCCAAATGATTTTCAAATTATGCGACAGAAGAGCCAAGTCATCAGCAAAATCTAGATCATCCAACTGCATAGTCAGAGTCCATTGGATTCCATTTCTGTTGTGTGTTGTCGATGTTCTCATAACCCAGTCTATTGCTAGTAAGAAAATAAATGGAGACAAGAGGCATCTCTGTTGCACTCTCGTTCTTATCTCAAATGGTTCTATAAGCTGTCCTTCATGAAGAACTCTGCATGTCATGTCTTCATATGTTTTGTTTATTAAATTAATTATCTTCAGGGGAACTCCATAATGCCTCATCAATTTACAAAGTGATTCTCTGTCTACACTGTTGTAGTGAAATTGACAGAGATACAACGGTAAAATTCCTCCAAGGATAACATTTAAGGATAAAAACATAATGCGTAGGCTGCTGATGTACATGATCGCCTAGACCGCGGGTCATCACCCTCCATAAATTTGACTTGCTAGACCGGAGGGGAACGGAGGATCAAAAAGGAAAAAAATATGACTGGAAAGGCTAAAGAGACGCAATTGGGGGGGAAATGGATGAAAGTAAAAAAATTCAAGTCCCCCAAATTGACACGAGGTACGGAATTGGACGTTTTGCGATACCAAGCGCTTGATTTGAATTTGAGCGGAAGAACGCAGATGTCTGAAAAAAAATTACAAAAATTAAAAAGTAAATTTTTCTTAATATTAATGTTAGGAATATAAAAATTAGCTGGCCAGATGGCCTATTCTGAGCAGTGAACTAATATGGTCTTAATTTTACAGACGGATAGATAATATTGAAAATAATGACAAAAGACAGTGTAGTTTACATCAGCCACAGACTGCATTGAATCTAACATATCGTTATTTGCACACAAAAACACGACCTTGGGGACGCAGGTGTTCAAATTTACTTAGCATAGAAGTGAAGGGACATTGGTGGAAGCTGTGTCTAAATATAACTTTTTACCACAAAAATTTGAAGGGGAGAGAACGGTTGGGTCAAAAATCGAGCACAATTTTGTAGAAACACAAGTAGAGACGGACAGACTAACAGATAACCATCCATACGTGACTGAAGCTTGACTGAAATGACTTTAGTGAGGAAATTTGAAATTAAAAATAAACCTCGGCAGTGATTGGCCACAGACAATCATATCATTAGCGCTCAGAGCGCATTTGGGGTCATTCTTCAATAATTGTTCAGTGTTAGACACAGATTTTAAAGTGTGGTGTTTTCCCATATGAAAGACAGTGAGTTAAATTTAGGGACGCCATCCTATAGCCAGCAGCTCAGCTGAGTTTTGCTAGCACTTCTGTGTTAATTATTCATAATCTGAGCTGCGAGTTTCTGTCGTCCACGAAGAAGTATCTATTCGGGTGGTGATTTACACAAGTGTATCTGTGCAGTCCTTGTGACAGAGACCACCATTATTGCCCGCCAGCACGGAGAGGTGGGACCACCTGAGTTCAGCACCAGAGCTACAAATACCAGATGAGTGAGCCTCTGGTCTGCTGGATATTCACCAACCCCATTTCGTTGCAGATACCCCATAAAAATTCCCACCATTTTCTGGACACTATGTAGTCAATATAGACAGGTGTGATGAGACCACCCCTACAGCACAGACAATAAATATCCTCCTTAGTAGCTGACTACCAGAACATTTTAATAAAACTAACTATTCTAGTACTTGAATATGTACACTTTTGCATTTATTATGTAACATTCCATGCATAATTTTCATAAATTTTAAATCCTTCTTTTTAAAACAAGTTCTGGTCAAAATAAAACTTGATCCAGAACAAATAAATGTAATATAATTATATCAAAAACTTTACACACGTGAGTTAGTTCAGTGTATTGTAACACTTGTTAATCTTATTAGTCTTGTTAAATATCTATGGGTATATTTATAACTATCACACCACAGTACACATCATAACCCTAGACACTTTACGCAGCTACATTCATAAAAAAAAAATTAAGTGTGAGGTCGTAGTGGTAGCAAGAAAGGCCTTCTGACAATTCTCAATTACATTTTATCTCAGGAGCCTTCACAGCTGGCCTCATACAATTTACATGTAGTACCATCATCATCATACAAAACCATCAATACCACTACATATATTGGGGTCTTGTCCAGGGATAATTAGCCCAACAGTAATATTAAGATCTCCTGGTGGGAGAAATAAAAGTAGGGAAATAAATTGTAAAATTTCCTTTAAAAGTAAAAGTGTCCCTGCAGATAAAAGTTGGTGAATCTTCACAGCCAGTAATAATTAATTAGTTAACTGGTTAGTTAGAATTAGTTAGATTATAGTCATAAGAAGTACTTAGCTTGTATATTATTATATTGTCTGAAAAGTATGGCTGAGCTAGCAAAGTTTAGATCAGCTGCTGTGCTCACTGCGAAGGAGATGGGGATGGATGGTCAAATTTTAATTCAATACGTAACGACTGAATGTGATAAATATATTGAAAGGGAAGATAGAAAGGTAGCTGAAGAGAAGAGGTTACAAATTGAGGCTGATAGAGAAATTAAGAGGCTGCAGATTGAGGCAGAAGAAAAACGACAGCAAAGGGAGGCAGAAGATAAAAAGGCCGAAAGGGAGGCAGAGGAAAAAAGGTTGACTGCCGAAAGGGAGGCAGAAGATAAAAAGGCCGAAAGGGAGGCAGAGGAAAAAAGGTTGACTGCCGAAAGGGAGGCTGAAGATAGAAGGTTGCAGAGGGAGCACGAATTACGACTAAGGGAGCTGGAATTACAAGGCCCGGCCCCTGAAAATGGTGCCAGCCCTTTTGCCTCAGATGCTACGCCCAGTATGGGAGCCTCAAACTCAGCTATGGGGTTTCATTTAGACCATTTTGTTGAGAAAGACGATGACATAGAGGGGTACCTGGGACGTTTTGAGTTATTAGCTACTACATATGGGTTAGAGAGAGAGAGGTGGAGTTTAAAGCTATCACAGGGATTGAGGGGTGCTTCTTATGAAGTATTTGCCAAAATGAACAGGGAAGACCAAGACAATTATGACATGTTAAAGCAGGCTTTGTTATTAAGGTACGAGAAGAATGGTGAATTTTATCGTAAGAGATTTAGAAATGCCAAACTGTTGTCTGGGGAGACATACCACCAATTCTCTGCCAGACTAGAAACCTATTTGGAGAAATGGACGGCTCTGGGGAAGACCCAAGATCTTAAAGAAATGATCATGATTGAGCAATTGAGAGAGTCCATGGCTCCAGACATGAGAAAATTTCTCATGGAACAAGGTGCAGAGAAGTTGGGGGAAATTTTAAATGTTGCTGAGAGGTATCAGGCAGCTCAGGCAGAGGTAAGTGGTGCTAAGAAGAAGCACATAGACAATTTTAAAGCTCCACAGCAATTTAATAAATTTGATAATAGAGAGCAGGGAAATAAAGGTAGGACAAATTTTGAGCGGCCAAGAAATGACTATCGCGACAGAAACTCACAGTTCAATGACCAAAAGTTCAATGAAAGAAAACCGTTGAACCAAGGGAAAAGATGGTGTAAATGGTGCAAGAAGGATAACCATAACACCGAATTTTGTAGAAGGAAACCTTCAAACATTGCTGCAATGAAGTCGGGGACGCAAAGATTAAAGGTTAATCCTAAGGGACAACAGGAACCTTATCACCCCCCAGTTTGTGAGGATGTTATTTGTAATGGGGTCACCATAAGGTGCCTTTATGATACAGGTTTGGATTATGATTCAGTTGTGAAGTCTAGCCTAGTGGACCCAAGTCAGTATACCACAGAAACAGTGGAAATACAAGGGGCGACTAAGGACATACCACTCATGACACTTCCCATCGCAAGGATAACGGTGAAAACTCGCTATGTGGAAGGAGAAATCAGAGCAGCAGTGATAGATGAACCAATCTACCCTCTGATCTTGGGGTGTAGATACGTCTTCTTGGGGAATCCCGAGAAACCTGTGATCATGGCGACAGTGCAGACCAGGTCACAGAAGAAGGAGGAAGAAGGTGAACCTATAAACGCTCATCCAGAGGAGATGAGGAAGGCGCAGGCTGAGGATAGGACACTCAAGCCCTGTTTTAAAAAATTGCCCAAATGCCACACACCTCCGAGCAAGGGGGAATATTTCATGAAGAATAGATTATTATACAGGAAGACAGGAACTAGATCCACTGGTCACGGACAGTTAGTTCTTCCCAAGAGATATAGGGCAAATTTGATAAGGAGCTTACATGTTGGAAAAGATGGTGACCATGAGAAAGTCGGTACCATCTGCCAAAAGATTGCTCTAAAATACTATTGGCCCGACGTAAATGTCGATGTTGAAAACTTTGTAGAAGCATGTGGCGTATTTCATGAGGGAACACCCACAAAGGGAAAATATGTGCAGGACCTAGAACCGCCACGGGGCAACTTTAGGCCTGAAAGGAAAACTAATTATACACGGGTAGACAAAGTGGAATGGGAGCCCCCTTTTCACACCCAGTCTTCACTTGAATGGATTAACATGGCCGCTATGCGAAGAGTACAAAGAAGAAATTTAACCCAGGATAGGATGACAATCCCTCGGTCAGACTTATATAAACTGGAGGAACAGACAAGAGAGCGAAGATCTCTCATAAACAATCTTAAGTGGGGAGACAAACCCCAGAGAAAAATTGGTAGTGGTCGATTTGTGAGTGATGATTCTAGGAAGAAAAGTCCTCATTATAAAGCTTCTAATGGACGGGACCAGATGAGTTCCATGAAAAATAAGTATGATAAATTAAAGATCCAGATGTAACTTTATTAAGGACCTGGACAGATGAGAAGGCGGAAGAGACTGTTACCTCATCTTATCAATATGTGAACGAACTGACCACTCGTTTGAAAGCTGGATGGAAACTGGCAAATGATAATTTGAAACAAGCCAGGAAGAAACATGCAGCATATTTTAATAGGAAGGCAAAGGACAGGGAACTGGCAGTCGGAGAGAAGGTGCTGCTTCTACTACCGGGAAGCCAGAATAAATTACAAATTGGTTGGCAAGGTCCATATACGGTTCTAGAGAAGGTGTCTAGAACAAACTATAAAATTGACAAAAAGGGGAAGGAAAAAGTTTATCATGTAAACCTGTTAAAGAAGTATCTGGACAGACCACTCCAGGAAAGCACCCCCTTATTGACCTTGGCTATTGCAACCCAGATGCAAAAAGAACCACTCACCTCACATGAATACCCATTACATCCTTGTGAAACAGCAGCACAGGTAAAAGTCAGTAAGCACCTGACTAAAAACCAGAGGGAGAGAGTTCAACAAGTTCTGGAAGAACATACAGATGTATTAACAGATAAACCAGGCCATACAAATTTGCTACAGTATGACATGAAACTGGTAGACTCAAACCCAATCTGTATGAGAGCCTATTCTATTCCGTTCGCGAAGGAGAAGGCATTAAAGGAAGAAATAGATTATTTATTGAAGGAGGGGATTATTTCGCACAGTGAATCATCTTTTAGTTCTAGTGTCGTTTTGTTGAGGAAACCGTCTGGGGAACACAGACTGTGCATAGATTACAGGAAACTGAATGCTGTCACAGAAGGACAAGTGGATCCATTACCAGACACAAAACAGCTATTTGCCAGACTGAACAAGGCAAAATACTTTTCAAAGGTGGATCTTAGTAAAGGCTATTACCAGATCCCAGTGAAGCCTGAAGTAAGACCTTATTTGGCTTTTAGCACTTCGGATGGACATTATGAATTCAATATGCTACCATTCGGACTGAAAAATGCTCCGAGTGTGTTTTCAAGGATGATGCGAAAATTGTTGGACCCCCTGAATAACCCATGTATCACAAATTTCATGGATGATATTCTCGTCGCCACAGAGACATTTGAAGAACACATTGAAGCTCTGGAGATGTTGTTTGATAGACTTCGGGAGGCGAACTTAACTGCTAGGCCAACAAAATGTTGTATTGGATGCAAAGAGTTGGAATTCTTGGGACACACTGTATATCAGGGTAATATGACCCCTGATCCTAAGAACTTGGAAAAACTGCAGAGAGCACCTAGGCCGCAAACCAAAAAGGACGTGCGATCATTCGTGTCGTTATGCGGATTTTATCAGAAATACATCAAAAATTTTAACGCCATTTGTGCTCCTCTGACTGATCTGACTCGCAAGGGACTTCCAGATAAAATTATTTGGACTGCACAATGTGAATTAGCGTTCCAAGAGTTAAAGGAAAAACTCACTAGCAAGCCTATTCTCAAACTGCCTGATTTGACACAGGACTTTGTCTTAAGAACCGATGCCAGTAATGTAGGACTTGGAGGGGCTTTGTTGCAAAGATCATCTTCACCTGATGGGGAACTGAAACCAGTCGCTTATGCAAGCCGCAAATTGAATAAGGCGGAACAAGGATACTCCACAAGCGAAAAAGAATGTTTAGCATTAATCTGGGCAATAAAGAAGTTTCAAATCTATCTGTATGGTAGGACATTTGTGGTGGAGACGGATCATCAGCCTCTCGTGTTCTTGTCTCAGGCTAAGCATGAAAACGCAAGATTGCTGAGGTGGTCTTTATTGCTTCAACCTTATCAGTTTAGTATCCAATATATCCCAGGCAAATTGAATGTCGGTGCAGATTTCCTCAGTCGGCACCCCTGTGATCAAAATTAGAGTAATGGCAGACGGGAGGAGTAATTTTACCTATGTGTATCGCTGGTTTTGGAACTTGCCATAGGCATGTTTTCAGGTGGGGAGATGTGTAGTGAAATTGACAGAGATACAACGGTAAAATTCCTCCAAGGATAACATTTAAGGATAAAAACATAATGCGTAGGCTGCTGATGTACATGATCGCCTAGACCGCGGGTCATCACCCTCCATAAATTTGACTTGCTAGACCGGAGGGGAACGGAGGATCAAAAAGGAAAAAAATATGACTGGAAAGGCTAAAGAGACGCAATTGGGGGGGGAAATGGATGAAAGTAAAAAAATTCAAGTCCCCCAAATTGACACGAGGTACGGAATTGGACGTTTTGCGATACCAAGCGCTTGATTTGAATTTGAGCGGAAGAACGCAGATGTCTGAAAAAAAAATTACAAAAATTAAAAAGTAAATTTTTCTTAATATTAATGTTAGGAATATAAAAATTAGCTGGCCAGATGGCCTATTCTGAGCAGTGAACTAATATGGTCTTAATTTTACAGACGGATAGATAATATTGAAAATAATGACAAAAGACAGTGTAGTTTACATCAGCCACAGACTGCATTGAATCTAACATATCGTTATTTGCACACAAAAACACGACCTTGGGGACGCAGGTGTTCAAATTTACTTAGCATAGAAGTGAAGGGACATTGGTGGAAGCTGTGTCTAAATATAACTTTTTACAACAAAAATTTGAAGGGGAGAGAACGGTTGGGTCAAAAATCGAGCACAATTTTGTAGAAACACAAGTAGAGACGGACAGACTAACAGATAACCATCCATACGTGACTGAAGCTTGACTGAAATGACTTTAGTGAGGAAATTTGAAATTAAAAATAAACCTCGGCAGTGATTGGCCACAGACAATCATATCATTAGCGCTCAGAGCGCATTTGGGGTCATTCTTCAATAATTGTTCAGTGTTAGACACAGATTTTAAAGTGTGGTGTTTTCCCATATGAAAGACAGTGAGTTAAATTTAGGGACGCCATCCTATAGCCAGCAGCTCAGCTGAGTTTTGCTAGCACTTCTGTGTTAATTATTCATAATCTGAGCTGCGAGTTTCTGTCGTCCACGAAGAAGTATCTATTCGGGTGGTGATTTACACAAGTGTATCTTGACTACCAGAACATTTTAATAAAACTAACTATTCTAGTACTTAAATATGTACACTTTTGCATTTATTATGTAACATTCCATGCATAATTTTCATAAATTTTAAATCCTTCTTTTAAAACAAGTTCTGGTCAAAATAAAACTTGATCCAGAACAAATAAATGTAATATAATTATATCAAAAACTTTACACACGTGAGTTAGTTCAGTGTATTGTAACACTTGTTAATCTTATTAGTCTTGTTAAATATCTATGGGTATATTTATAACTATCACACCACAGTACACATCATAACCCTAGACACTTTACGCAGCTACATTCATTAAAAAAAAAAAAATTAAGTGTGAGGTCGTAGTGGTAGCAAGAAAGGCCTTCTGACAATTCTCCATTACATTTTATCTCAGGAGCCTTCACAGCTGGCCTCATACAATTTACATGTAGTACCATCATATCCATACAAAAACCATCCAGTCAAATGCCTTTTCGTGGTCAACAATTATTCTCAACGAAAGTGGCTATCTGGTCTGTACAGGATCTGTTTTGTCGAAAACCTACTTGTTCATCTCTCAGTTTTTTGTCTATGGACTCTTTTAATCTTTCGATGATGATCCTGTTTAATACTTTTCCTGGCCCTAATAGTAACATTATTCCTCTATAATTTGTGCACTCTTGTAAATTTCCCTTCTTAGGCAACTTAACCAGATATCCTGCCTTCCATTCTGCTGGTATCTCTTCCTTTTCCCAGATGTTACCAATTAATTTATATAACATCTCTGTAGCTGTGTCAATATCTGCTTTGATGGCCTCTGCTGGAATGCCATCAGGTCCAGATGCTTTTCCATCTCTTAGAAGCTTTATGGCTTTCTTTATGTCTTCCTTCATTGGTCTTTTACTGTTAATGTGTAGCTCTTCTTCTGCTGGCTGGATGTCTGGGGGGTTTTGTGGAGCTGGTCTATTGAGAAGGTCCTCAAAATATTCCGTCCACCTCTTCATTTGCTCTTGTATATTGCTGAGCAGTTTTCCATTCTTGTCTTTTATGAGGCAACTTGTTTGCTTGTATTTCCCTGTTAGCTTCTTTGTGCTGTTATACAGTTCTCTCATATTTCCTTTGGCTGCAGCATCTTCTGCCTCTCTTGCCAACTCCTCAATATACTTCCTATTGTCTCTTTTGATGCTTCTTTTTACTTCTTTGTTTGCTTCTGTGTACACTTCTTGAGCCTTGGCTTTGGAATTTCTGGTTTTGCTTGTGTTTAAATCTGCTTTCTTGTTTTTTGTGTCTTTTATCTTATTGATGGTTTCTGTTGTTATCCATGCTTTTTGCTGTTGTTCCCTTTTCCCCAGTATTTCTTCACATGCCTCATTCCATACAGTTTTGATTTGCTGCCAATAGTCTTCTGTATTCACTACATCTTCCAGCTGTTGGAGCACTTGGAATTATTTGGATATTGTGACCACAAATTTGTCTCTTGTTTCTTGATTTCTCAGATGTCCTACATTAAATTGTTGTCTATAATTTTGCATTGTTGCATATCTCTTGAGTTTTCATTTTTACTTTGGCTATCAGAAGGTGGTGATCTGATGCCACATCTGCTCCTCTATTTACCTTTACATCCTGCAATGATGATCTAACTTCTTGTTTATGCATATATGATCAATCTGATTTTCTGTTCCATGATCTAGTGATATCCATGTTGCCTTGTGTATTCTCTTATGTGGAAACATGCTTCCTCCTATAGCCAGTCGATTTGAAGCACAGAAGTTTGAGAAAAGTCCCCATTTTCATTCATTATTCCTAGCTCATGTTGTCCCATGACTTCTTCAAAGCCAGTGTTGACTGTACCTATCTTTGCATTCATGTCACCCATCAAAATTGTGATGTCTCTTCTTTTTACTTTTTCCATAATTTCCTGTAGTCTAGTATAAAATGCTTCTTTCACACTCTTCTTTGTCATTAGTTGGTGCATATTATTGGATAACATTTACTTTCTTTTTAGCTGTTATTATACTGGGTCCAAAGGCTTCCAATTCAATGAGTGCTTTATGTGCTTCTTTAGATATTATAAGAGCTACCCCTTCACCGTGGTGTGAACTTTCATCTTCATGTCCTGAGGACAGCATCAATTCACCTGTGATGAGTTTCCTCTTGTCTACCCCCTTCCACTGTTTCACACAGTCCCAGAACCTCAATTTTATATTCCCTCATTTCTGCTGCTACTTGTGCCACTTTCCCTTGTTTGTTTAATGTCCAAACATTCCAGGTGCCAAATCTGGAAGCTCTCCTAGAAGAAAGAAGGTTAGCCATTAACACAGACTCCTTTCGGCTTTCTCTGTGTGGCATCATACGCCTCCTTGCAAGAGGACCTTCCCCCATCTTGGCTGGCTGTGTTTTATTTTCTTTAATTGACTTGTCCATATTTGTTGAAGTTGTTTGTGGTTTATATTTTTTTTACAGGATGGGGTAACCAGGCCCATGCCTAACCTTCCTTAGTCGCTTTCTATGACATGCATGAAATGGAACAGTGTTACTATTCTTTGCCCTCCTTCAGGCCCCAGTAACACACAGGTGGTTTTGTTTAGTACACTAAAGCTAATTCTTTCATATTTACCAGTGTCTTTGTGAGCATTTCTTTAGTTGACTAAAGCTAATTCTTTCATATTTACCAGTGTCTTTGTGAGCATTTGTTTACTACACTACAGCTAATTCTTTCATATTTAGGAGTGTCTATGGGAGTAATCTGTCACTTCTTAGTACTGAAAGAGAAACTCTTGAGAACATTCATTTTGGTAACATAATTGATCAATTTGCAGGAATGAAAGTGCTAAAGATCAATATATAGTAAAAAAAAAATGGACATCTGTGATGTACTGTTTATGCTGTTAAAATAAAAAGCTATCTAGAAAGGGCGGTTTATTTCTTTTCTTTTCTGTTTAACTAATTCTTAAATTTCATATTTTCTCAATAATTCAAGCTGTTGTTCCTAACAGAACTTAAACGTCCCCCCTGTGCTAAAAATCCTAGGTATTCCACTGCCCCAACAAGTAAAATTTTCTGCAAGGGATTTTCTGTGTGGACTAAAGATAAGCAAAAAATAAAAAAATAATTGAAATTTAAAAAAAAAAAAAGCACACACGTGTAGAAACAATAAAAAATTATGATGTTTGTGATGGATGTGTATAAATAACACTTATTATGTTACATATTTGTTGAGAGTGGTAACATATTGAGCACAGGTTACATTTATGTTAAAAAGTTGTAAAGCATTACTGAGTAAATTGTCCCCAGCAGGATGTACAAATGTGGAACTGGTCGGCGTACTTTCTTTCCCTGCAGAAACATGACCATCTTCCTCACCTTCAATTTCTATCTTCACTGTGTGTCCCTGAAAACAAAATATTGAACATAGTCAAGTTTGAAACAAACCACTTCATCTTAAACATTGCCCCAGTTTGACAACTATCTTCACTGTGTGTCCCTGAAAACAAAATACTGAACATAGTCAAGTTTAAAACAAACCACTTCAGTCTTAAACATTTCCCCAGTTTGACAACTGCACAAACATTTTTATGCCTGTGTCCCTGATGAGGACCTTATATTACATTTACATATACTACACTGTTATAGACAATAAAACACAAAGAACCAAGCAATAAGTAATAAAATGTTTAAATGGACAATATTTTAACAGATTTCTCAATTTAACTCACTTTGGCTATGGCTGTATAAAAATTTATTGTCAAGAATTAAACAGAATACTCACTTTAAAATCTGTACTGATTTCCTGTTTTATTTTTTGATCAAAGAAAGGGATCTTCTGTTCCATATTTTTTTTTGCAATCTGAAAAGAAAAATGAATTATGGGTAACAAAATCTCAGACAATTAGTTACATGCTGGTTATTTGAGATATTGATATTACAAGAAATATCATTTAAAGTCTTTTTGTGTTTTTTTAAATAATGGTGAACAAAATATAACAACCTGAAAATATAAGGAAGAGTTATACATGTTTATTGGTAGTATGTCCAACGTCACATTCAACAATCTTTGCCATACTGATTTTCTTCTGAATCATTCAGAGGTGTCAAGTGCATGAAAAATGTGTACTAGTATATGATCATTTAAAAAAAAATTAAAACTTCTACCTATAATCTATCTATACTTGTGCTTTATACACATTTGAGACAGTAAAACATGAGAACATTTTAAAATGTTAGAAAGCATCAACATTGATGATAAGGACCAGAGATTTTCAAATGTATACTAAATGTGTGTAAGATCATGTTTGAAAAATGTAACTTTTACCATTTGATAGCTAGAATCTATGTTTCAGTTAATTTAAACATCTAGAAATTTTTACAAATTTTTTTTTTTTTGCACTGTTCTTCTTCTTCTTTCTTTTGCTTGAAATATATTGTCTATATCTGCAATGTTGTTTCTTGTATAAACTTCACTGTCTTTTGTAGTTCATACAGAGGTCCGTATAGTTTTGCTTCCATTGTTGTTTCTCTGGGCCAGTGGGTTTGCCTCAATATATCATATTCGGGGCAATCTTGAAGTACGTGCTCTGCAGTCTGGGGTGCCTGTCCACATGTACACATGGCTGAATTGCCAATCTTGAATTTTGTATACACGTGGCTGCAGAGGCGGTTGTGTCCTGTTCTGAGGCGCAGAATGACAATTTGTTCTGATCTGTTCATAGCTTGGTAGTCATCCTGTGTTGATGTTGGTGGCTTTCTGATAGATTTGATCATCTTTTTCTTCTGATGGTACGTAACTGGTACATCCGGTTGCTCGTCTGCAGCACCTTCTTTAGCCAGTCCGTCTGCTCTCTCATTTCCTGGTATTCCACAATGAGACGGTATCCACTGCACGGCAACCCTGCGCTGGTTGCACAGTTCAGAAAGTAGGGCTTGTATACCTGGCAATTTTCTGGACTGAAGTGCTTGGAGTACTGATCTTGCATCTGTCAGGAATACTACAGGCTGTGGACCGAGATTGGTGTTCAATAGTTTCTAAGTTGCCACCTTGATTGCCTGGACTTCTGCATCATAGTTGTTACAGAATTTCCCCGTTGGTACTCTGACCGTATCCCTAGTGTTGTTTGGGTATTCTATGTACACTCCTGCTCCTCCATTCTTTACTGTATTCTGTGCTGACCCATCCGTGTATACTTGGACCCAGAGGTCCTGTGGGTATTCATCATCTAGGAAACTGAGAGTGACTGTCGTGCGTTGCACACTGTTTTGTTCATCCCTGTCAAATATTCCTTTCATCACTGTTCTTGAAATCTGATATACAGACAAGTTACAAATTTTGCCAGAAAGTGCAACATTTTAGTACATTCTATCACAGAATAATGAAATAAATAAAAGGAAATTTGATATAAATTTCCCATTGAGTCACTTTATTTCATTTTGTCAGCAATAGATCTCTTCTGTTCCTTACCTTTTAGTTTCCAATGTAGTCACATTTTATGTTAGAGAAGCCCTAATGAGGACCTCACATAATTGAAAACTAGTGTTCTCACAGGAATAAATGTAGAGTAGGTGGTGTGTTCTCACAGGAATAAATGTAAAGTAAGAGGTGTGTTCTCACGTGAACAAAAGTAAAGTAGGGGGTGTGTTCTTACATGAATAAATGTAAGCATGTGTTCTCAGATGCATACATTTCCTATCATTGTAGCATTTTGTTTTTGCTTTTGAACATGACAATTTTGCAGATTAATGTCATCTTTCCCTTTTATTACAGCATCATATAATAATTATAGAACAAATATAGGCCATCTTACAAGTGCTAGTGAGGTCTGGCAGCTTTACAAACAATGACTGCTACACACCTGGAGCAGAGACTATTGTTTCTCCTGTATCATCAGCCTTTGATAGTCTACACCGCCCATCATTGTGGAAGATACTTACAATCTATGGTTTTCCAACAAAATATGTGAATATAATCAAAGCGCTATATGACAATGCAAGATGTTGTATTAGAACAAATAAAGGGAATACAGAATGGTTTACAGTAGAAACAGGGGTGAAACAAGGCTGTATTATGTCACCACTACTTTTTGGAATAGCTATTGATTGGGTTATGAGAAACTATACCCACAATGAACAATTAGGTATAAAATGGACAAATGGAAAATTCCTGGGGGACTGGATTTCGCAGATGATTTAGCATTCTTAAGTTCAACACCCAGACAATCCCAAGAAGCAGTAAATAATTTGTGTCATCTCTCGGTTAAAATAGGTCTCCAAATAAATGCCTCTAAAACTAAAGCTATGAACTTTTCTAACGAGACCTTTGATATCATCTTGAACGGGGAAAAACTACAGAAAGTTGAAAGTTTCAATTATTTAGGCAGTAAAATGACTCAGGATGGTGACACAACAAGAGAAATCCATACTAGAATTGCTTTGGCAGCTAGCGCCTTCAATAGATTATCTAACATTTGGAAATTACGATCATTGAATATACATACCAAGCTTCGTCTGTTTTAATTCAAATGTTATCTCAGTGTTAACATACGGCTGTGAGAGTTGGAAAATAACAAAATCATTGGAGAACAAGCTGAATACATTCGAGAACAAATGTCTTAGAAAACTCATGAAACATCAGTTGGAAAGAATTCAAGACTAATCGACAAATAAGAGAAGACTCTAGGCAGAAATATGTCTCCGACTATATAAGGAAAAGACGATGGTCATATATCGGTCATGTCCTACGAATGCAACACAACAGAATACCACTACAGGCGCTCACTTGGGTTCCTGAGGGTAAGCGGAAAAAAGGAAGACCAAAAGAAACACTCAGAAGAACAATAATAAGAGAAGGAAGAACGTTGGGCCTAAATAATGTGCAAGAGCTAAGAGGAGTGGCGTCACAACGAACAACCTGGAGAGCACTGGTTTCTGCCTTATGCGCCGTGTTTGGTGCTTAAAGAATTTATTATTATTATTATTATCAGCTGGTTATGTCAGTAATTGAATATGAGCAGGGAATACTCATGCTGTCAATATTACAATGTAAATGGTTGGGAATACAATCAAAATGAAGGGATGCATATCACCATGGAGTGCATGAAATAAACCCAGATATGTGATGGCAAAGTCAAAAAGCCTACATGCTTATAACCACAGACAGAAGACACACCCTGTCTAGGAACATAGCTGGCAAAAAAGGAGTAAGAATGAAGAGGGATATCATGAATGGCAGAGGGAACAATAGGGCAGGTGATAACAGTTAAAAATATATGTTCAAAGGAGAAGAGTGGAGTAAGTAATGTGAGAACTAAATAAAGTATCAGCAAGTCATCAACAGTCTTGGTAGGGAGTGCAGAGCTTGAGGTAATGGAAAAGTAGAGCTGAAAATTAATCAACTAATAAATGATTATAGCAAGAATGAAAACAAATATATAATGATTAGTGAGGCATGGCAGGGGAAAATGAAGATCTGGTGAGGTACAAGTGGACCATATTGTTGATGAAATATTAAAAGCATATTAAAAAATCTGTCCAAACACTTCAAGCCTTCCCATTACTCTACTTCATTCCTATCCCTTTGTTTGTATTTGTTGTTGTTGTTACACTGTGACAGGTACGAATAGACAACTTTTAGGAAATACACAAGCAAACACTCTCAACATTTAAATTGACATTATTTACAGCTACTGAACAGGAAAAGCAAAGCCACATCAGGTTTTGGCAACTGAAGAAATTATCTGGACTTAGAGGCACCATAAGGCCTATATTGTAATTGTAACTGAGATAAAACTCAATTTATTTATTCATACATGTAAAACAATAAATTATAGAAGTTTGGATAAGGAGACTAAACTCTTATGTTGCCAGACTGGCTATTTGTATGTACATTATACTAGCCTTAACCTTACCACAAGTCAGTTTCATGTTTTGTCAAACAGCTTTAACTCATTCTAACCCAAAGTAGTACTACACATCATTTTTCTCTTTACATTTAACTGTAAACCACATCTTGCACCAGCATGATATACTCGTATGTCTGAATTTGAAAAGAAAATTTGAAAATCCCTGGCAATAAGATAGTTTAAATCATATAAATACACTGGCATAGGTGTGTGACCATTATGGAATGGGGAAAAACATTTATAAAACTGAAATTTTATATTTCTTTATAGCTGTTACTAGCACTGCTAATCATACATTTATATGCAATCACAATAGATTCATCTTCTTAACACTGGCTGTAAGCTGATCAAGAATGGCTGCTTATTTTTCAGTGAACAGAAGAGAATTATAGTGACAGTAGTTTTTCAGTTAGTCTTAGTGATTCAGATGAGGAATTTGCTAAAACTTCATGTTAGAATATTCATGAAAGTGATTAATCTGATGGGGATTCTGAGCAGCTGAAGGAACAGGTATGACATACCATAACAGCTGCTAAACTTTCTGCCAGTAATGGGAAAGGAAAGGGTAAAAACCCATTTCAAACAACCAGTAAAGATAACAGTTCTGCTACAAGTTGAGAGGCAAGTAGAGTCTCACAAGATGTCCCAGAGTAAATAGAAATTGCTGAAGGCTTGACACAGGATGCATTTCAGTTTTGTCAAAAGGTGTGACTAAGGGGCTTGACCTGTCATTACTTTGGACTTCGTGGGAGGGGTGAGAGACAGGGTTCGTGGCGTAGCCAAAACTAAAGGCCAAGCGTGGGGCGGCGGGGCAGCGCTGGGTCAAGCCGGCGTGTGGGTTATTGTGTATTGTTGGAAGTCACTGGGTGGTTGGGTATTTTTTGCGGTCATGGATGGACTTTTTCTTTGTATAGCCAACCCACTGGGATGCGGAGGAGGGAATACTGCGGTAACCAGATGTGGCGATCGTGTAGCAGAATTTTGAAATGTTTTGGATCGGCACTTAGATCGGTACTACAGCATCCCCCCCGGTTTTGGAGCCACCGGATTATAAATCCTTGGTGCAGGAGGAAGTCAGCAGTGTATCATGGGGCCACAAACCAACACTGGCAGGGGGCAGACTGGGCATGATTGGTTAGTTTGCGCGTTGCGCGGGAATGATAGGGTTTATGAAGCATGTTCATGGGTCTCTTGGCAGGTGTGTCACTGGAGCGGATGTGGTTGTTATATTGGAGTTAATTAGTAATATATTAAGTTATATGTTATCGTGGTAAAATCGTCTAGGAAATAAATGTTTTTCATGTTATTTTCACTTAAATGAAAAGTGTACATTTAAATAATTTAAATTGCTTTGTAAAGGAAAGTAGAGTTGTAAATTACGGCAATTTAATGTTTTTTTTTTATCATTTGAATTGTTTCCCTTGAGTTTCCTAGATACGTGAATTAAATTTATTTTTCTTGATTGCGGCCCTAGCATATACGAATATATCAAAATAGTTTTAATAGTATTATTAATAATTTTGTTTCCTGCAACAAATACATTTTTGCTATAAAATGACTTAAAACTATTTGCATACAGGGAAAAAAGAGAGCAATTAGCTTGGTTTTAATATATGCCGATGCAGTTGTGTTACAATTGGAATCCGCTAGACGCAGTATTATTAAACACAATTAATTCCGCATAGAAATATAACACAAAGCACATGGATAGTGAGTACATTTAGTCCTTGCATGCATGGGTAAAGCGATTCATCAAGCTCTGAAGCACCTGTTGGCTTTGAGTGACGACTGCAGCGTCATCAGCGAATAACAAGTCTCTTATAGCGACCCTTCTGATTTTTATTTTTGCCTTCAGCCATGCAAGATTAAACAGACGGCCATCTGACGCAGTGTGAAGGCATATTCCTTCAGTTGCATCTCTGAATGCATGTTTCAAGATTAAGGCAAACAAGATCCCGAAGAGGGTTGGAGCCAGAACGCAGCCTTTTTTAACGCAACTGCGTATGTCAAAGGGTTGTGATGTGCTCCCAGCATATTGGACTGTTCCCTTCATGTCTTCACCGAATAACTTTATCATTTCCTGCAATTTAGCTGGGCAGCCTATTTTCAGGAGGATTTAGAAGAGTCCATTCCTACTAACGAGGTCAAATGCCTTTGTGACGTTATATATAAAGGTGATATATAAAGACCTTTTCTGCTCTCTTGATTTTTCCTGAAGCTGGCGTAGAGAAAAGATCATGTCTGTTGTTGATCTACCAGCTCGGAACCTACACTGAGACTCCGGATACATGCGCTCAGCTAACTTATGTAGTCGAATTAAGATGACTCTGACAAAAACCTTATCAACAATACTAAGAGGAGAGATGCCTCTGTAATTATTGCAATCAATTCTGTCTCTTTTATTTTTATACAGTGTTACAATCTTGGCATCTCGCATGTCTTGAGGAATAGTTGTCTCTTCCCAGCACTGGCACAGCATCCTATGCAGGGGATGTAATAGCGAGCTCTTACAGCATTTGATTAAATCGGGAGGAATCCCATCACTGCCTGGGGCTTTGCAAGAAGCCAAGCTATCAATTGCCTTGCTGTGTTCTTCCAATGTTGGTTCAACATCCAGCTGCTCTATTGTTGGCAGACATTTGACAGCATCAAGGGCTGCAGGCGTGACGGCATTTTCTCTAGCGTAAAGCTCAGAGTATCGCTCGACCCACCTCTCCATCTGCTTACCCTTATCGGTTAGCTTCTCTCCGCTGATGGTTTTTAGCGGTGCCGTCTTACTTTTTTGGGGACCAAGGACTTTCTTTATTCCGTAATACATTTGTCTAGTGTTCCTTGTTTGCACTGCGGTCTGGATGGTCTCACTGAGCTGGAGCCAATGTTCATTTGCACAACGTCGAGCAGTTTGTTGAACTAAGCTTCTCGTACCCTTCAGGATCTGTAGGGTTCTAGCACTAGGTGAACGTTTGTATTCAATCGCAGTACTGATGAAGCATCAAACCAGTCATTTGACGTCGCATTGTTCTTATCAAAGGTGGCATTTACAGCTAGGTATAGTTGAGCCTGATGTTGCGAGGTTTCTATCCCGGAACCCGGTAACTGTGCCGCGAAAGGAAAGCGCCCTAACCTCTTAGACAATCGGACCATCTGTCCAGATATACAGACAGGCTATTTAAACCTACGAGTATTAAAACTAATTTAAGATTTTTTTAAAAACTGTTTAAGGGATGCTTCAGTTTTTCTTAACATTGCAAACTAGATTTCGGCGAATAGTTCCTTTATTTCATAAAAACTTTAACTACAACACACTAAATTTTTATTGTAAATATATTTTATCATATTACAAGACGAAGACTTTCTTATACGTTACTTGTTGATTTTTTTAAAGATGTTTACACATTGCTGCTCAGGTTCAGGATCATTGAAAGTTGCTCAAGGTCTGAAAAAACGTGCCAAAAGGTAGGTCTTGTTGTTTTGAAATGCTATTACCATACATGCAACTTGATGTATATAAAATTATTCAGGTTAATGGTTTTTAGATGACTGAAATCTAAAATACATGATAAGTGTATCTACTTGTAACATACAAGATTCAAGAATACACCGCCTTGAATTATTGCCGTTAGTCTCCAACAGCAAATGTAAAGTAACTGATTAGCGTATCAAGTGAAGAACGCGATGACTCCATGGCCATTACATAGTAATACCTTTTCTAGGCCATAACTTACTACGAAAACAAACTCACAAAACGTTCTGATCTACAAGGACGGAGTTGGTAACGATTGTCCCACAGCTTTGCTTCAAACTATGCTTTTTTGTTTTGGCTGCAGGTTATCAGTCAAGACTACATTTCCTTGACCTTCTGATGACTTCCTTAGCTTACCCCTGACACATGGTAAATATCAGACGGTAAAAACTGTATAACGCTTCATATACAACCTCTCCTCGCTACGAGAATGAGGATCACTACAAGCCTTTTCCTCTTTCTTCAAATGGTCCACATCTTCTTCTTCTTGCTTCTTCTTTGAATCCTTAGAGATGCCGCCGAACGACACGTAGTCACATGAGCATGAATCAGACCAGAACTGGATTTGGCCCATCAACGCGATCGGTAGCTAATCTACCTGCTTGTCCAAGACGCCACCCTGGTGGCGTTCTGTAGGTCCAACAACCACATTCGAATTCCCCATCTTGTGCTCGAGTCAGTGGCCAATCCTTCGTACAGTGCCCCAACTCTGGTTCATTTTTTGCCATCTCAGCCTCCACAGTCCTCGCGCCAAGTTGTTTTTGGTTGGCCTCTCTTTTTTTCGTTTTTTTTGCCTTCAGGGGGTCCAATTTTTTTTTTTTTTTAGCATAGCTGTTCTTGTAATGGCATCGGCGCGTCTCTTCTGAGAGACCATGGCCTTAACACCAGGAGCTCCATCGTCCCTGCCTAGCTATGTTGGCTTTCGGTTTGTGCACGATAGAGTCCTGTGTCTAGTTGGCTAAGTGCATGAGCGCGGTACGTTAAGAGTAAGCAGCTCAGAGGTTCTTGTGGTTGCGGTGATGGTATTCGGCCAGAAGAAGAATTCTGGAGAATGTTTTCTTAGCGTAGGATGTTTACGCAGGTGAAAAAAAGAGGACCAATTTCTCTGTCATCTGTAACCTCTCCTAGCATTTCCGCACAGCATAGAGCAGTCGCCGAAGAAAGTCTCTGGACGTTCCTCGACCGCAAAACCCATGAAACTACTGAGCACATGGAAATGATTGATTTGGACTAGTATGCTGAGCAGTGTAAAAATATTGCAACGAGACTGGTAAACTAAAGAGGTCACAGCAACTGTTCCACATGTTTTCTACCTTATTCAAGTACCATGCCCGTAGCGAAGGGTGGTTTTGTTGTGGACGAAACGAGAAGTCCATAACATGTCACGTCAATTCGAGTTCACATCTCCTGTTTTCTATTTCTTATCTGGTCATTGTTCCTTGTTGTTTTCTGGGTCATCTACCGATAATGAACTTACTCTTCATGAGGGTGCGGCGTCCCCCTACAACACCCACACGTTTTAGCTTTAACTGCATAGTGATGCATGTTCTTTATCTTTTAAATTGGATAAGTTGTTCATGCGGTGACTCGCAGAAGCACAGATAGAGGAAGGATAATACACCAAACTGGGGTTCGCTTTGAACCAAGTCTGTAGTGTTTGTTTGTAAGTTAAACGGCCCCACAACTTATGTCTAGGGGTATGTTTGTTTACGATTAAGTAGTGGAACGCATGTTAGAGAGACAGTGCGTAGAGTTGTTTTACGTTCCAGTTTCTAGCACATTGATTGACGAGGGGGGGGGGCTTTTAAAGATAACAGGGAGAGACAGAATTTGCGCGGTGTCATTACTTGCAGAAAAAAAAAGGTGCAGCTCCCAAAGTGTTATCTAGTGATTCAACAAGAATGAAAGTGTGACGCGACCACCGGGAGGACGATATTGATATAATAAATTGACCCAAGACCTCTTGTGCGCGCGAATACACAGATGTTGAAGAAGCAGAAAAAAAGACTGCACACTTTGAAGAAGAAAGGCCAAGGCATCTATGTGTTCAAGTGTTTCGGAGCTCGAAGATAAGAAAGAAGTCAAGACACCAAATATTGTGATGATGGTTGACAATGCTACAAATAATTAGTCATGAATTATGTAGGATGGGAAAAATGAGAACCTGAAAATAAAATAAGAAGAATAAAAACAGTGTGTTTTGGGTTCCACCTTAAAAAAAAGAAAACCAAAAAAAAAGTGAAAAAACAATTGGTGTAGGTTTTTTGGTGTTCTTAGCAGGCTAGGGCTATATACTCTCTAAGCGGGTGGACTGCAGAATATGCGAAAGAAAATTTAAACGTTTAGTGTTAAGACCCTAGGAGGTGAAAGAGGTAGATGAAAGATCTCGAGTTGATTACACTTTTTTGATAACTTCGTTATACTCTCCGGCGGAGTGAAAGGCCATCTACGGTCAATTCATTTTCTTCATTTTCTTGAAAAGACTGGAGTCGTCCTAATATTATTTGACCGTAATCGAGAAGGTGCTTCATCTACCATTGTTAAGGCTAGCCGCTCCCTGAGAAAGACTTATTAGTAGATTGATCCACCCTGTGAATATAGATAAGGAGTCGAGTACTTCTCCCCGATCGCGTGGCACGAGAAATGATAGCGAAACCTGTGACTGGCATCAGTAGCTATATCTGTTCGGTATTAGTATAGTTCCTCTGATAATAACTAACACTCCCGCCTTTCAGGTGTCATGACTATGGTTTGCTCATCTCATTCAATCGTCCCGACGTAGCAGCGCGTGTAGTGAAAAACACTTTGAGTGCACAGAGCGGACCAAACAAAGTCAAATGACTATGCTTAAAAAATGACCTCGCGCGCCTCGGTTGTTACGAATAAATGTTCTCTAGACATCGCCATGTTTACGTGTAAGAGGTGTTCGCAGATGTACAAAACACATTTTACCCAACACGCCTCACTGAGCATGTCCCGACAGCGGTTTGGTCACAAGTTTTAAATACCGACAAACTTCGCTTAGACACAGTGTTTAGGCCCTACACCCTGTGCGGTGTTATGCTCCTAAACCCGTAACATAAGACTGAACCAAGATTCAGACACACTACTCTCCACGTTTTGTATATGATAAAGAGTGTTGACCGGACCTTTACCCAAAAAGTGTCGCTCGACAGAACGAGCAGAATGTAATTAATTCACCGCCAACTACTACCGCAATATGTTGTATGTAAAGTATATACAACACCCCAATCGCTCTTCCACAGCTGGTACTAATGTGAACTAAATCACGCAGTAGCGTCACAAAGCCCGCAGCGAGACAAGGAATATCCACAAGACCTACGCGCGCATAGCCATGAAACATGCCAATCGTAACAATAAAAATTACTCCGGACGTTTCATCCCACGCTCACCAGAAAGCTAAGGAGGTGCCCCAGAAGTAATTGTGAAGAGAATCCCTGTACTTCCTTCACAAGATAAAGAAATTCCCTTAACAGGAAATGAACAATGATCGCGAGACAGTACGAAATGGGCTCATACAGGGACAGGGGGTGAGGAAGATGGCCTACTTTGTGTAAAAGTTATATTTTGGACTCGAGATTTATATCGAACGACGAGAGAGTTAGAGACTCAAAAACATGAAGGCAAAAAGCAAACAGAACGTATCTATCGCTGCTCCACCACTGTGATCCCATACAATCACATAATTAAAGAAGCACTCAAAATTTAGTTCGCTTATTATACACACATGAACACCACGGAACTTAAGCAGTAGTCCCCTGTACTGGTACGTCACACATAGAGTTGCGCTCCTCTTCGTCCAACTTTATATGATAACTAAAATACCATACACACGCGCGCCAAACCCAACCCCTACTGGCCTTTCCATTTGCTAAATTTTCTATCCTTTCCCTACCCTATTCGCTTCTTTTATCCGCATGTACTACTCTACTCTACTAGCTCAACACCCCTTGCTTAAGTATCAGGCCCAAAAATGCAATAGATTGATCTATCCATACCACATAACGTGATAGCAGCGAGCCAGCGCCGTGGCGAATTCGCAGCCCCTGAAGTGTATCACTGCTCATTCCAGAGCACTTTAGTGATAAAGCCCACGCCTACAGCGCCGTGCGCAAACAGCGGCAACATTAGATTAGGACAAATGTTATGACGGTATGGGTATATAAGAAAGCCACCTTTGGGCCCATAACCCCCATAAAAGTAAGAACCGGCATGGGGCACAGAGCACGGCACCACCGGGCGGCCCACGTGGCAACACCAGGCACACGGGAGCATCCACCGCTAATATAAAAAAAAAAATTAGGCAAAGAGACTGTATGATGAGTAAATATCCTATTTTGTCGTATAAGAGAAAACCATCAGCGGAGAGAGGGGGAGGAGAGGGGGCTGAGAGAAGAAGAAGAAGAGGAACAGGAAAAGAAAAGGAGAAAGAAAACAGACTCCACTGCACACTGTAGGAGTGGCTGAGGAGAAGATGTAGACAGTGGTGATCGAAGAGGGGGGTTTTGGGAAAGTGTGTCGAATCGAAGGAGCATTGCTGACTCTGCGCTATTACCGCTCAGTTAGAATCCACGATAAATACCGTTATTATCACCCCAAGTTCCTGTAGCCCTTGGATGGTTCGGTTTAATCGTCACAACAGCCTGAACAAACTATATAAGGAGAGCACGCTGCCATGACCAATGTATATCGCGAGCATTAATTATAGAGCTAATTACAGTATAATACCAATTGATGAGCTTGTGGCCTCTGGCACCAAGTAGCAAACTTACAATTCTCTCAGCGTGACATTCTTTGAGTAGTAAGTGATGCCTGTAGCAGTAATGGGTGTACCTCAGATAACATATCCCTCCTCCTTGTAGGTATCGAGCACGTCGCGTATTGCCAAGCCCCTGCATAGTCATGTCTTGCCAGATGATAGGGAAAGTCTAGAGTTTGATCTCATGACATTCCGTGGATAGATGTCCAAAAGATCTCTGTGCAGCGACTGTTATTAATATAAAGAGGAGGAACAGAAGTATGAGTGATTGCGAATAACTCACAGTTGGCATCATCCACTCCTTTTGCGTATTGTTATGGTAAGGTCTTTCTAGCCCAAAGTCTCATTAACTGCGACTACACTCGAAGTTAGACTCGCCAACGCGCATATCATTTATCCAGTTGTTTCAGTCACACCATAGTGTGGATTCACGGTTTAAGCTGGCTAGAATCCAAACAACAGATACATGGTTAGCTATTTATCTCACGTTCAGACTTAATTGCGAAAAAAATCAGTCAACCCTGAGAGACTAGGAACCAAAGACCTGATTTATTGATCGCACATTTATAGAAAGACTCACAAAAGCCATGCATTCGAGACTGGGTTAGTAGGCGAATGGACATCGTCCTTTAAACACGTCACACTCCCATGAAATAGGCTTTTGTTTGCCCTTCATAAAATGCTGGTGAAATGATTCTAAAGTTCTAAATTCCCATGACACGGCATGAACATTGAACGGGAACAGCATCCAATATAGCCCTGGAATGCAAGTCTACAGCCCTTTGTCTTTTACGAAGTATCGGACGTTATAAACCCAGGGCTTTTCAAGGTAGTTCTGGTCTCCCGATTCACATCATTCGGAATACTTCTTTGATCTTACTCTTGAAAAACATGCATTCAAGGAGATTGCATACTGACAGGGAATATGCCTGTCGTACCATCTTAGGTAAGCATGGCCGATTCTGTTTAATCTCTTCAAGAGCTAGAAGGCCACAAATAAACAAAAAATCAGGCCATGAAGGGTCACTTTAAGAGACCCTTATATGTTCGCTCGTTGATGCTGCAAGTTAATCAGACTACAACTGCCACCAGGAGCTTCAGAGCTTGTGTGAAATCGCTTTTACCACTATAAGCGGTGGCAAGGATCTTTGTGTCCTCACATTTAAGTATAAAGGACAAATAACGAGATGTGCTGAGTCAGGTCTGGTATGTGGGTGCACAAAATGCCACCAGATTCATCACTATCGATAACTATGTTATTGGGCAGTGGGGTGTGCACCACTTTCACATACCCTAGGGTCTTACATCAATGACAAATCTGCTCACCCTGGATACAGAGAAGTCGACCTAGCTAGCTCCGCTTTGGCAGAAAGCTGCAGCACGCTTTGCCCGCTCTCACATCGCCGTGTTTGGGGAACTCTAAGCTCACAGAATGATAAGCCTAAAGCTCGCCCGGTATTATCTAACTTGCGCTGCCGATGCCCTCACCAGGCACACTCCTATATGGGCAGCGAGGGACCTGGGGTGGAACTATGTGCTCTAAAGGCCAGTGACGTTCGAATAAAGAGAAAAAAGGAGAAAGATAGTGGCTCAATACCTTCCATTTGCGGTGTCTACTACGCGCAATCCTCGGCCCATCTGTGGAAAGATAAGTGAAAATGTCGAGGTGTTGTCAAACATGCTGGCTTCAAAGTATGTATACGCTTCGTAGGATAGCGCAGACTTTGCTGGCTTGCCAATGTACGCGATGGAAGTGGTCGCATCCCAAAAGATATCTTTCTTACGGACAATTAGCAGATGGCAACTGAGAGACTGTTGGGGCGACCACAAGCTGGTTCAGAGATGTGTGCAAGAGAGACATCGTAGTGCATTGGATCAAAAATCCCTAGGCAAAAACGTGGTAGGATGAAGACTGCCAATCGCACCAAGTAGCTGCAATGCTCTCTAGTGGATATTCTATATATCTTTTCAAGATTGGGTCAAAAAGAGGCTCACACTGCACAACAAGCATAAGAGAGGTAAGATACCGTTCAAAAGATGAGCACCGGGGAAAATAACGTCAGCCTGAATGGCATGACACCCTCCAGGGTCGATCATTCCCATAGGTCAGTTATGACCTGAAGGGGCTATTAATTATCTATTATTAATCAAATAGAAAATTGAATCTATCAAGATAATCCAGTACGCTCGCGTCCTTTAAAGGATTGAAATGAGTAATTTGATCTTACTAGAACTCTCTTTGTTGTTATCGGAAGTTGCTTGATTTGAGCACTCAGCTCATTATCAACTTCTAATTTCTCTAATTCCAAAGTTATGAGATTTACCTCATGTTCCCTCTATTTCTGGTACTCTCTTACTTTTCGTATCATTTGTACAATGATTTTTTCTGTCAATAAGTTGCAAAATATTAACTCTCTAAATCCAAAAAACACCTCATACTCAGATCTAATAATATACAAATATCAAACTAAAAAACCATCAAATCAAAAAAACACTAACATAATAATTCAGTCAATCTCCTATTATCCAAAAAACCAAAACATAAAACTTTA